>CM026399.1:52061878-52102857 GCA_014843695.1 Archivesica marissinica
CGTGGAGGAGATACTATAATAGGGTGAGCGTGGAGGAGATACTATAATAGGGTGAGCGTGGAGGAGATACTATAATAGGGTGAGCGTGGAGGAGATACTATAATAGGGTGAGCGTGGAGGAGATACTATAATAGGGTGAGCGTGGAGGAGATACTATAATAGGGTGAGCGTGGAGGAGATACTATAATAGGGTGAGCGTGGAGGAGATACTATAATAAGGTGAGCGTGGAGGAGATACTATAATAGGGTGAGCGTGGAGGAGATACTATAATAAGGTGAGCGTGGAGGAGATACTATAATAAGGTGAGCGTGGATGAGATACTATAATAGGGTGAGCGTGGAGGAGATACTATAATAAGGTGAGCGTGGAGGAGATACTATAATAAGGTGAGCGTGGAGGAGATACTATAATAAGAACCACAAATAAGGCCTAGGGACATTCAAATTATAGTGTTTTATCGCTACTAGCCTATTCTCGCCATCGTCGGAAATTCCATGACATTTACTGCTTACATGCGGATATTTCTTACGACAACAGGCTACTAACATCAACATCATTCGGCCCTAAGAGACACCCATGTATGTGTTTTACTTGTACACCTAATTTACGGCGTTTGTGCTTGCATCAATGCATTTCTTTTTATCAGCTCCATGTCCAAGTACAGGTATGATGACATAGGTAATATTAGTTAGCCACATCAACTTGTATACAATATATATGTATACATTAGTGTACCATTTTTTATTAATTATAAAAATGTTTGACCTTAAAACAATATTAAAAAATATTGGGGCCGACATGTCTTAGGGTCGAAGTGTCTGGGGCCGAGGTGTCGCAGGGCCGACTTGTCTTAGGACCGAGGCGTCCCTAAAGCGTCTGGAACATGTACATGTGACAACATTATTGTCCGGTCTTGAATTAAATTTACAATATTTATACCTGCGATGAGACTCTTCGCCTTGACGCTAAGATCTTGGAGATCGTGAGGCTGGTTCATGACGATATTCTGTAAGTTTGGATTTTGTCATCCACACGCGTTTCCAGTGTTGGCGGTTCTTTAAATTTACAGAACCAATGAAAGAACAGATTGCTTTATAGCGAGCCAATCAAAATTCCCGTTGTTCGGGTACCATATGTAAGTGTCTTGATCTCAATCGCTAATACGCTTGAAACGACCATGCTCGATAAATGGATATAACGGTTCGATATAACACAAGCGTCTAACTGATCTAGATCCCAGCCAGCAAGCCTATATCGGCCCGACATCAGACCGATGTTGTCAGCTATATCGGCCCGAGATCGGCTTTTAAGTCGTTCCGACATCGGCCCGCCTTGATTTTGCAACACGGCTCCACATCGGCCCGACATCATTTTTCTACATCGGCCCGATGTCTATACGATGTAAAGCCGATATCTGTTTTTGACATCGGGCCGATGTCTATACGATGTAAAGCCGATATTTGTTTTTGACATCGGTCCGATGTCTATGCGATGTAAAGCCGATATTTGTTTTTGACATCGGTCCGATGTCTATACGATGTAAAGCCGATATTTGTTTTTGACATCGGTCCGATGTCTTTACGATGTAAATCCGATATTTGTTTTTGACATCGGTCCGATGTCTATACGATGTAAATCCGTTATCCCAAACAGATACCAGCCCAATGTATATACGTTATTCACTCGATGCTGTTTTGGTTGCTGTGCTACTGTTGGTATTTTTTACAACAGTCTTCTTTTAATCTATGGCTTGCCAACAATAGTACTAGCAACGTATACAGACACAGACTGATAAAGTAAATATGATATGGGAAAGATGGCTTTTTTCAAGTGATGTATGTATCACTGTATGTATATATGCTTTAAATAAATAGTTCTCCCTACGTACTCGTAACTCACTAACTGTAGTTGTAACGTACGTTAGGAAACATAACATATGGTTGTTGCACAGAGGATATTGCTATGAAGGCTTTTTTCAAGTGATGTATGTATCACTGTATGTATATATGCTTTAAATAAATAGTTCTCCCTACGTACTCGTAACTCACTAACTGTAGTTGTAACGTACGTTAGGAAACATAACATATGGTTGTTGCACAGAGGATATTGCTATGAAGAGGTAATATTAATAGTGAAGTGTTACTTCTGGAACAAAATGATAATTTGCTAAAGAGAGGTTGTTGCTGAAGGCCAGAAGGGAGGCCCAGAGGGCCGTTCTGGAGAGGTTACCCTGTATATTTATTTTTCATAATAATAAATCAAAGTATTATAAATATATTTAACTGAGACTTATAAACAATGTGTTCATAAATTGATAAGCAAATAAATCAACTGTAATTAAGTTGGTTAAACTGTTAAATATTGAGACGAAGTCGCGAAAACATATGACAGTTATTTTAAATCGCCAGAAAAGAAAATTTAGGCCTACCTGATATACTATCACGCTTTAGTAGAATATTTCAATTTAAGATATCAATGGGTATTGTTTAATTATTCAGATAACGATGCTTTTCACAACAAACAAGTCGAATATTATTTCGGCAGTCAAATCAACGTTTTGTAGGGAATTTAAAAATGGCGGTTTGTGGAAATATTATTATTCACTGCTTTAATAAAAGACAATCCATGGTAAGACAACACGAGTTACCTACCTTGAGCTGCTATCAAAAGCGGCAAAGCTATCTCTTGCCGATGTCGGGCCGATATTGAAATCACCAAGTAAAATAATACCGGTCTTTGCCAGCAACTACCACACATGGGCATGGAAAATGACGCATGCGAAGTTTAGGCATTGACTAATATCGGCCCGACGTCGGATCGACATCGGCAAATTTGGCTGATATTCCGACCCTTAGCCGATATCGGGCCGATATAGGCTTGCTGGCTGGGATTTGTTCAATGGCGGTGTGGTCAGTTTTCTTCATAAAGTCAGCTGAAGTATGGCGAAAACTGAAAAATGTGCATGGACTGACCCATGGATTTATATGAATGCTCCCAATAAATCACAGAACATTTCCCCCGGCGCCAGTGAACCTGAACGATCCCGTGCAGGAATTCTACTCCACCAGGCGTCATAAAAACGGCAAAAGTCCTGGACGAGAACATCGGTAGAATGTGAACTTTTTGAGGTGGTGATAATGCATTTCATGATTTGTGTTTTGAACACGTTGAATGCCTAAAGCGAAAATGCGATGTGGCTGTAATATATGCAGATTCAGAAATGGGCTGACTGACACCCGTACGATCCGAGTAAATTTATCGCACTGCTCATGCATGTACATTGTGTATATTAAAGACCAGTTTGAGAGTTCATATTTTTTATTCATTAACTCGACAGCTGTTGTAATTTGCATTCGTGGCCATGAATTTCAATTTCATGGTGATGATATTTCCTGAGTTCTGTCTTGCATGCCATTCATATGATTCATGGCCATTAGTATCTGTTCATGGCCATGACATTATACAGTTTTCTGTCTTGCATAACATTATTTTGATTCATGACCATTATTAACTATGTTAATTGCCATGCAATTAATGCAGTTGAATTCATGGCCATGATTATACGTTATTAATGGCCATGACTTAACCATGACAATATATTGATACAAATATTCATGGTCATGGTCATTGTTGAGAATCGTGATCGGTGAAATTCATAGGTATTTCATGGGTATATACATATAGTCATGGCTGGTTCATGGCCATTACATGAAATATTAATGGGTTTTGTGTCTTTCGAGGTGTACCCATGAACAAATTTCAACAACAATTCATGGCTAAATTAATGGGACTTTACCATTTCACATGTTTTTCATGGGATATCCATGGCATGTTCATGTAGTGTATGATTGAATTATATTTCACCCAATGAACATTGAAAGCATATTATTAGCATGGACTGCATTGGCGTTGACTAGGCGTAACCATTCATTGGTGAAATATTATGATCAGTCACTAAATGAACACAACTTCTTTTATTTTAGGCTGAATATTGTTTTAATGATAGAAAAAGACAGCAACATGCAATATCCCAGCGTGAAGAATTTTCGTCCAGATCGGATTTTCGCCTAACTGTGTAGCAAGTCGCGAGATATTACGTGATATTCCAAGCTCCAGTACCGGAAATATAAATAAACATACCTTGTGCACTTACAATCCAGGAATCGCAGGTTCGATCCCCCGTCTGACCCTAATAAAATTAACAGTCTTTCAGATGGGACGTTAAAACGAGGTATCTTGTCGGTGCTTTACACCGTGCACGTAAAAGAACCATAGGATATTCTGGAATGGGTCTCTTTCTGTATCATTGCACTATCCTCCAAAATCTAAAATGACAAATCTCTTCAGGAGGCGTCGCTCATATGGGCAACCGGTAGCGACGATAAATAAACTTAAAACACACACACGCACTTACAATATATGTCTAATCGATGACAACGGTCTAAGCGGTGACAACTTTAAACCTATTCCAGTTTTCACTATTTTCACTATATCCGTTTTATGTCGTCATAGAAATATCAATTTTTAAAGAAATTAGCAAATCAGTTCATTCCCAAATGAATAAATACTATCATTATGATGATGATGATTGAACTTATTTACCCTCGACTCCGGCGAACCATATGGGCGAGTGTACTAAGAAGTTTAGTTAACACTCCTATGTTATAAACTAAGGGGATTAAGTTGTGTTTGTTAATAATTCGATTTGAATGCTCAGCCCGGCCATATATTAGGCTACAAGCACCAAAATGTATAGGGGTCAGTACAGGAGTCACTCTATTCTGTCTCACATTTCATATTCGTAAATGTATGAATATGTTTGATGTATAATATTATTTGCATGCTCAGCCCGGCCATAGATTAGGCTACAAGCACCAACATATATAGAATCGGTACAGGTGTCAATGCTGTACTAACACACATCTTAATTCTATAATGTGTGAATTAGATGAGTAATGTTATTTGATAACTCAGCCCGACCATAACTTAGGCTACAAGCATCAAAATACATAGGGTATGTTTAGGAAGTCACTCTAAACTGTCCTCGTATCTCTTGTAATTTTATATCTTTTTTCTTTTCCATATTCTCTGATCTCTGTGTCTCCGCACGCGACGCGCGACCAGTTCACGACCCGATCTATTATGCTTCTCGCCGTTTATATGTCATTTTTAATGGTTTAAACAGTCACAAATCTCCAAAAACGGACATCAGAAAGTGTAACGTTTGAATGTTTTCGGCTAGATCCAGCGTTTGTAAGGATGATTTTCATTGGTAGAAAAACTATCCGTTTTTTGGTCCTAGCTCGAACTGTTTACTGATTGGTTGATTTACTATCCGTTTTGAAGCCTAGCTCAGAGCAAATTTGTGACTGCAAGAACCTGTACTCATGTTAATAATACAAACTGTATTTATTTGTTTGCCTATGACTAAAATAATTACATAATTTATGCTTAAAATATACAATGTTTTAATGAAAACTTTACGTCTAGCTTATTGTAATCTACACTTGAATATTTCATATCAGTTCAAGAGGCTATATATAACCATAACATTCTGTAGATAATTATATAATGTTGTGGTTCTATAATTCTATGTTATAATTTTAAATGTTTGTGCCCATAATGATCTGTCTGCTGATGTTTCTCAACAGCCTAATATGTGGTCTGAAGATACTTTGCAAACAAATATAAGCACTTCAGACACTTTCAATGAGCCCAGGATACAATGTGCTACATTTATATATTTACAAGGGTTCAGTGTACACAGTAAAGTAGTAAAAATAAAGATGCATATAATGTACAAAAGTTGGAGTCTTTATGACATATTAGGCTATTAGGGCAGATTATCACGTCCCATTCCCAAATATAGGTTGAAGATGAAAGCCTCATTAATTTAAAGTTAAAAGTCTCCCTGCCTGTGCGGTACAATAAAAAATGGTACTAAAAACAGTGCATATCTGCAGAAAATGGTCTGTATATATAATATATACAAACGGTTTCCTTTCGGGGCCACGTTAAAACTACCATTATAATATAAAAATAGATATGTCATGTAATTTAAAACATTCGTTGGTAACGCACAGAGCAGAGTATACTGATTGTTTAGGTTTGTCCAGACATTATATATCAAATTGAGGTCGCATCAGGTAGGAGGGTAAACAGCTTACGGGAGATCTAATTGATGTTCAGAGCCAGCAATGCACGCAGAAATCTAGTTTGTAGGTCAGTGTGCAATTGGACAGACTGCTTAATGACATGAATAGCATTATAGTCTCACTGTAGGTGTATAATGGGTCCTTATGAATAATATCGATGTTCACACTTTTTCGCCTTCAGGTCCATGTGTTGTCACAGAGATTCTCCAACTGAAATACATGGTTGTGTAAACCTAGTTATTCTCTGTTGGGCACCGTGTGATGTGTGCGATGGATGGTTCCAGTTACGTTTCTGCACCCAGTCAGAGTAATTAGGAGGGTGACGACTTCTTATAATAATAATAACAATAACAATAATAATAAAGACTTTAATTTACGAATTAATTAAATTTACAAACGTTAATCTACACGAGGCCCACAACAATATACACATCAAATGATATGATTATAAGTGAAAATATTTGAATTGATATTATATATAAGTTTTATGTTCCTTTTCATGTACATGTTATCTATAGGCGGTGCAACCCTGACCATGCTTCGGCAAACAATGCACACTAGTTTAATCACTGGGAATCGTATGTTAATGTATCATAGCGTATGTCAATGTATCATAGCGTATGTCAATGTATCATTAGCGTATGTCAATGTATCATAGCGTATGTCAATGTATCATTAGCGTATGTCAATGTATCATAGCGTATGTCATTGTATCATTAGCGTATGTCAATGTATCATAGCGTATGTCAATGTATCATTAGCGTATGTCAATGTATCATTAGCGTATGTCAATGTATCATTAGCGTATGTCAATGTATCATAGCGTATGTCAATGTATCATTAGCGTATGTCAATGTATCATAGCGTATGTCAATGTATCATAGTGTATGCTAATGTATCATAGCGTATGCTAATGTATCATAGCGTATGTCAATGTATCATTGCGTAGGTCAATGTATCATAGCGTATGGTAATGTATCATAGCGTATGCTAATGTATCATAGCGTATGCTAATGTATCATAGTATATGCGAATGTATCATAGTATATGCTAATATAGCATAGTGTATGTCAATGTATCATAGTGTATGTCAATGTATCATAGTGTATGTCAATGAATCATAGTGTCATAGCATATGTCAATGTATCATAGTGTATGTCAATGTATCATAGTGTATGTCAATTATCATAGTGTATGTCAATGTATCATAGTGTATGATAATGTATCATAGTGTATGTCAATGTATCATAGTGTATGCTAATGTATCATAGCGTATGCTAATGTATCATAGCGTATGTTAATGTATCATAGTATATGCTAATGTATCATCGTGTTTGTTAATGTATCATGGTGTATGTTAATATATCATAGTATAAGTTAATGTATCATAGTATATGTCAATGTATCATAGTATATGTTAATGTATCATAGTATATGTTAATGTATCATAGTGTATGTTAATATATCATAGTATATGTTAATGTATCATAGTATATGTCAATGTATCATAGTGTATGTTAATGTATCATAGTGTATGTTAATGTATCATAGTGTATGTCAATGTATCATAGTATATGTTAATGTATCATTGTATATGTCAATGTATCATAGTATATGTCAATGTATCATAGTGTATGTTACTGTATCATAGTGTATGTTAATGTATCATAGTATATGCTAATGTATCATAGTGTATGTTAATGTAGCATAGCGTATGTTAATGTATCATAGCGTATGCTAATGTATCATAGTGTATGCTAATGTATCATAGCGTATGCTAATGTATCATAGCGTATGCTAATGTATCATAGCGCATAGCGTATGGTAATGTATCATAGCGTATGCTAATGTATCATAGTGTATGCTAATGTATCATAGCGTATGCTAATGTATCATAGTGTATGCTAATGTATCATAGCGTATGCTAATGTATCATAGCGTATGCTAATTATCATAGAGTATGCTAATGTATCATAGCGTATGGTAATGTATCATAGCGTATGGTAATGTATCATAGCGTATGGTAATGTATCATAGCGTTTGCAAATGTATCATAGAGTATGCTAATGTATCTTAGTGTATGCGAATGAATCATAGTGTATGTCAATGTATCACAGCGTATGCTAATGTATCTTAGTGTATGCTAATGTATCATAGTGTATGCTAATGTATCATAGTGTATGATAATGTATCATAGTGTATGCTAATGTATCATAGCGTATGTTAATGTATCATAGTGTATGATAATGTATCATAGTGTATGCTAATGTATCATAGTATATGTCAATGTATCATCGTATATGTTAATGTATCATAGTATTTGATAATGTATCATAGTGTATGGTAATGTATCATGGTGTATGTTAATGTATCATAGTATATGTCAATGTATCATAGTGTAGGTTAATGTATCATGGTGTATGTTAATGTATCATAGTATATGTCAATGTATCATAGTGTAGGTTAATGTATCATAGTGTATGTTAATGTATCATAGTATATGTCAATGTATCATAGTATATGTTAATGTATCATAGTGTATGTTAATGTATCATAGTGTATGTTAATGTAGCATAGTGTATGTCAATGTATCATAGTATATGTTAATGTATCATTGTATATGTCAATGTATCATAATATATGTTAATGTATCATTGTATATGTTAATGTATCATAGTATATGTTAATGTATCATCGAGTATGTTAATATATGATAGTATATGTCAATGTATCATAGTGTATGTTAATGTATCATAGTGTATGTTAACGTATCATAGTATATGTTAATGTATCATCGTTTTTGTTAATGTATCATCGTGTATGTTAATATAACATAGTATATGTTAATGTATCATAGTATATGTCAATGTATCATAGTGTAGGTTAATGTATCATAGTGTATGTTAATGTATCATAGTATATGTCAATGTATCATAGTATATGTTAATGTATCATAGTGTATGTCAGTGTATCATAGTATATGTTAATGTATCATAGTATATGTTAATGTATCATAGTATATGTCAATGTATCATAGTGTATGTTAGTGTATCATAGTGTATGTCAGTGTATCATAGTATATGTTAATGTATCATTGTATATGTCAATGTATCATAGTATATGTTAATGTATCATAGTGTATGGTAATGTATCATAGTGTATGTCAGTGTATCATAGTATATGTTAATGTATCATAGTATATGTTAATGTATCATAGTATATGTTAATATATAATAGTATATGTTAATGTATCATAGTGTATGTTAATGTATCATAGTATATGTTAATATATCATAGTATATGTCAATGTATCATAGTGTATGTGAATGTATCATAGTGTATGTGAATGTATCATAGTGTGTGTCAATGTATCATAGTATACGTTAATGTATAATAGTGAATGTCAATGTATCATAGCATATTTTAATGTATCATAGTGTATGTTAATGTATCATATTATATGTTAATGTATCATAGTGTATGTTAATGTATCATAGTATATGTTAATGTATCAAAGTATATGTCAATGTATCATAGTTTGTGTTAATGTATCACAGTGTATGTCAATGTATCATAATATATGTTAATGTATCATAGTGTATGTCAATGTATCATAGTGTATGTTAATGTATCATAGTGTATGTTAATGTATAATAGTGTATGCTAATGTATCCTAGTGTATGATAATGTATCATAGTGTATGTTAATTTATCATAGTATATGTCAATGTATCATAGTGTATGTTAATGTATCATAGTGTATGCTAATGTATCATAGTGTATGCTAATGTATCATAGTATATGTTAATGTATCATAGTATATATCAATGTATCATAGTGTATGCTAATGTATCGTAGTGTATGTTAATGTATCATAGTGTATGTCAATGTATCATAGTGTATGTTAATGTATCATAGTATATGTTAATGTATCATAGTATATGTCAATGTATCATAGTGTATGTTAATGTATCATAGTGTATGTTAATGTATCATAGTGTATGTCATTGTATCATAGTATATGTTAATGAATCATAGTGTATGTTAATGTATCATAGTATATGTTAATATATCATAGTATATGTCAATGTATCATAGTGTATGTGAATATATCATAGTGTATGTTAATGTATCATAGTGTATGTCAATGTATCATAGTATATGTTAATGTATCATAGTGTTTGTCAATGTATCATCGTATATGTTAATGTATCATAGTGTATGTTAATGTATCATATTGTATGCTAATGTATCATAGTGTATGATAATGTATCATAGTGTATGTTAATGTATCATAGTATATGTCAATGTATCATAGTGTATGCTAATGTATCATAGTGTATGCTAATGTATCATAGTATATGTTAATGTATCATAGTATATATCAATGTATCATAGTGTATGTTAATGTATCACAGTGTATGTCAATGTATCATAGTGTATGTTAATATATCATAGTATATGTTAATGTATCATAGTGTATGTCAATGTATCATAGTATATGTCAATGTATCATAGTATATGTTAATGTATCATAGTGTATTTTAATGTATCATAGTGTATGTCAATGTATCATAGTATATGTCAATGTATCATAGTATATGTTAATGTATCATAGTGTATGTTAATGTATCATTGTGTATGTTAATGTATCATAGTATATGTTAATGTATCATAGTATATGTTAATATATCATAGTATATGTTAATGTATCATAGTGTATGTTAATGTATCATAGACTATGTTAATAACTCATAGTATATGTCAATGTATCATAGTGTATGTGAATGTATCATAGTGTATGTTAATGTATCATAGTGTATGTCAATGTATCATAGTATATGCTAATGTATCATAGTATATGTTAATGTATCAAAGTATATGTCAATGTATCATAGTGTATGTTAATGTATCACAGTGTATGTCAATGTATCATAGTATATGTTAATGTATAATAGCGTATGCTAATGTATCATAGTGTATGCTAATGTATCATAGTGTATGCTAATGTATCATAGCGTATGCTAATGTATCATAGCGTATGCTAATGTATAATAGCGTATGCTAATGTATCATAGCGTACGCTAATGTATCATAACGTATGCTAATGGATCATAGTGTATGCTAATATATCATAGTGTATGTCAATGTATCATAATGTATGTCGATGTATCATAGTGTATGTCAATGTGTCATAGTGTATGTCAATGTAGCATAGTGTATGTCAATGTATCATTGCGTATGCTAATGTATCATAGTGTATCCTGATGTATCATAGTGTATGCTAATGTATCATAGTGTATGCTAATGTATCACAGGGTATGCTAATGCATCATAGTGTATGCTAATGTATCATAGGGTATGCTAATGTATCATAGCGTATGCTAATGTATCATACCGTATGCTAATTTAGAATATCGCATGCTAATGTATCCTAGCGTAGGGTAATGTATCATAGCGTATGCTAATGTATCATAGCGTATGCTAATGTATCATAGTGTATGCTAATATATCATAGTGTATGTCAATGTATCATAATGTATGTCAAAGTATCATAGTGTATGTCAATGCATCATTGCGTATGCTAATGTATCATAGTGTATGCTAATGTATCATAGTGTATGCTAATGTATCATAGTGTATGCTAATGTATCATAGTGCATGCTAATGTATCATAGAGTATGCTAATGCATCATAGTGTATGCTAATGTATCATAGTGTATGCTAATGTATCATACGGTAGGCTAATGCATCATAGTGTATGTCAATGTATCATAGCGTATGCTAAGGTACCATAGCGTATGCTAATGTATCATAGCGTATGCTAATGTATCATAGCGTGTGCAAATGTATGATAGCGTATGCTAATGTATCATAGGGTATGCTAATGCATCATAGTGTATGCTAATGTATCATAGGGTATGCTAATGTATCATAGCGTATGCTAATGTATCATAGCGTATGCTAATGTATCATAGCGTATGCTAATGTATCCTAGCGTAGGGTAATGTATCATAGCGTATGCTAATGTATCATAGCGTATGCTAATGTATCATAGTGTATGCTAATATATCATAGTGTATGTCAATGTATCATAATGTATGTCAATGTATCATAATGTATGTCAATGTATCATAGTTTATGTCAATGCATCATTGCGTATGCTAATGTATCATAGTGTATGCTAATGTATCATAGTGTATGCTAATGTATCATAGTGCATGCTAATGTATCATAGGTTATACTAATGCATCATAGTGTATGCTAATGTATCATAGGTTATGCTAATGCATCATAGTGTATGCTAATGTATCATAGTGTATGCTAATGTATCATAGTGTATGCAAATGTATCATACGGTAGGCTAATCCATCATAGTGTATGTCAATGTATCAAAGCATATGCTAATGTACCATAGCGTATGCTAATGTATCATAGCGTATGCTAATGTATCATAGCGTATGCAAATGTATCATAGCGTATGCTAATGCATCTTAGTGTATGCTAATGTATCATAGTGTATGTCAATGTATCATAGTGTATGACAATGTATCATAGTGTATGTCAATGTATCATAGTGTATGATAATGTATCATAGTGTATGCTAATGTATCATAGTGTATGCTAATGTATCATATTATATGTTAATGTATCATAATATATGTCAATGTATCATAGTATATTTTAATGTATCATAGTATATGTTAATGTATCATAGTGTATGTTAATGTATCATAGTATATGTTAATGTATCATAGTGTATGTTCATGTATCATAGTATATGTTAAAATATCATAGTATATTTAAATGTATCATAGTGTATGTCAATGTATCATAGTGTATGTTAATGTATCATAGTGTATGTCAATGTATCACAGTATATGTTAATGTATCATAGTGTATGTCAATGTATCATAGTATATGTTAATGTATCATAGTGTATGTTAATGTATCATAGTATATGTTAATGTATCATAGCGTATGCTAATGTATCATAGCGTATGCTAATGTATCATAGCGTATGAAAATGTATCATAGCTTATGCTAATGTATCATAGCTTATGCTAATGTATCTTAGTGTATGTCAGTGTATCATAGTGTATGCTAATGTATCATAGTGTATGTCAATGTATCATAGTATATGTCAATGTATCATAGTGTATGTTAATGTATCATAGTGTATGTTAATGTATCATAGTATATGTTAATGTATCATAGTATATGTTAATGTATCATATTATATGTTAATGTATCATAGTGTATGTTAATATATCATACTGTATGTCAATGTATCATAGTGTATGTAAATGTATCATAGTGTAGGTCAATGTATCATTAGCGTATGTCAATGTATCATAGTATATGATAATGTATCATAGTATATGTTAATGTATCATAGTGTATGTTAATGTATCATAGTGTATGTCAATCTATCATAGTGTATGTCAATGTAACATAGTGTATGCTAATGTATCATAGTGTATGCTAATGTATCATAGAGTATGCTAATGTATTATAGTGTATTATAATGTATCATAGGGTATGCTAATGCATCATAGTGTATGTCAATGTATCATAGTGTATGTTAATGTATCATAGTATATACTAATATTTCTTAATATATGTTAATGTATCATATCGTACGCTAATGTATCATAGTATATGTTAATGTATCATAGTGTATGTTAATGTATCATAGTATATGTCAATGTATCATAGTGTATGTTAATGTATCATAGTGTATGTTAATGTATCATAGTATATGCTAATGTATCATAGTGTATGTTAATGTATCATAGTATATGCTAATGTATCATAGCGTATGTTAATGTATCATAGCGTATGCTAATGTATCATAGTGTATGCTAATGTATCATAGCGTATGATAATGTATCATAGCGTATGCTAATGTATCATAGCGTATGGTAATGTATCATAGCGTATGCTAATGTATCATAGTGTATGCTAATGTATCATAGCGTATGCTAATGTATCATAGCGTATTCTAATGTATCATAGCGTATGCTAATGTATCATGGCGTATGCTAATGTATCATAGCGTATGGTAATGTAATATAGCGTATGCTAATGTATCATAGCGTATGCTAATGTATCATAGTGTATGTCAATGTATCATAGTGTATGTCAATGTATCATAGTGTATGCTAATGTATCATAGTGTATGATAATGTATCATAGTGTATGATAATGTATCATAGTGTATGCTAATGTATCATAGTGTATGCTAATGTAGCATAGGGTATGCTAATGCATCATAGCATATGTTAATGTATCATAGTGTATGTTAATGTATCATAGTATATGTTAATGTATCATAGTATATGTCAATGTATCATAGTGCATGTTAATGTATCATAGTATATGATAATGTATCATAGTGTATGTCAATGAATCATAGTGTATGTTAATGTATCATAGTGTATGTCAATGTATCATAGTATATGTTAATGTATCATATAATATGTTAATGTATAATAGTATATGTCAATGTATCATAGCGTATATCAATGTATCATAGCATATGTCAATGTATCATAGTGTATGTCAATGAATCATAGTGTATGTCAATGTATCATAGTATATGTCAATGTATCATAGTGTTTGTTAATGTATCATAGTATATGTCAATGTATCATAGTGTATGTCAATGTATCATAGTGAATATCAATGTATCATAGTGTATGTCAATGTATCATAGTGTATGTCAATGTATAGTAGTGTATCATAGTGTATGTCAATGTATAATAGTGTATGTCAATGTATCATAGTATATGTCAATGTATCATAGTGTATGTTAATGTATCATAGTGTATGTTAATGTATCATAGTGTATGTCAATGTATCATAGTATATGTTAATGTATCATAGTGTATGCCAATGTATCATAGTGTATGTTAATGTATCATAGTGTATGTCAATGTATCATAGTGTATGTTAATGTATCATAGTGTATGTCAATGTATCATTGTATATGTTAATGTATCATAGTGTATGTCAATGTATCATAGTGTATGTCAATGTATCATAGTATATGTCAATGTATCATAGTGTATGTTAATGTATCATAGTGTATGTTAATGTATCATAGTGTATGTCAATGTATCATAGTATATGTTAATGTATCATAGTGTATGTCAATGTATCATAGTATATGTTAATGTATCATAGTATATGTTAATGTATCATAGTATGTGTTAATGTATCATAGTATATGTTAATGTATCATAGTATATGTTAATGTATCATAGTGTATATCAATGTATCATAGTGTATGTCAATGTATCATAGTATATGTTAATGAATCATAGTATAGGTTAATGTATCATAGAATATGTTAATGTATCATAGTATATGTTAATGTATCATAGTATATGTTAATGTATCATAGTGTATGTTAATGTATCATAATATATGTTAATGTATCATAGTGTATGTTAATGTATCATAGTGTATGTCAATGTATCATAGTATATGTCAATGTATCATAGTATATGTTAATGTATCATAGTATATGTTAATGTATCATAGTATATGTTAATGTATCATAGTATGTGTTAATGTATCATAGTATATGTTAATGTATCATAGTGTATGTTAATGTATCATAGTGTATGTCAATGTATCCTAGTGTATGTCAATGTATCATAGTATATGTTAATGTATCATAGTATATGTTAATGTATCATAGCGTATGCTAATGTATCATAGCGTATGAAAATGTATCATAGCTTATGCTAATGTATCATAGCTTATTCTAATGTATCTTAGTGTATGTCAATGTATCATAGTGTATGCTAATGTATCATAGTGTATGTCAATGTATCATAGTATATGTCAATGTATCATAGTGTATGTTAATGTATCATAGTGTATGTTAATGTATCATAGTTTATGTTAATGTATCATAGTATATGTTAATGTATCATAGTATATGTTATTGTATCATATTATATGTTAATGTATCATAGTGTATGTTAATGTATCATACTGTATGTTAATGTATCATGGTGTATGTCAATGTATCATAGTGTAAGTCAATGTATCATTAGCGTATGTCAATGTATCATAGTATATGATAATGTATCATAGTATATGTTAATGTATCATAGTTTATGTTAATGTATCATAGTGTATGTCAATGTATCATAGTGTATGTCAATGTATCATAGTGTATGCTAATGTATCATAGTGTATGCTAATGTATCATAAGTATGCTAATGTATTATAGTGTATTATAATGTATCATAGGGTATGCTAATGCATCATAGTGTATGTCAATGTATCATAGTGTATGTTAATGTATCATAGTATATACTAATATTTCTTAGTATATGTTAATGTATCATATCGTACGCTACTGTATCATAGTATATGTTAATGTATCATAGTGTATGTTAATGTATCATAGTATATGTCAATGTATCATAGTGTATGTTAATGTATCATAGTGTATGTTAATGTATCATAGTATATGCTAATGTATCATAGTGTATGTTAATGTATCATAGCGTATGCTAATGTATCATAGTGTATGCTAATGTATCATAGCGTATGATAATGTATCATAGCGTATGGTAATGTATCAAATCGTATGCTAATGTATCATAGTGTATGGTAATGTATCATAGCGTATGCTAATGTATCATAGCGTATGCTAATGTATCATAGCGTATGCTAATGTATCATAGCGTATGCTAATGTATCATGGCGTATGCTAATGTATGATAGCGTATGGTAGTGTATCATAGCGTATGCTAATGTATCATAGCGTATGATAATGTATCATAGTGTATGTCAATGTATCATAGTGTATGTCAATGTATCATAGTGTAAGTCAATGTATCATAGTGTATGCTAATGTATCATAGTGTATGATAATGTATCATAGTGTATGCTAATGTATCATAGTGTATGCTAATGTATCATAGGGTATGCAAATGTATCATAGTGTATGCTAATGTATCATAGGGTATGCTAATGTATCATAGTGTATGCTAATTTATAATAGTTTATGTTAATGTATCATAGCGTATGCTAATGTATCATAGCGTATGAAAAGGTATCATAGCTTATGCTAATGTATCTTAGTGTATGCTAATGTATCATAGTGTATGTCAATGTATCATAGTGTATGCTAATGTATCACAGTGTATGCTAAGGTATCATAGTGTATGCTAATGTATCATAGGGTATACTAATGTATCACAGTATATGTCAATGTATTATAGTGTATGATAATGTATCATAGTGTATGTCAATGTATCATAGTGTATGTTAATGCATCATAGTATATGCTAATGTATCATAGTATATGTTATGTATCATATCGTATGCTAATGTATCATAGTATATGTTAATGTATCATAGTGTATGTTAACGTATCATAGTATATGTTAATGTATCATAGTATATGTCAATGTATCATAGTGTATGTTAATGTATCATAGTATATGATAATGTATCATAGTGTATGTCAATGAATCATAGTGTATGTTAATGTATCTTAGTGTATGCTAATGTATCATAGCGTATATCAATGTATCATAGTGTATGTCAATGTATCATAGTGTATGTCAATGTGTCATAGTGTATGTCAATGTATCATAGTATATGTTAATGTATCATATAATATGTTAATGTATGATAGTATATGTTAATGTATCACAGTGTATGCTAAGGTATCATAGTGTATGCTAATGTATCATAGGGTATACTAATGTATCACAGTATATGTCAATGTATTATAGTGTATGATAATGTATCATAGTGTATGTCAATGTATCATAGTGTATGTTAATGTATCATAGTATATGCTAATGTATCATAGTATATGTTAATGTATCATATCGTATGCTAATGTATCATAGTATATGTTAATGTATCATAGTGTATGTTAATGTATCATAGTATATGTTAATGTATCATAGTGTATGTCAATGTATCATAGTGTATGTTAATGTATCATAGTATATGATAATGTATCATAGTGTATGTCAATGTATCATAGTGTATGTTAATGTATCTTAGTGTATGCTAATGTATCATAGTGTATGTCAATGTATCATAGTGTATGTCAATGTATCATAGTGTATGTCAATGTGTCATAGTGTATGTCAATGTATCATAGTATATGTTAATGTATCATATATGTTAATGTATATAGTATATGTTAATGTATCATAGTGTATGTTAATGTATCATAGTGTATGTTAATGTATCATAGTGTATGTCAATGTATCATAGTGTATGCTAATGTATCATAGTGTATGCTAATGTATCATAGAGTATGCTAATGTATTATAGTGTATTATAATGTATCATAGGGTATGCTAATGCATCATAGTGTATGTCAATGTATCATAGTGTATGTTAATGTATCATAGTATATACTAATATTTCTTAGTATATGTTAATGTATCATATCGTACGCTAATGTATCATAGTATATGTTAATGTATCATAGTGTATGTTAATGTATCATAGTATATGTCAATGTATCATAGTGTATGTTAATGTATCATAGTGTATGTTAATGTATCATAGTATATGCTAATGTATCATAGTGTATGTTAATGTATCATAGCGTATGTTAATGTATCATAGCGTATGCTAATGTATCATAGTGTATGCTAATGTATCATAGCGTATGATAATGTATCATAGCGTATGCTAATGTATCATAGCGTATGGTAATGTATCATAGTGTATGCTAATGTATCATAGTGTATGCTAATGTATCATAGCGTATGCTAATGTATCATAATGTATGCTAATGTATCATAGTGTATGCTAATGTAGCATAGGGTATGCTAATGCATCATAGTGTATGCTAATGTATCATAGGGTATGCTAATGCATTATAGTGTATGCTAATGTATATTAGTGTATGTTAATGTATCATAGCGTATGCTAATGTATCATAGCGTATGAAAATGTATCATAGCTTATGCTAATGTATCTTAGTGTATGCTAATGTATCATAGTGTATGTTAATGTATCATAGTGTATGCTAATGTATCACAGTGTATGCTAAGGTATCATAGTGTATGCTAATGTATCATAGGGTATACTAATGTATCACAGTGTATGTCAATGTATCAAAGTGTATGTTAATGCATCATAGTATATGCTAATGTATCATAGTATATGTTAATGTATCATATCGTATGCTAATGTATCATAGCAGATGTTAATGTATCATAGTGTATGTTAATGTATCATAGTATATGTTAATGTATCATAGTATATGTCAATGTATCATAGTGTATGTTAATGTATCATAGTATATGATAATGTATCATAGTGTATGTCAATGAATCATAGTGTATGTTAATGTATCTTAGTGTATGCTAATGTATCATAGCGTATATCAATGTATCATAGTGTATGTCAATGTATCATAGTGTATGTCAATGTATCATAGTGTATGTCAATGTATCATAGTGTATGTCAATGTATCATAATATATGTTAATGTATCATATAATATGTTAATTATGATAGTATATGTTAATGTATCATAGCGTATGTCAATGTATCATAGTGTATGTTAATGTATCATAGTGTATGTCAATGTATCATAGCGTATGTCAATGTATCATAGCATATGTCAATGTATCATAGTGTATGCCAATGAATCATAGTGTATGTCAATGAATCATAGTGTCATAGCATATGTCAATATATCATAGTGTATGTCAATGTATCATAGTGTATGTCAATGTATCATAGTATATGTCAATGTATCATAGTGTAAGTTAATGTATCATAGTGTATGTCAATGTATCATAGTGTATGTCAATGTATCATAGTGTATGTCAATGTATCATTAGCGTATGTCAATGTATCATAGTATATGATAATGTATCATAGTATATGTTAATGTATCATAGTTTATTTTAATGTATCATAGTGTATGTCAATGTATCATTGTGTATGTCAATGTATCATAGTGTATGTCAATGTATCATAGTGTATGTTAATGTATCATAGTGTATGTCAATGTATTATAGTGTATGTTAATGTATCATATAATATGTTAATGTATAATAGTATATGTCAATGAATCATAGTGTATGTCAATGAATCATAGTGTCATAGCATATGTCAATGTATCATAGTGTATGTCAATGTATCATAGTGTATGTCAATGTATCATAGTATATGTCAATGTATCATAGTGTATGTTAATGTATCATAGTGTATGTCAGTGTATCATATTGTATATCAATGTATCATAGTGTATGTCAATGTATCATTGTGTATGTCAATGTATCATAGTGTATGTCAATGTATAGTAGTGTATCATAGTGTATGTCAATGTATAATAGTGTATGTCAATGTATCATAGTATATGTTAATGTATCATAGTGTATGTCAATGTATCATAGTGTATGTTAATGTATCATAGTATATGTTAATGTATCATCGTGTATGTTAATATATCATAGTATATGTTAATGTATCATAGTATATGTCAATGTATCATAGTGTATGTTAATGTATCATAGTGTATGTTAATGTATCATAGTGTATGTTAATGTATCACATTATATGTTAATGTATCATAGTGTATGCCAATGTATCATAGTATATGCTAATGTATCATAGTGTATGTTAATGTATCATAGTATATGTTAATGTATCATCGTGTATGTTAATATATGATAGTATATGTTAATGTATCAAATTATATGGCAATTATCATAGTGTATGTTAATGTATCATAGTGTATGTTAATGTATCATAGTGTATGTTAATGTATCATAGTGTATGTTAATGTATCATAGTATATGTTAATGTATCATAGTGTATGTTAATGTATCATAGTGTATGTCAATGTATCATAGTATATGTCAATGTATCATAGTATATATTAATGTATCATAGTATATGTTAATGTATCATAGTATATGTTAATGTATCATAGTATGTGTTAATGTATCATAGTATATGTTAATGTATCATAGTGTATGTCAATGTATCATAGTGTATGTCAATGTATCATAGTATATGTTAATGAATCATAGTATATGTTAATGTATCATAGTATATGTTAATGTATCATAGTATATGTTAATGTATCATAGTATATGTTAATGTATCATAGTATATGTTAATGTGTCATAGTATATGTTAATGTATCATAGTATATGTTAATGTATCATAGTATATGTTAATGTATCATAATTTATGTTAATGTATCATAGTGTATGTCAATGTATCATAGTGTATGTCAATGTATCATAGTGTATGCTAATGTATCATAGTGTATGCTAATGTATCATAGAGTATGCTAATGTATTATAGTGTATTATAATGTATCATAGGGTATGCTAATGCATCATAGTGTATGTCAATGTATCATAGTGTATTTTAATGTATCATAGTATATACTAATATTTCTTAGTATATGTTAATGTATCATATCTTACGCTAATGTATCATAGTATATGTTAATGTATCATAGTGTATGTTAATGTATCATAGTATATGTCAATGTATCATAGTGTATGTTAATGTATCATAGTGTATGTTAATGCATCATAGTATATGCTAATGTATCATAGTGTATGTTAATGTATCATAGCGTATGTTAATGTATCATAGCGTATGCTAATGTATCATAGTGTTTTCTAATGCATCATAGCGAATGATAATGTATCATAGCGTATGGTAATATATCAGAGCGTATGCTAATGTATCATAGTGTATGCTAATGTATCATAGCGTATGCTAATGTATCATAGCGTATGCTAATGTATCATGGCGTATGCTAATGTATCATAGCGTATGGTAGTGTATCATAGCGTATGCTAATGTATCATAGCGTATGCTAATGTATCATAGTGTATGTCAATGTATCATAGTGTATGTCAATGTATCATAGTGTATGTCAATGTATCATAGTGTATGCTAATGTATCATAGTGTATGATAATGTATCATAGTGTATGCTAATGTATCATAGTGTATGCTAATGTATCATAGGGTATGCTAATGCATCATAGTGTATGGTAATGTATCATATGGTATGCTAATTCATCATAGTGTATGCTAATGTATAATAGTGTATGTTAATGTATCATAGCGTATGCTAATGTATCAATGCGTATGAAAAGGTATCATAGCTTATGCTAATGTATCTTAGTGTATGCTAATGTATCATAGTGTATGTCAATGTATCATATTGTATGTTAATGTATCACAGTGTATGCTAAGGTATCATAGGGTATACTAATGTATCACAGTATATGGCAATGTATTATAGTGTATGATAATGTATCATAGTGTATGTCAATGTATCATAGTGTATGTTAATGCATCATAGTATATGCTAATGTATCATAGTATATGTTAATGTATCATATCGTATGCTAATGTATCATAGTATATGTTAATGTATCATAGTGTATGTTAATGTATCATAGTATATGCTAATGTATCATAGTATATGTCAATGTATCATAGTGTATGTTAATGTATCATAGTATATGATAATGTATCATAGTGTATGTCAATGAATCATAGTGTATGTTAATGTATCTTAGTGTATGCTAATGTATCATAGCGTATATCAATGTATCATAGTGTATGTCAATGTATCATAGTGTATGTCAATGTTTCATAGTGTATGTCAATGAATCATAGTATATGTTAATGTATCATATAATATGTTAATGTATCATAGTATATGTCAATGTATCATAGTGTATGTTAATGTATCATAGTATATGATAATGTATCATAGTTTATGTCAATGAATCATAGTGTATGTTAATGTATCTTAGTGTATGCTAATGTATCATAGGGTATATCAATGTATCATAGTTTATGTCAATGTATCATAGTGTATGTCAATGTATCATAGTGTATGTCAATGTATCATAGTATATGTTAATGTATCATATAATATGTTAATGTATGATAGTATATGTTAATGTATGATAGTGTATGTCAATGTATCATAGTTTATGTCAATGTATCATAGTTTATGTCAATGTATCATAGTGTATGTCAATGTATCATAGTATATGTCAATGTATCATAGTGTATGTCAATGTATCGTAGTGTATGTCAATGTATCATAGTATATGTTAATGTATCATATAATATGTTAATGTATGATAGTATATGTTAATGTATGATAGTGTATGTCAATGAATCATAATGTATGTCAATGAATCAAAGTGTCATAGCATATGTCAATGTATCATAGTTTATGTCAATGTATCATAGTGTATGTCAATGTATCATAGTATATGTCAATGTATCATAGTGTATGTTAATGTATCATAGTGTATGTCAATGTATCATAGTGTATGTCAATGTATCATAGTGTATGTCAATGTATCATAGTGTATGTCAATGTATCATAGTGTATGTCAATGTATAGTAGTGTATCATAGTGTATGTCAATGTATAATAGTGTATGTCAATGTATCATAGTATATGTTAATGTATCATAGTGTATGTCAATGTATCATAGTGTATGTTAATGTATCATAGTATATACTAATATTTCATAGTATATGTTAATGTATCATATCGTACGCTAATGTATCATAGTATATGTCAATGTATCATTATATTTATCAGTGGGTTTGATGTCATCATTCTATGTAACAGTGGGTTTGACTTCATCACTCTATTTGTCATTGAGTTTGATTTCATCACTCTATTTGTCAGTGGGTTTGGTTTCATCTTTCTATTTGTCAGTAGGTTTGACTTCATCATTATATTTGTCAGTAGGTTTGAATTCATCATTATATTTGTCAGTATGTTTGACTCCATCATTCTATTTGTCAGTGGATTTGATGTCATCATTCTATTTTTCAGTGGGTTTGATTTCATCTTTCTGTTTGTCAGTGGGTTTGATTTCATCTTTCTATTTGTCAGTGGGTTTGATTTCATCTGGCTATTTGTCAGTGGGTTTGATTTCAACATTCTTTTTTTCAGTGGGTTTGATTTCATCACTTTATTTGTCAGTGGGTTTGATTTCATCTTTTGATTTGTCAGTGGGTTTGAATTCATCATTCTATTTGTCAGTGGGTTTGATTTCATCCCTCTATTTGTCAGTGGGTTTGATTTCATCTTTCTATTTGTCAGTGGTTTGATTTCATCTTTTGATTTGTCAGTAGGTTTGAATTCATCACTCTATTTGTCAATGGGTTTGATTTAATCTTTCTATTTGTCAGTGGGTTTGATTTCATCTTTTGATTTGTCAGTAGGTTTGAATTCATCACTCTATTTGTCAGTGGGTTTGATGTCATCATTTTATGTGCTAGTTGGTTGGACTTCATCACTCTATTTGTCATTGGTTTGGTTTCATCATTATATTTGTCAGTATGTTTGAATTCATCATTATATTTGTCAGTGGGTTTGATGTCATCATTCTATGTAACAGTGGGTTTCATGTCATCATTCTGTGTGACAGTGGGTTTGACATCATCACTCTATTTGTCAGTGGGTTTGATTTCATCTTTTTATTTGTCAGTGGCTTTGATTTCATCTTTCTGTTTGTCAGTGGGTTTGATTTCATCATTCTGTTTGTCAGTGGGTTTGATGTCATCATTCGTTGTGACAGTGGGTTTGATTTCATCATTCTATGTGACAGTGGGTTTGACTTCATCACTCTATTTGTCAATGGGTTTGATTTCATCTTTCTATTTATCAGTAGGTTTGAATTCATCATTATATTTGTCCGTGGGTTTGATTTCATCAATCTATTTGTCAGTGGGTTTGATTTCATATTTCTATTTGTCAGTGGGTGTGAATTCATCATTCTATTTGTCAGTGGGTTTGATTTCATCTTTCTATTTGTCAGTAGGTTTGAATTCATCATTATATTTGTCATTGGGTTAGGTTTCATCATTATATTTGTCAGTAGGTTTGACTTCATCATTATATTTGTCAGTAGGTATTGAATTCATCATTATATTTGTCAGTATGTTTGACTTCATCATTCTATTTGTCAGTGGGTTTGATGTCATCATTCTATTTTTCAGTGGTTTTATTTCATCTTTCTGTTTGTCAGTGGTTTGATTTCATCTTACTATTTGTCAGTGGGTTTGATTTCATCATTCTTTTTTTCAGTTGGTTTGATTTCATCACTTTATTTGTCAGGGGGTTTAATTTCATCTTTTGATTTGTCAGTGGGTTTGAATTCATCTTTCTATTTGTCAGTGGGTTTGATTTCATCCTTTGATTTGTTAGTTGGTTTGAATTCATCCCTCTATTTGTCATTGGGTTTGATTTCATCTTTCTATTTGTCAGTGTGTTTGATTTCATCTTTTGATTTGTCAGTAGGTTTTAATTCATCACTCTATTTGTCAGTGGGTTTGATGTCATCATTCAATGTGATAGTGGGTTTGACTTCATCACTCTATTTGTCAGTGGTTTTGATTTCATCACTCTATTTGTCAGTGGGTTTTGATTTCATCTTTCTATTTGTCAGTGGGTTTGAATTCATCATTATATTTGTCATTGGGTTTCGTTTCATCATTATATTTGTCAGTAGGTTTGAATTCATCATTATATTTGTCAGTGGGTTTGATTTCATCTTTCTATTTGTCAGTGGGTTTGATTTCATCTTTCTATTTGTCAGTAGTTTAATCTTTATATTTGTCAGTAGGTTTGACTTCATCATTATATTTGTCAGTGGGTTTGACTTCATCTTTCTAATTGTCAGTGGGTTTGATTTCATCACTCTATTTGTCAGTGTGTTTGATTTTATCACTCTATTTGTCAGTGGGTTTGATTTTATCTTTCTATTTGTCAGTGGGTTTGAATTCATCATTATAGTTGTCATTGGGTTTGGTGTCATCATTATATTTGTCAGTAGGTTTGATTTCATCATTATATTTGTCAGTAGGTTTGAATTCATCATTATATTTGTCTGTTTGTTTGACTTCATCATTATGTTTGTCAGTGGGTTTGATGTCATCATTATATTTGTCAGTGGGTTTGATGTCATCATTCTATGTGACAGTGGGTTTGATGTCATCATTGTATGTGACAGTGGGTTTGATGTCATCATTGTATGTGACAGTGGGTTTTACTTCATCACTCTATTTGTCATTCCGTTTGATTTCATCTTTCTATTTGTCAGTGGGTTTGACTTCATCATTCCATTTGTTAGTGGGTTTGATGTCATCATTTTATTTTTCAGTGGGTTTGATTTCATCTTTCTGTTTGTCAGTGGGTTTGATGTCATCTTTCTATTTGTCAGTGGGTTTGATTTCATCATTCTTTTTTTCAGTGGGTTTGATTTCAACACTTTATTTGTCAGTGGATTTGATTTCACCATTCCAATTGTCAGTGGGTTTGATTTCATCATTCTATATGTCAGTGGGTTTGATTTCATCACTTTATTTGTCATTCCGTTTGATTTCATCTTTCTATTTGTCAGTGGGTTTGATTTCATCTTTCTATTTGTCAGTGTATTTGATTTCATCTTTCTATTTAGCAGTGTGTTTGAATTCATCATTCTATTTGTCAGTGGGTTCGATTTCATCTTTCTATTTGTTAGTGGGTTTGATTTCATCCCTCTATTTGTCACTGGGTTTGACCTCATCCCTCTCTTTGTCAGTGGGTTTGATTTCGTCACTATTTGTCATTGGGTTTGATGTCATCACTCTATTTGTCATTGGGTTTGATTTCATCATTCTATTTGTCAGTGGGTTTGATTTCATCATTCTATATGACAGTGGATTTGATTTGATCTTTGTATTTGTCAGTGGGTTTGATTTCATCACTCTATTTGTCAGTGGGTTTGATTTCTTCACTTCATCTGTCAGTGGATTGATTTCACCATTCTATTTGTCAGTGGGTTTGACTTCATCTTTCTGTTTGTCTGTGGGTCTGATTTCATCATTCTATTTTTCAGTGGGTTTGATGTTATCATTCTATGTGACAATGGGTTTGATGTCATCATTCTATGTGACAGTGGGTTTGACTTCATCACTCTATTTGTCAGTGGGTTTGATATTCATCACTCTATTTGCGAGTGGGTTTGATTTCATCACTCTATTTGCTAGTGGGTTTGATTTCATCACTCTATTTGTCAGTGGGTTTGACTTCATCATTATATTTGTCAGTGGGTTTGATTTCATCACTCTATTTGTCAGTGGGTATTGATTTCATCTTTCTATTTGTCAGTGGGTTTGAATTCATCATTCTATTTTTCAGTGGGTTTGATTTCATCATTCTATATGACAGTAGGTTTGACTTCATCACTCTATTTGTCAGTGTGTTTGATGGCATCATTCTATATGAAAAGTGGTTTGACTTCATCACTCTATTTGTCAGTGGGTTTGATTTTATCACTTTATTTGTTAGTGGGTTTGATTTTATCTTTCTATTTGTCAGTGGGTTTGAATTCATCATTATAGTTGTCATTGTGTTTGGTGTCATCATTATATGTGTCAGTATGTTTGACTTCATCATTATATTTGTCAGTAGGTTTGACTTCATCATTATATGTGTCAGTGGGTTTGATTTCATCATTATATTTGTCATTGGGTTTGGTTGCATCATTATATTTGTCAGTAGGTTTGAGTTCATCATTATATTTGTCAGTGGGTTTTATTTATCATTATATTTGTCATTGGGTTTGATTTCATGACTCTATTTGTCAGTGGGTTTGACTTCATCATTATATTTGTCAATAGGATTTGAATTCATCATTATATTTGTCGGTGGATTTGGTTTCATCACTCTCTTTGTCAGTGGGTTTGACTTCATCATTATATTTGTCAATAGGATTTGAATTCATCATTATATTTGTCGGTGGATTTGATTTCATCACTCTATTTGTCAGTGGGTTTGATTTCATCTTTCTATTTGTCAGTGGGTTTGATTTCATCTTTCTATTTGTCAGTGTGTTTGAATTCATCATTCTATTTGTCAGTGGGTTTGACTTCATCATTATATTTGTCAGTAGGATTTGAATTCATCATTATATTTGTCGGTGGATTTGATTTCATCACTCTATTTGTCAGTGGGTTTGATTTCATCTTTCTATTTTTCAGTGTGTTTGAATTCATCATTCTATTTGTCAGTGGGTTTTATTTCATCTTTCTATTTGTCAGTGGGTTTGATTTCATCCCTCTATTTGTCAGTTGGTTGGATTTCATCTTTCTATTTGTCAGTGGGTTTGATTTCACCATTCTAATTGTCAGTGGGTTTGATTGCATCTTTCTATTTGTCAGTGAGTTTGATGTCATCATTCTATATGGCAGAGAGTTTGATTTCATCTTTCTATGTGTCAGTGGGTTTGATTTCATCTTTCTATTTATCAGTAGGTTAGAATTCATCTTTCTATTTGTCAGTTTGTTTTATTTCATCTTTCTATTTGTCAGTGGGTTTGATTTCATCTTTGTATTTGTCAGTAGGTTAGAATTCATCATTATATTTGTCAGTGTGTTTGACTTCATCTTTCTATTTGTCAGAGTGTTTGATTTCATCTTTCTATTTGTCAGTGGGTTTGATGTCATCATTCTATTTGTCAGTGGGTTTGATTTCATCTTTCTATTTGTCAGAGGGTTTGATTTCATCTTTCTATTTATCAGTGGGTTTGATTTCACCATTCTAATTGTTAGTGGGTTTGATTTCATCATTCTATTTGTCAGTGGGTTTGATTGCATCTTTCTATGTTTCAATTCGTTTGATTTCATCTTTCTATTTGTCAATGGGTTTGATTTCATCTTTTTATTTGTTAGTGGGTTTGATTTCATCACTACATCTGTCAGTGGGTTTGATTTCACAATTCTAATTGTCAGTGGGTTTGATTGCATCATTCCATGTGTCAGTGGGTTTGATTTCATCATTCTATATTTCAGAGGGTTTGATTTCACCATTCTAATTGTCAGTGGGTTTGATTTCACCATTGTAATTGTCAGTGGGTTTGATTTCACCATTCTAATTGTCAGTGGGTTTGATTTCACAATTCTAATTGTCAGTGGGTTTGATTTCACCATTCTATTTGTCAGTTTGTTTGATTTCATCATTCTATATGTCAGTGGGTTTGATTTCATCTTTCTATTTGTCAGAGAGTTTGATTTCATCTTTCTATTTGTCAGTGGGTTTGATTTCATCTTTCTATTTATTAGTGGGTTTGATTTCATCTTTCTATTTATCAGTGGGTTTGATTTTACCATTCTAATTGTTAGTAGGTTTGATTTCATCATTCTACTTGTCAGTGGGTTTGATTTCATCTTTCTCTTTGTCAGTTTGTTTGATTTCATCACTCTATTTGTCAGTGGGTTTGATTTCATCACTTCATTTGTCAGTGGGTTTGATTTCACCATTCTATTTATCAGTAGGTTTGATTTCATCGCTCTATTTGTCAGTAGGGTTGACTTCATCATTATATTTCTCAGTGGGTTTGATTTCATCATTATATTTCTCAGTGAGTTTGATTTAATCATTATATGTGTCAGTGGGTTTGGTCGCATAATTCTATTTGCGACTGGGTTTGACTTCATCATTATATGTGTCAGTGTGTTTGATTTCATCATTATATTTGTCATTGGGTTTGGTTGCATCATTATATTTGTCAGTAGGTTTGTCATCATCATTATATTTGTCAGTGGGTTTGATTTCATCATTATATTTGTCTTTGGGTTTGATTTCATGACTCTATTTGTCAGTTTGTTTGATTTCATCATTCTATATGTCAGTGGGTATGATTTCATCATTATATTTGTCAGTGGGTTTGATTATATCACTCTATTCGTCAGTGGGTTTGATTTTATCTTTCTATGTGTCAGTGTGTTTGATGTCATCTTTCTATTTATCAGTGAGTTTGGTTTCATCATTATATTTGTCAGTAGGTTTGACTTCATCTTTCTATTTGTCAGTGGGTTTGATTTCATCATTCTATTTGTCAGTGGGATTGATTTCATCATTCTATGTGACAGTGGGTTTGATTTCATCATTCTATTTGTCAGTGGGTTTGAATTTATCATTATATTTGTCATTGGGTTTGACTTCATCATTATATTTGTCATTGGGTTTTATTTCATCATTCTATTTGTCAGTTGGTTTTATTTCATCATTCTATTTATCAGTGCGTTTGATTTCATCTTTCTATTTATCAGTGGGTTTGATTTCATCACTTTATTTGTCAGTGGGTTTGATTTCATCATTCTATTTGTCAGTGGGTTTGATTTCATCTTTATATTTGTCAGTGGGCTTGATGTCATCTTTCTATTTGTCAGTGGGTTTGATTTCATCTTTCTATTTGTCAGTGGGTTTGATTTCATCACTTTATTTGTCAGTGGGTTTGATTTCATCACTCTATTTGTCAGTGGGTTTGATTTCATCTTTCTATTTATCAGTGTGTTTGATTTCATCTTTCTATTTATCAGTGAGTTTGATTTCATCACTTTATTTGTCAGTGGGTTTGATTTCATCACTCTATTTCTCAGTGGGTTTGATTTCATCTTTCTATTTGTCAGTGGGTGTGATTTCATCTTTCTATTTGTCAGTGTGTTTGAATTCATCATTATATTTGTCAGTGGGTTTGACTTCATCTTTCTATTTGTCAGTGGGTTTGAATTCATCATTATATTTGTCAGTGGGTTTGATTTCATCACTCTATTCGTCAGTGGATTTGATTTCATCATTCTATTTGTCAGTAGGTTTGATTACATATTTATATTTGTCATTGTGTTTGATTTCATCATTCTATTTGTCAGTGGGTTTGGTTTCATCACTCTATTTGCCAGTAGGTTTGACTTCATCATTATATTTGTCAGTAGGTTTGAATTCATCATTATATGTGTCAGTGGGTTTGACTTCATCATTCTATTTGTTAGTGGGTTTGATTTCACCATTATAATGGTCAGTGGGTTTGATTTCATCATTATATTTGTCAGTGGGTTTGATTTCACCATTATATTTGTCAGTAGGTTTGAATTCATCATTATAATTTTCAGTGGGTTTGATTTCATCACTCTATTTGTCAGTGGGTTTGATTTCATCTTTCTATTCGTCAGTGTGTTTGATTTCATCTTTCTATTTGTCAGTTGGTTTGAATTCATCATTATATTTGTCAGTGGGTTTGATTTCATCAATTTATTTGTCAGTGGATTTGATTTCATCTTTCTATTTGTCAGTAGGTTTGATTTCATCTTTCTATTTGTCAGTGGGTTTGATTCATCTTTCTATTTGTCAGTGGGTTTGATTTCATCTTTCTATTTGTCAGTGGATTTGATTTTATATTTTTATTTGTCAGAGGATTTGATTTCACCTTTCTATTTGTCAGTGGGTTTGATATCATCATTCTATATGTCAGTGGGTTTGATTTCATTTTTCTATTTGTCAGTCAGTTTGATTTCATCTTTCTGTTTGTCAGTGGATTTGATTTCATCTTTCTGTTTGTCAGTGGGTTTGATTTCATCTTTCTATTTGTCAGTGGGTTTGAATTCATCATTCTATTTGTCAGTAGGTTTGATTTCATATTTCTATTTGTCAGTGGGTTTGATATCATCATTCTATATGTCAGTGGGTTTGATTTCATTTTTCTATTTGTCAGTCGGTTTGATTTCATCTTTCTATTTGTCAGTGGGTTTGATTTCATCTTTCTGTTTGTCATTGGGTTTGATTTCATCTTTCTATTTGTCAGTGGGTTTGAATTCATCATTCTATTTGTCAGTAGGTTTGATTTCATATTTCTATTTGTCAGTGGGTTTGATTTCATCATTCTATTTGTCAGTGGGTTTGATTTCATCACTCTATTTGTCAGTGGGATTGGTTTCATCACTCTATTTGTCAGTAGGTTTGATATCATCATTATATTTGTCAGTTGGTTTGATTTCATCATTATATTTGTCTTTGGGTTTGATTTCATGACTCTATTTGTCAGTGGGTTTGACTTCATCATTATATTTGTCAGTAGGATTTGAATTCATCATTATATTTGTCGGTGGGTTTGATTTCATCACTCTATTTGTCAGTGGGTTTGATTTCATCTTTCTCTTTGTCAGTGGGTTTGATTTCATCTTTCTATTTGTCAGTGGGTTTGATTTCACCCCTCTATTTGTCAGTGAGTTTGATTTCATCTTTCTATTTGTCAGTGGGTTTGATTTCATCTTTCTATTTGTCAGTGGGTTTGATGTCATCATTATATTTGTCAGTGGGTTTGATTTCATCATTCTATTTGTCAGTGGGTTTGATTTCATCATTATATTTGTCATTGGGTTTGATTTCATTTTTCTATTTGTTAATGGGTTTTATTTCATCTTTCTATTTATCAGTGCGTTTGATTTCATCTTTCTATTTATCAATGGGTTTGATTTCATCACTTTATTTGTCAGTGGGTTTGATTTCATCACTCTATTTGTCAGTGGGTTTGATTTCATCTTTCTATTTGTCAGTGGGTTTGATTTCATCTTTCTATTTGTCAGTGTGTTTGAATTCATCATTCTATTTGTCAGTGGGTTTGATTTCATCTTTCTATTTGTCAGTGGGTTTGGTTTCATCATTCTATTTGTCAGTGGGTTTGATTTCATCACTCTATTTGTCAGTGGGATTGGTTCATCATTGTGTAGGTTGTATCATTATATTGTCAGTTGGTTTGATTCATCATTCTATTTGTCAGTGGGTTTGATTTCATCATTCTATTTGTCAGTGGGTTTGATTTCATCATTCTATTTGTCAGTGGGTTTGATTTCATCATTCTATTTGTCAGTGGGTTTGATTTCATCACTCTATTTGTCAGTGGGTTTGATTTCATCTTTCTATTTGTCAGTGGGTTTGATTTCATCTTTCTATTTGTCAGTGGGTTTGATTTCATCTTTCTATTTGTCAGTGGGTTTGATTTCATCTTTCTATTTGTCAGTGGGTTTGATTTCATCTTTCTATTTGTCAGTGGGTTTGATGTCATCATTATATTTGTCAGTGGGTTTGATTTCATCATTATATTTGTCATTGGGTTTGATTTCATTTTTCTATTTGTTAGTGGGTTTTATTTCATCTTTCTATTTATCAGTGCGTTTGATTTCATCTTTCTATTTATCAATGGGTTTGATTTCATCACTTTATTTGTCAGTGGGTTTGATTTCATCACTCTATTTGTCAGTGGGTTTGATTTCATCTTTCTATTTGTCAGTGGGTTTGATTTCATCTTTCTATTTGTCAGTGTGTTTGAATTCATCATTCTATTTGTCAGTGGGTTTGATTTCATCTTTCTATTTGTCAGTGGGTTTGGTTTCATCATAATATTTGTCAGTAGGATTGACTGCATCATTATATATGTCAGTGGGTTGGACTTCATCATTCCATTTGTCAGTGGGTTTGATGTCATCTTTCTATTTGTCAGTGGGTTTGATTTCATCTTTCTATTTGTCAGTGGGTTTGATTTCATCTTTCTATTTGTCAGTGTGTTTGATTTCATCACTCTATTTGTCGGTGGGTTTGATTTCATCACTTTATTGGTCAGTGGGTTTGATTTCATCTCTCTATTTGTCAGTGGGTTTGATTTCATCTTTCTATTTATCAGTGCGTTTGATTTCATCTTTCTATTTATCAGTGGGTTTGATTTCATCACTTTATTTGTCAGTGGGTTTGATTTCATCACTCTATTTGTCAGTGGGTTTGATTTCATCTTTCTATTTGTCAGTGGGTTTGATTTCATCTTTCTATTTGTCAGAGGGTTTGAATTCATCATTATATTTGTCAGTGGGTTTGATTTCATCACTCTATTTGTCAGTGGATTTGATTTCATCTTTCTATTGGTCTGCGGGTTTGATATCATCTTTCTATTTGTCAGTGGGTTTGAATTCATCATTCTATTTGTCAGTGGGTTTGATTTCATCTTTCTATTTGTCAGTGGGTTTGATTTTATATTTCTATTTGTCAGTGGGTTTGATTTCACCTTTCGATTTGTCAGTGGGTTTGATTTTATATTTCTATTTGTCAGTGGGTTTGATTTCACCTTTCTATTTGTCAGTGGGTTTGATTTCATCATTCTATTTGTCAGTGGGTTTGAAATCATCATTCTATATGTCAGTGGGTTTGATTTCATTTTTCTATTTGTCAGTCGGTTTGATTTCATCTTTCTGTTTGTCAGTGGATTTGATTTCATCTTTCTGTTTGTCAGTGGGTTTGGTTTCATCTTTCTATTTGTCAGTGGATTTGATTTCATCTTTCTATTTGTCAGTGGGTTTGAATTCATCATTCTATTTGTCAGTAGGTTTGATTACATATTTCTATTTGTCAGTGGGTTTGATTTCATCATTCTATTTGTCAGTGGGTTTGGTTTCATCACTCTATTTGCCAGTAGGTTTGACTTCATCATTATATTTGTCAGTAGGTTTGAATTCATCATTATATGTGTCAGTGGGTTTGACTTCATCATTCTATTTGTTAGTGGGTTTGATTTCACCATTATAATGGTCAGTGGGTTTGATTTCATCATTCTATTTGTCAGTGGGTTTGATTTCATCATTATATTTGTCAATGGGTTTGATTTCACCATTATATTTGTCAGTGGGTTTGACTTCATCATTATATTTGTCAGTAGGATTGAATTCATCATTATATTTTTCAGTGGGTTTGATTTCATCACTCTATTTGTCAGTGGGTTTGATTTCATCTTTCTATTCGTCAGTGTGTTTGATTTCATCTTTCTATTTGTCAGTTGGTTTGAATTCATCATTATATTTGTCAGTGGGTTTGATTTCATCAATCTATTTGTCAGTGGATTTGATTTCATCTTTCTATTTGTCAGTAGGTTTGATTTCATCTTTCTATTTGTCAGTGGGTTTGATTTCATTTTTCTATTTGTCAGTCGGTTTGATTTCATCTTTCTGTTTGTCAGTGGGTTTGATTTCATCTTTCTATTTGTCAGTGGGTTTGAATTCATCATTCTATTTGTCAGTCGGTTTGATTTCATTTTTCTATTTGTCAGTCGGTTTGATTTCATCTTTTTGTTTGTCAGTGGGTTTGATTTCATCTTTCTGTTTGTCAGTGGGTTTGATTTCATCTTTCTATTTGTCAGTGGGTTTGGTTTCATCACTCTATTTGCCAGTAGGTTTGACTTCATCATTATATTTGTCAGTAGGTTTGAAATCATCATTCTATTTGTTAGTGGGTTTGATTTCACCATTATATTTGTCAATGGGTTTGAATTCATCATTCAATTTGTCAGTGGGTTTGATTTCATATTTCTATTTGTCAGTGGGTTTGATTTCGCCTTTCTATTTGTCAGTGGGTTTGATTTCATCATTCTATTTGTCAGTGGGTTTGATTTCATCATTATATTTGTCAATGGGTTTGAATTCATCATTTAATTTGTCAGTGGGTTTGATTTCATATTTCTATTTGTCAGTGGGTTTGATTTCGCCTTTCTATTTGTCAGTGGGTTTGATTTCATCATTCTATTTGTCAGTGGGTTTGATATCATCATTCTATATGTCAGTGGGTTTGATTTCATTTTTCTATTTGTCAGTCGGTTTGATTTCATCTTTCTGTTTGTCAGTGGGTTTGATTTCATCTTTCTGTTTGTCAGTGGGTTTGATTTCATCTTTCTATTTGTCAGTGGGTTTGAATTCATCATTCTATTTGTCAGTTGGTTTGATTTCATATTTCTATTTGTTAGTGGGTTTGATTTCATCATTCTCTTTGTCAGTGGGTTTGATTTCATCATTCTATTTGTCAGTGGGTTTGGTTTCATCACTCTATTTGTCAGTGGGTTTGGTTTCATCACTCTATTTGTCAGTAGGTTTGATATCATCATTATATTTGTCAGTTGGTTTGATTTCATCATTATATTTGTCTTTGGGTTTGATTTCATGACTCTATTTGTCAGTGGGTTTGACTTCATCATTATATTTGTCAGTAGGATTTGAATTCATCATTATATTTGTCGGTGGGTTTGATTTCATCACTCTATTTGTCAGTGTGTTTGATTTCATCTTTCTCTTTGTCAGTGGGTTTGATTTCATCTTTCTATTTGTCAGTGGGTTTGATTTCACCCCTCTATTTGTCAGTGGGTTTGATTTCATCTTTCTATTTGTCAGTGGGTTTGATTTCATCTTTCTATTTGTCAGTGGGTTTGATGTCATCATTCTATTTGTCAGTGGGTTTGATTTCATCATTCTATTTGTCAGTGGGTTTGATTTCATCATTATATTTGTCATTGGGTTTGATTTCATGACTCTATTTGTTAGTGGGTTTGATTTCATCTTTCTATTTATCAGTGCGTTTGATTTCATCTTTCTATTTATCAATGGGTTTGATTTCATCACTTTATTTGTCAGTGGGTTTGATTTCATCACTCTATTTGTCAGTGGGTTTGATTTCATCTTTCTATTTGTCAGTGGGTTTGATTTCATCTTTCTATTTGTCAGTGTGTTTGAATTCATCATTCTATTTGTCAGTGGGTTTGATTTCATCTTTCTATTTGTCAGTGGGTTTGGCTTCATCATAATATTTGTCAGTAGGATTGACTGCATCATTATATATGTCAGTGGGTTGGACTTCATCATTCCATTTGTCAGTGGGTTTGATGTCATCTTTCTATTTGTCAGTGGGTTTGATTTCATCTTTCTATTTATCAGTGCGTTTGATTTCATCTTTCTATTTATCAGTGGGTTTGATTTCATCTTTCTATTTTTCAGTGGGTTTGATTTCATCACTCTATTTGTCAGTGGGTCTGATTTCATCTTTCTATTTGTCAGTGGGTTTGATGTCATCTTTCTATTTGTCAGTGGGTTTGATTTCATCACTCTATTTGTCAGTGGGTTTGATTTCATCACTTTATTGGTCAGTGGGTTTGATTTCATCACTCTATTTGTCAGTGGGTTTGATTTCATCTTTCTATTTATCAGTGCGTTTGATTTCATCTTTCTATTTATCAGTGGGTTTGATTTCATCACTTTATTTGTCAGTGGGTTTGATTTCATCACACTATTTGTCAGTGGGTTTGATTTCATCTTTCTATTTGTCAGTGGGTTTGATTTCATCTTTCTATTTGTCAATGTGTTTGAATTCATCATTATATTTGTCAGTGGGTTTGACTTCATCTTTCTATTTGTCAGTGGGTTTGAATTCATCATTATATTTGTCAGTGGGTTTGATTTCATCACTCTATTTGTCAGTGGATTTGATTTCATCTTTCTATTGGTCAGTGGGTTTGATTTCATCTTTCTATTTGTCAGTGGGTTTGAATTCATCATTCTATTTGTCAGTGGGTTTGATTTCATCTTTCTATTTGTCAGTGGGTTTGATTTTATATTTCTATTTGTCAGTGGGTTTGATTTCACATTTCTATTTGTCAGTGGGTTTGATTTCATCATTCTATTTGTCAGTGGGTTTGAAATCATCATTCTATATGTCAGTGGGTTTGATTTCATTTTTCTATTTGTCAGTCGGTTTGATTTCATCTTTCTGTTTGTCAGTGGATTTGATTTCATCTTTCTGTTTGTCAGTGGGTTTGGTTTCATCTTTCTATTTGTCAGTGGATTTGATTTCATCTTTCTATTTGTCAGTGGGTTTGAATTCATCATTCTATTTGTCAGTAGGTTTGATTACATATTTCTATTTGTCAGTGGGTTTGATTTCATCATTCTATTTGTCAGTGGGTTTGGTTTCATCACTCTATTTGCCAGTAGGTTTGACTTAATCATTATATTTGTCAGTAGGTTTGAATTCATCATTATATGTGTCAGTGGGTTTGACTTCATCATTCTATTTGTTAGTGGGTTTGATTTCACCATTATAATGGTCAGTGGGTTTGATTTCATCATTCTATTTGTTAGAGGGTTTGATTTCATCATTATATTTGTCAGTGGGTTTGATTTCACCATTATATTTGTCAGTGGGTTTGACTTCATCATTATATTTGTCAGTAGGATTGAATTCATCATTATATTTTTCAGTGGGTTTGATTTCATCACTCTTTTTGTCAGTGGGTTTGATTTCATCTTTCTATTCGTCAGTGGGTTTGATTTCATCTTTCTATTTATCAGTCGGTTTGATTTCATCTTTCTGTTTGTCAGTGGGTTTGATTTCATCTTTCTGTTTGTCAGTGGGTTTGATTTCATATTTCTATTTGTCAGTGGGTTTGAATTCATCATTCTATTTGTCAGTAGGTTTGATTTCATATTTCTATTTGTCAGTGGGTTTGATATCATCATTCTATATGTCAGTGGGTTTGATTTCATTTTTCTATTTGTCAGTCGGTTTGATTTCATCTTTCTGTTTGTCAGTGGGTTTGATTTCATCTTTCTGTTTGTCAGTGGGTTTGATTTCATCTTTCTATTTGTCAGTGGGTTTGAATTCATCATTCTATTTGTCAGTAGGTTTGATTTCATTTTTCTATTTGTCAGTCGGTTTGATTTCATCTTTCTGTTTGTCAGTGGGTTTGATTTCATCTTTCTGTTTGTCAGTGGGTTTGATTTCATCTTTCTATTTGTCAGTGGGTTTGGTTTCATCACTCTATTTGCCAGTAGGTTTGACTTCATCATTATATTTGTCAGTAGGTTTGAATTCATCATTCTATTTGTCAGTGGGTTTGATTTCATCTTTCTGTTTGTCAGTGGGTTTGATTTCATCTTTCTGTTTGTCAGTGGGTTTGATTTCATCTTTCTATTTGTCAGTGGGTTTGAATTCATCATTATATTTGTCAGTAGGTTTTATTTCATATATCTATTTGTCAGTGGGTTTGATTTCATCATTCTATTTGTCAGTGGGTTTGATTTCATCATTATATTTGTCATTGGGTTTTATTTCATTTTTCTATTTGTCAGTGGGTTTGGTTTCATCATTCTATTTGTCAGTGGGTTTGATTTCATCATTATATTTGTCATTGGGTTTATTTCATTTTTCTATTTGTCAGTGGGTTTGGTTTCATCACTCTATTTGCCAGAAGGTTTGACTTCATTATTATATTTGTCAGTAGGTTTGAATTCATCATTATATTTGTCAGTGGGTTTGACTTCATCATTCTATTTGTTAGTGGGTTTGATTTCACCATTATAATGGTCAGTGGGTTTGATTTCATCATTCTATTTGTCAGTGGGTTTGATTTCATCATTCTATTTGTCAGTGGGTTTGATTTCATCATTATATTTGTCAGTGGGTTTCGTGGTTTGATTTCATCATTATATTTGTCAGTGGGTTTGATTTCATCATTATATTTGTCAGTGGTTTGACTTCATCATTATATTTGTCAGTGGGTTTGATTTCATCATTCTATTTGTCAGTGGGTTTGATTTCATCTTTCTATTTGTCAGTGGGTTTGATTTCATCTTTCTATTTGTCAGTGGGTTTGATTTCATCTTTCTATTTGTCAGTGGGTTTGATTTCATCATTCTATTTGTCAGTGGGTTTGATTTCATCACTCTATTTGTCAGTGGGTTTGATTTCATCTTTCTATTTGTCAGTGGGTTTGATTTCATCTTTCTATTTGTCAGTGGGTTTGATTTCATCTTTCTATTTGTCAGTGGGTTTGATTTCATCATTTTATTTGTCAGTGGGTTTGATTTCATCACTCTATTTGTCAGTGGGTTTGATTTCATCTTTCTATTTGTCAGTGGGTTTGATTTCATCTTTCTATTTGTCAGTGGGTTTGAATTCATCATTCTATTTGTCAGTGGGTTTGATTTCATCACTCTATTTGTCAGTGGGTTTGATTTCATCTTTCTATTTGTCAGTGGGTTTGATTTCATCTTTCTATTTGTCAGTGGGTTTGATTTCATCATTCTATTTGTCAGTGGGTTTGATTTCATCTTTCTATTTGTCAGTGGGTTTGATTTCATCTTTCTATTTGTCAGTGGGTTTGATTTCATCTTTCTATTTGTCAGTGGGTTTGATTTCATCTTTCTATTTGTCAGTGGGTTTGATTTCATCATTCTATTTGTCAGTGGGTTTGATTTCATCATTCTATTTGTCAGTGGGTTTGATTTCATCATTCTATTTGTCAGTGGGTTTGATTTCATCATTCTATTTGTCATGGGTTGATTTCATCATTCTATTTGTCAGTGGGTTTGATTCATCATTCTATTTGTCAGTGGGTTTGATTTCATCTTTTTATTTGTCAGTGGGTTTGATTTCATCTTTCTATTTGTCAGTGGGTTTGATTTCATCACTCTATTTGTCAGTGGGTTTGATTTCATCATTCTATTTGTCAGTGGGTTTGATTTCATCATTCTATTTGTCAGTGGGTTTGATTTCATCTTTCTGTTTGTCAGTGGGTTTGATTTCATCTTTCTATTTGTCAATGGGTTTGATTTCATCTTTCTATTTGTCAGTGGGTTTGAATTCATCATTCTATTTGTCAGTGGGTTTGATTTCATCACTCTATTTGTCAGTGGATTTGATTTCATCTTTCTATTTGTCAGTGGGTTTGATTTCATCTTTCTATTTGTCAGTGGGTTTGAATTCATCTTTCTATATGTCAGTGGGTTTGATTTCATTTTTCTATTTGTCAGTCTGTTTGATTTCATCTTTCTGTTTGTCAGTGGGTTTGATTTCATCTTTCTGTTTGTCAGTGGGTTTGATTTCATCTTTCTATTTGTCAGTGGGTTTGAATTCATCATTCTATTTGTCAGTGGGTTTATTTCATCTTTCTATTTGTCAGTGGGTTTGATTTCACCTTTCTATTTGTCAGTGGGTTTGATTTCATCATTCTATTTGTCAGTGGGTTTGATATCATCATTCCATATGTCAGTGGGTTTTATTTCATTTTTCTATTTGTCAGTTGGTTTGGTTTCATCACTCTATTTGCCAGTAGGTTTGACTTCATTATTAAATTTGTCAGTTGGTTTGAATTCATCATTATATTTGTCAGTGGGTTT
>CM026399.1:52103857-52161943 GCA_014843695.1 Archivesica marissinica
ATTAGCTGTGAGTTGAACTATGTATGGTATTGTGCGCTAGCAATGTGTTGACAGTTGCACTACGTATTGTATTGTGAGTTAGCAATGTGATGACAGTTGCACTATGTATTGTATTGTGATTTAGCAATGTGCTGACAGTTGCACTATGTATTGTATTGTGAGCTAGCAATTAGCTGTGAGTTGAACTATGTATGGTATTGTGCGCTAACAATGTGTTGACAGTTGCACTACGTATTGTATTGTGAGTTAGCAATGTGATGACAGTTGCACTATGTATTGTATTGTGATTTAGCAATGTGATGACTGTTGCACTATGTATTGTATTGTGAGCTAGCAATGTGCTGACAGTTGCACTATGTATTGTATTGTGAGTTAGCAATGTGCTGACAGCTGCACTCTGTATTGTATTGTGAGTTAGCAATGTGCTAACTGTTGCACTATGCATTGTATTGTGAGCAAGCAATGTGCTGACAGTTGCACTATTTATTGTATTTTGAGTTAGCAATGTGCTGACAGTTGCACTATGTATTGTATTTTGAGTTAGCAATGTGATGAAAGTTGCAATATGTATTGTATTTTAGTGTAAGCTATCAAAGTGCTGACAGTTCCACTATGTATTGTATTATGAGTTAGCAATATGATGACAGTTGCACTATGTATTGTATTGTGAGTTAGCAATTTGCTGACAGTTGCACTATGTATTGTATTGTGGTAGCAATGTGATGACTGTTGCACTGTGTATTGTATTGTGAGCTAGCAATGTGATGACAGTTGCACTATGTATTGTATTGTGAGTTAGCAATGTGATGACTGTTGCAATATGTATTGTATTGTGAGCTAGCAATGTGATGACAGTTGCACTATGTATTGTATTGTGAGTTAGCAATGTGCTGACAGTTGCACTATTTATTGTATTGTGATTTAGCAATGTGCTGACAGTTGCACTATGTATTGTATTGTGAGTTAGCAATGTGATGACTGTTGCACTATGTATGTATTTTGAGCTAGCAATGTGCTGACAGTTGCACTAGTAGTGTATTGTGATACAATTGCTGAAGTTGCATAGTATTGTATTGTGTGCTAGCAATGTGATGACAGTTGCACTATGTATTGCATTGTGAGTTACAATGTGCTGACATTCACTATGTATTGTATTGTGATTAGCAATGTGCTGACAGTTGCACTATGTATTGTATTGTGAGTTAGCAATGCGATGACAGTTGCACTATGTATTGTATTGTGAGTTAGCAATGTGATGACTGTTGCACTATGTATTGTATTGTGAGCTAGCAATGTGATGACAGTTGCACTATGTATTGTATTGTGAGTTAGCAATGTGATGACAGTTGCACTATGTATTGTATTGTGAGTTAGCAATGTGATGACAGTTGCACTATGTATTGCATTGTGAGTTAGCAATGTGCTGACAGTTGCACTATGTATTGTATTGTGATTTAGCAATGTGCTGACAGTTGCACTATGTATTGTATTGTGAGTTAGCAATGTGATGACAGTTGCACTATGTATTGTATTGTGAGTTAGCAATGTGATGACAGTTGCACTATGTATTGTATTGTGAGCTAGCAATGTGCTGACAGTTGCACTATGTATTGTATTGTGAGTTAGCAATGTGCTGACAGCTGCAATATTTATTGTATTGTGAGTTAGCAATGTGATGACTGTTGCACTATGTATTGTATTGTGAGCTAGCAATGTGCTGACAGTTGCACTATGTATTGTATTGTGAGTTAGCAATGTGATGACAGTTGCACTATGTATGGTATTGTGAGCTAGCAATGTGCTGACAGTTGCACTATGTATTGTATTGTGAGTTAGCAATGTGATGACAGTTGCACTATGTATGGTATTGTGAGTTAGCAATGTGCTGACAGTTGCACTATGTATGGTACTGTGAGTTAGCAATGTGATGACTGTTGCACTATGTATGGTATTGTGAGCTAGCAATGTGCTGACAGTTGCACTATGTATTGTATTGTGAGCTAGCAATGTGACGACAGTTGCACTATGTATTGTATTTTGAGTTAGCAATGTGCTGACTGTTGCACTATGCATTGTATTGTGAGCAAGCAATGTGCTGTCAGTTACACTAAGTATTGTATTCTGATTTAGCAATATGATGACAGTTGCACTATATATTGTATTGTGAGTTAGCAATGTGATGACAATTGCACTATGTATTGTATTGTGAGTTAGCAATGAGATTACAGTTGCATTATGTATTGAATGTGAGCTCTAAATATGCTGACAGTTGCACTATGTATTGTATTGTGAGTTAGCAATGTGATGACAGTTGCACTATGTATTGTATTGTGAGTTAGCAATGTGCTGACAGTTGCACTATGTATTGTATTGTGATTTAGCAATGTGCTGACAGTTGCACTATGTATTGTATTGTGAGTTAGCAATGTGATGACAGTTGCACTATGTATGGTATTTTGAGCTAGCAATGTGCTGACAGTTGCACTATGTAGTGTATGTGAGTTAGCAATGTGCTGAGAGTTGCATTATGTATTGTATTGTGTCTAGCAATGTGATGACAGTTGCACTATGTATTGCATTGTGAGTTAACAATGTGCTGACAGTTGCACTATGTATTGTATTGGATTAGCAATGTGCTGACAGTTGCACTATGTATTGTATTGTGAGTTAGCAATGCGATGACAGTTGCACTATGTATTGTATTGTGAGTTAGCAATGTGATGACAGTTGCATTATGTATTGTTTGTGAGCTAGCAATGTGATGACAGTTGCACTATGTATTGTATTGTGGGTTAGCAATGTGATGACTGTTGCACAGTGTTGTATTGTGAGTTAGCAATGTGATGACAGTTGCACTATGTATTGTATTGTGAGTTAGCAATGTGCTGACAGTTGCACTATGTATTGTATTGTGATTTAGCAATGTGCTGACAGTTGCACTATGTATTGTATTGTGAGTTAGCAATTTGATGACTGTTGCACAACGTATTGTATTGTGAGTTAGCAATGTGATGACAGTTGCACTAGGTAGTGTATTGTGAGCTAGCAATGTGCTGACAGTTGCACTATGTATTGTATTGTGAGTTAGCAATGTGCTGTCAGCTGCAATATTTATTGTATTGTGAGTTAGCAATGTGATGACTATTGCACTATGTAGTGTATTGTGAGCTAGCAATGTGACGACAGTTGCACTATGTATTGTATTTTGAGTTAGCAATGTGATGACTTTTGCAGTATGTATGGTATTGTGAGCTAGCAATGTGCTGACATTTGCACTATGTATTGTATTGTGAGTTAGCAATGTGATGACTGTTGCACTCTGTATGGTATTGTGAGTTAGCAATGTGCTGACAGTTGCACTATGTATGGTACTGTGAGTTAGCAATGTGATGACTGTTGCACTATGTATGGTATTGTGATCTAGCAATGTGCTGACAGTTGCACTATGTAGTGTATTGTGAGCTAGCAATGTGACGACAGTTGCACTATGTATTGTATTTTGAGTTAGCAATGTGCTGACTGTTGCACTATGCATTGTATTGTGAGCAAGCAATGTGCTGTCAGTTACACTAAGTATTGTATTCTGATTTAGCAATATGATGACAGTTGCACTATATATTGTATTGTGAGTTAGCAATGTGATGACAATTGCTCTATGTATTGTATTGTGAGTTAGCAATGAGATTACAGTTGCATTATGTATTGAATGTGAGCTCTAAATATGCTGTCAGTTGCACTATGTATTGTATTGTGAGTTAGCAATATGATGACAGTTGCACTATGTATTGTATTGTGAGTTAGCAATGACATAACAGTTGCACTATGTCATGTACTGTGAGCTATAAATAGCCTGTCAGTTGCACTATGTATTGTATTGTGAGTTAGCAATGTGATTACAGTTGCACTATGTATTGTATTGTGAGTTAGCAATATGATGACAGTTGCACTATGTATTGTATTGTGAGTTAGCAATATGATGACAGTTGCACTATGTATTGTATTTTAGCAATGTGCTGACAGTTGCACTATGTATTGTATTGTGAGTTATCAATGTGCTGACAGTTGCACTATGTATTGTATTGTGAGCTAGCAATTAGCTGTGAGTTGAACTATGTATGGTATTGTGCGCTAGCAATGTGTTGACAGTTGCACTACGTATTGTATTGTGAGTTAGCAATGTGATGACAGTTGCACTATGTATTGTATTGTGATTTAGCAATGTGCTGACAGTTGCACTATGTATTGTATTGTGAGCTAGCAATTAGCTGTGAGTTGAACTATGTATGGTATTGTGCGCTAACAATGTGTTGACAGTTGCACTACGTATTGTATTGTGAGTTAGCAATGTGATGACAGTTGCACTATGTATTGTATTGTGATTTAGCAATGTGATGACTGTTGCACTATGTAGTGTATTGTGAGCTAGCAATGTGCTGACAGTTGCACTGTGTATTGTATTGTGAGTTAGCAATGTGCTGACAGCTGCACTCTGTATTGTATTGTGAGTTAGCAATGTGCTAACTGTTGCACTATGCATTGTATTGTGAGCAAGCAATGTGCTGACAGTTGCACTATTTATTGTATTTTGAGTTAGCAATGTGCTGACAGTTGCGCTATGTATTGTATTTTGAGTTAGCAATGTGATGAAAGTTGCAATATGTATTGTATTTTAGTGTAAGCTATCAAAGTGCTGACAGTTCCCCTATGTATTGTATTATGAGTTAGCAATATGCTGACAGTTGCACTATGTATTGTATTGTGAGTTAGCAATTTGCTGACAGTTGCACTATGTATTGTATTGTGGGTTAGCAATGTGATGACTGTTGCACTGTGTATTGTATTGTGAGCTAGCAATGTGATGACAGTTGCACTATGTATTGTATTGTGGGTTAGCAATGTGATGACTTTTGCACTATGTATGGTACTGTGAGTTAGCAAGGTGCTGACAGTTGCACTATGTATGGTATTGTGAGTTAACAATGTGATGACAGTTGCACTATGTATGGTACTGTGAGTTAGCAATGTGCTGAAAGTTGCACTATATATTGTATTGTTGTGTGAGTTAGCAAAGTGATGACAGTTGCACTATGTATTGTACTGTGAGATAGCCATGTGATGACAGTTGCACTATGTATTGTTTTGTGAGTTAGCAATATGATGTCAGTTGCACTATGTATTGCTTTGTGATTTAGCAATGTGATGACAGTTGCACTATGTATTGTATTGTGGGTTAGCAATGTGATGACTGTTGCACTATGTATTGCATTGTGAGTTAGCAATGTGCTGACAGTTGCACTATGTATTGTATTGTGATTTAGCAATGTGCTGACAGTTGCACTATGTATTGTATTGTGAGTTAGCAATGTGCTGACTGTTGCACTATACATTGTATTGTGAGCAAGCAATGTGCTGACAGTTGCACTATTTATTGTATTTTGAGTTAGCAATGTGCTGACAGTTGCGCTATGTATTGTATTTTGAGTTAGCAATGTGATGAAAGTTGCAATATGTATTGTATTTTAGTGTAAGCTATCAAAGTGCTGACAGTTCCCCTATGTATTGTATTATGAGTTAGCAATATGCTGACAGTTGCACTATGTATTGTATTGTGAGTTAGCAATTTGCTGACAGTTGCACTATGTATTGTATTGTGAGCTAGCAATGTGCTGACAGTTGCACTGTGTATTGTATTGTGAGTTAGCAATGTGCTGACAGCTGCACTCTGTATTGTATTGTGAGTTAGCAATGTGCTAACTGTTGCACTATGCATTGTATTGTGAGCAAGCAATGTGCTGACAGTTGCACTATTTATTGTATTTTGAGTTAGCAATGTGCTGACAGTTGCGCTATGTATTGTATTTTGAGTTAGCAATGTGATGAAAGTTGCAATATGTATTGTATTTTAGTGTAAGCTATCAAAGTGCTGACAGTTCCCCTATGTATTGTATTATGAGTTAGCAATATGCTGACAGTTGCACTATGTATTGTATTGTGAGTTAGCAATTTGCTGACAGTTGCACTATGTATTGTATTGTGGGTTAGCAATGTGATGACTGTTGCACTGTGTATTGTATTGTGAGCTAGCAATGTGATGACAGTTGCACTATGTATTGTATTGTGGGTTAGCAATGTGATGACTGTTGCAATGTGTATTGTATTGTGAGCTAGCAATGTGATGACAGTTGCACTATGTATTGCATTGTGAGTTAGCAATGTGCTGACAGTTGCACTATTTATTGTATTGTGATTTAGCAATGTGCTGACAGTTGCACTATGTGTTGTATTGTGAGTTAGCAATGTGATGACTGTTGCACTATGTATGGTATTTTGAGCTAGCAATGTGCTGACAGTTGCACTATGTAGTGTATTGTGAGTTAGCAATGTGCTGAGAGTTGCATTATGTATTGTATTGTGTGCTAGCAATGTGATGACAGTTGCACTATGTATTGCATTGTGAGTTAACAATGTGCTGACAGTTGCACTATGTATTGTATTGTGATTTAGCAATGTGCTGACAGTTGCACTATGTATTGTATTGTGAGTTAGCAATGCGATGACTGTTGCACTATGTATTGTATTGTGAGTTAGCAATGTGATGACAGTTGCACTATGTATTGTATTGTGAGCTAGCAATGTGATGACAGTTGCACTATGTATTGTATTGTGAGTTAGCAATGTGATGACTGTTGCACTATGTATTGTATTGTGAGCTAGCAATGTGATGACAGTTGCACTATGTATTGCATTGTGAGTTAGCAATGTGCTGACAGTTGCACTATGTATTGTATTGTGATTTAGCAATGTGCTGACAGTTGCACTATGTATTGTATTGTGAGTTAGCAATTTGATGACTGTTGCACTACGTATTGTATTGTGAGTTAGCAATGTGATGACAGTTGCACTAGGTAGTGTATTGTGAGCTAGCAATGTGCTGACAGTTGCACTATGTATTGTATTGTGAGTTAGCAATGTGCTGTCAGCTGCAATATTTATTGTATTGTGAGTTAGCAATGTGATGACTATTGCACTATGTAGTGTATTGTGAGCTAGCAATGTGACGACAGTTGCACTATGTATTGTATTTTGAGTTAGCAATGTGCTGACTGTTGCACTATGCATTGTATTGTGAGCAAGCAATGTGCTGTCAGTTACACTAAGTATTGTATTCTGATTTAGCAATATGATGACAGTTGCACTATATATTGTATTGTGAGTTAGCAATGTGATGACAATTGCTCTATGTATTGTATTGTGAGTTAGCAATGAGATTACAGTTGCATTATGTATTGAATGTGAGCTCTAAATATGCTGTCAGTTGCACTATGTATTGTATTGTGAGTTAGCAATATGATGACAGTTGCACTATGTATTGTATTGTGAGTTAGCAATGACATAACAGTTGCACTATGTCATGTACTGTGAGCTATAAATAGCCTGTCAGTTGCACTATGTATTGTATTGTGAGTTAGCAATGTGATTACAGTTGCACTATGTATTGTATTGTGAGTTAGCAATATGATGACAGTTGCACTATGTATTGTATTGTGAGTTAGCAATATGATGACAGTTGCACTATGTATTGTATTTTAGCAATGTGCTGACAGTTGCACTATGTATTGTATTGTGAGTTATCAATGTGCTGACAGTTGCACTATGTATTGTATTGTGAGCTAGCAATTAGCTGTGAGTTGAACTATGTATGGTATTGTGCGCTAGCAATGTGTTGACAGTTGCACTACGTATTGTATTGTGAGTTAGCAATGTGATGACAGTTGCACTATGTATTGTATTGTGATTTAGCAATGTGCTGACAGTTGCACTATGTATTGTATTGTGAGCTAGCAATTAGCTGTGAGTTGAACTATGTATGGTATTGTGCGCTAACAATGTGTTGACAGTTGCACTACGTATTGTATTGTGAGTTAGCAATGTGATGACAGTTGCACTATGTATTGTATTGTGATTTAGCAATGTGATGTCTGTTGCACTATGTAGTGTATTGTGAGCTAGCAATGTGCTGACAGTTGCACTGTGTATTGTATTGTGAGTTAGCAATGTGCTGACAGCTGCACTCTGTATTGTATTGTGAGTTAGCAATGTGCTAACTGTTGCACTATGCATTGTATTGTGAGCAAGCAATGTGCTGACAGTTGCACTATTTATTGTATTTTGAGTTAGCAATGTGCTGACAGTTGCGCTATGTATTGTATTTTGAGTTAGCAATGTGATGAAAGTTGCAATATGTATTGTATTTTAGTGTAAGCTATCAAAGTGCTGACAGTTCCCCTATGTATTGTATTATGAGTTAGCAATATGCTGACAGTTGCACTATGTATTGTATTGTGAGTTAGCAATTTGCTGACAGTTGCACTATGTATTGTATTGTGGGTTAGCAATGTGATGACTGTTGCACTGTGTATTGTATTGTGAGCTAGCAATGTGATGACAGTTGCACTATGTATTGTATTGTGGGTTAGCAATGTGATGACTGTTGCAATGTGTATTGTATTGTGAGCTAGCAATGTGATGACAGTTGCACTATGTATTGCATTGTGAGTTAGCAATGTGCTGACAGTTGCACTATTTATTGTATTGTGATTTAGCAATGTGCTGACAGTTGCACTATGTGTTGTATTGTGAGTTAGCAATGTGATGACTGTTGCACTATGTATGGTATTTTGAGCTAGCAATGTGCTGACAGTTGCACTATGTAGTGTATTGTGAGTTAGCAATGTGCTGAGAGTTGCATTATGTATTGTATTGTGTGCTAGCAATGTGATGACAGTTGCACTATGTATTGCATTGTGAGTTAACAATGTGCTGACAGTTGCACTATGTATTGTATTGTGATTTAGCAATGTGCTGACAGTTGCACTATGTATTGTATTGTGAGTTAGCAATGCGATGACTGTTGCACTATGTATTGTATTGTGAGTTAGCAATGTGATGACTGTTGCATTATGTATTGTATTGTGAGCTAGCAATGTGATGACAGTTGCACTATGTATTGTATTGTGAGTTAGCAATATGCTGACATTCCATTATGTATTGTATTATGAGTTATCAATGTGATGACAGTTGCACTATGTATTGTATTGTGAGTTAGCAATGTGCTGACAGTTGCACTATGTATTGTATTGTGAGTTAGCAATATGCTGACAGTTGCACTATGTATTGTATTGTGAGTTAGAAATATGCTGACAGTTGCACTATGTATTGTATTGTGAGTTAGCAATGTGCTGACAGTTGCACTATGTATTGTATTGTACGCTAGCAATGTGGTGACAGTTGCCATATGTATTGTATTGTGAGTTAGCAATATGCTGACAGTTGCACTATGTATTGTATTGTGAGTTAGCAATATGCTGACAGTGGCACTATGTATTGTATTGTGAGTTAGCAATTTGCTGACAGTTGCATTATGTATGGTATTGTACTCTGAGATAGCTATGTGATGACAGTTGCACTATGTATTGCATTGTATTGTGAGTTAGCAATGTGATGACAGTTGCACTATGTATTGTATTGTGACATAGCAATGTGATGACAGTTGCAGTATGTATTTTATTGTGAGTTAGCAATGTGCTGATAGTTGCAGTATGTATGATATTGTGAGTTAGCAATGTGATGACAGTTGCACTATGTATGGTACTGTGAGTTAGCAATGTGATGAAAGTTGCACTATATATTGTATTGTTTTGTGAGTTAGCAATATGCTGACAGTGGCACTATGTATTGTATTGTGATTTAGCAATATGCTGACAGTTGCACTATGTATTGTATTGTGAGTTAGCAATTTGCTGACAGTTGCAATATGTATGGTATTGTACTCTGAGATAGCTATGTGATGACAGTTGCACTATGTATTGCATTGTATTGTGAGTTATCAATGTGATGACTGTTGCACTATGTATTGTATTGTGAGCTAGCAATGTGACGACAGTTGCACTATGTATTGCATTGTGAGTTAGCAATGTGCTGACAGTTGCACTATGTATTGCATTGTGAGTTAGCAATGTGCAGACAGTTGCACTATGTATTGTACTGTGAGTTAGCAATATGATGACAGTTGCACTATGTATTGTATTGTGATTTAGCAATGTGCTGACAGTTGCACTATGTATTGTATTTTGAGTTAAAAATGTGATGAAAGTTGCAATATGTATTGTATTTTAGTGTGAGCTATCAAAGTGCTGACAGTTGCACTATGTATTGTATTGTATTGTGAGTTAGCAATGTGATGACTGTTCGACTATGTATTGTATTGTGAGATAGCAATGTGCTGACAGTTGCAATATGTATTGTATTTTGAGTTAGCAATGTGCTGACAGTTGCACTATGTATTCTATTGTACGCTAGCAATGTGATGACAGTTGCACTATGTATTGTATTGTGAGTTAGCAATGTGGTGACAGTTGCTATATGTATTGTATTGTGAGTTAGCAATGTGATGACAGTTGCACAATGTATTGTATTGTGATTTAGCAATGTGATGACAGTTGCACTATGTATTGTATTGTGAGTTAGCAATGTGATGACTGTTGCACTATGTATTGTATTGTGAGCTAGCAATGTGACGACAGTTGCACTATGTATTGTATTGTGAGTTAGCAATGTGCTGACAGTTGCACTATGTATTGTATTTTGAGTTAGCAATGTGCAGACAGTTGCACTATGTATTGTATGTGAGTTAGCAATATGATGACAGTTGCACTATGTATTGTATTGTGATTTAGCAATGTGCTGACAGTTGCACTATGTATTGTATTTTGAGTTAGAAATGTGATGAAAGTTGCAATATGTATTGTATTTTAGTGTGAGCTATCAAAGTGCTGACAGTTGCACTATGTATTGTATTGTATTGTGAGTTAGCAATGTGATGACTGTTGGACTATGTATTGTATTGTGAGATAGCAATGTGCTGACAGTTGCAATATGTATTGTATTTTGAGTTAGCAATGTGCTGACAGTTGCACTATGTATTCTATTGTACGCTAGCAATGTGATGACAGTTGCACTATGTATTGTATTGTGAGTTAGCAATGTGGTGACAGTTGCTATATGTATTGTATTGTGAGTTAGCAATGTGATGACAGTTGCACAATGTATTGTATTGTGAGTTAGCAATGTGCTGACAGTTGCACTATGTATTGCATTGTGAGCTAGCAATGTGCTGACAGTTGCAATATGTATTGTATTGTGAGTTAGCAATGTGATGACAGTTGCACTATGTATGTATTGTATTGTGAGTTAGCAATGTGATGACTGTTGCACTATGTATTGTATTGTGAGTTAGCAATGTGCTGACAGTTGCAATATGTATTGTATTTTGAGTTAGCAATGTGCTGACAGTTGCACTATGTATTGTATTGTGAGTTAGCAATGTGGTGACAGTTGCACTATGTATTGTATTGTGAGTTAGCAATGTGCTGACAGTTGCACTATGTATTGTATTGTGAGTAGCAATGTGCTGACAGTTGCACTATGTATTGTATTGTGAGTTAGCAATGTGATGACAGTTGCACTATGTATTGTATTGTGAGTTAGCAATATGCTGACAGTTGCACTATGTATTGTATTGTGAGTTAGCAATATGCTGACAGTTGCACTATGTATTGTATTGTGAGTTAGCAATTTGCTGACAGTTGCATTATGTATCGTATTGTAATCTGAGTTAGCAATGTGATGACAGTTGCACTATGTATTGTATTGTGAGTTAGCAATGTGGTGACAGTTGCTATATGTATTGTATTGTGAGTTAGCAATGTGCTGACAGTTGCACTATGTATTGCATTGTGAGCTAGCAATGTGCTGACAGTTGCATTATGTATTGTATTGTGAGTTAGCAATGTGATGACAGTTGCACTATGTATTGTATTGTGAGTTAGCAATATGCTGACAGTTGCACTATGTATTGTATTGTGAGTTAGCAATATGCTGACAGTTGCACTATGTATTGTATTGTGAGTTAGCAATTTGCTGACAGATGCATTATGTATCGTATTGTAATCTGAGTTAGCAATGTGATGACAGTTGCACTATGTATGTATTGTATTGTGAGTTAGCAATGTGATGACAGTTGCACTATGTATGGTACTGTGAGTTAGCAATGTGATGACTGTTGCACTATGTATGGTATTGTGAGCTAGCAATGTGCTGACAGTTGCACTATGTATTGTATTGTGAGTTAGCAATGTGATGACTGTTGCACTATGTATGGTATTGTGAGTTAGCAATGTGCTGACAGTTGCACTATGTATGGTACTGTGAGTTAGCAATGTGATGACTGTTGCACTATGTATGGTATTGTGAGCTAGCAATGTGCTGACAGTTGCACTATGTATTGTATTGTGAGTTAGCAATGTGATGACAGTTGCACTATGTATGGTACTGTGAGTTAGCAATGTGCTGACAGTTGCACTATGTATTGTATTGTGAGTTAGCAATGTGATGACAGTTGCACTATGTATTGTACTGTGAGTTAGCCATGTGATGACAGTTGCACTATGTATTGTATTGTGAGTTAGCAATATGATGACAGTTGCACTATGTATTGTATTGTGATTTAGCAATGTGATGACAGTTGCACTATGTATTGTATTGTGAGTTAGCAATGTGCTGACAGTTGCACTATGTATTGTATTTTGAGTTAGCAATGTGATGACTGTTGCACTATGTATTGTATTGTGAGTTAGCAATGTGCTGACAGTTGCACTATGTATTGTATTGTGAGTTAGCAATGTGCTGACAGTTGCACTATGTATGGTATTGTACGCTAGCAATGTGGTGACAGTTACTATATGTATTGTATTGTGAGTTAGCAATGTGATAACAGTTGCACTATGTATTTTATTGTGAGTTAGCCATGTGATGACAGTTGTACTATGTATTGTATTGTGAGTTAGCAATGTGATGACAGTTGCACAATGTATTGTATTGTGAGTTAGCAATATGCTGACAGTTGCACTATGTATTGTATTGTGAGTTAGCAATATGCTGACAGTTGCACTATGTATTGTATTGTGAGTTAGCAATATGCTGACAGTTGCAATATGTATTGTATTGTGAGTTAGCAATATGCTGACAGTTGCACTATGTATTGTATTGTGAGTTAGCAATTTGCTGACAGTTGCATTATGTATTGTATTGTAATCTGAGTTAGCAATGTGATGACAGTTGCACTATGTATTGTATTGTGATATAGCAATGTGATGACAGTTGCACTATGTATTTTATTGTGCGCTAGCAATTAGCTGTCAGTTGCACTATGTATTGTATTGTGAGTTAGCAATGTGATGACAGTTGCACTATGTATTGTATTATGATTTAGCAATGTGCTGACAGTTGCACTATGTATTGTATTGTGAGCTAGCAATTAGCTGTCAGTTGCACTATGTATTGTATTGTGAGTTAGCAATGTGATGACAGTTGCACTATGTATTGTATTGTGAGTTAGCAATGTGCTGACAGTTGCACTATGTATTGTATTGTGAGTTAGCAATGTGATGACAGTTGCACTATGTATTGTATTGTGAGTTAGCAATGTGATGACTGTTGCACTATGTATTGTATTGTGAGCTAGCAATGTGATGACAGTTGCACTATGTATTGTATTGTGAGTTAGCAATGTGCTGACAGTTGCATTATGTATTGATTGTGAGTTAGCAATTAGCTGACAGTTGCACTATGTATTGTATCGTGAGTTAGCAATGTGATGACAGTTGCACTATGTATTGTATTGTGAGTTAGCAATGTGCTGACGTTGCATATGATTGTATTGTGAGCACAATGTGCTGAAGTTGCACTATGTATTGTATTGTGATTTAGCAATGTGATGACAGTTGCACTATGTATTGTATTGTGAGTTAGCAATGTGATGACTGTTGCACTATGTATTGTATTGTGAGCTAGCAATGTAATGACAGTTGCACTATGTATTGTATTGTGAGTTAGCAATGTGCTGATAGTTGCACTATGTATTGTATTGTGAGTTAGCAATGTGATGACTGTTGCACTATGTATGGTACTGTGAGTTAGCAATGTGCTGACAGTTGCACTATGTATGGTATTGTGAGTTAGCAATGTGCTGACAGTTGCACTATGTATGGTACTGTGAGTTAACAATGTGCTGAAAGTTGCACTATATATTGTATTTTTGTGTGAGTTAGCAATGTGATGACAGTTGCACTATGTATTGTACTGTGAGATAGCCATATGATGACAGTTGCACTATGTATTGTATTGTGAGTTAGCAATATGATGTCAGTTGCACTATGTATTGTTTTGTGATTTAGCAATGTGATGACAGTTGCACTATGTATTGTATTGTGGGTTAGCAATGTGATGACTGTTGCACAGTGTATTGTATTGTGAGCTAGCAATGTGATGACAGTTGCACTATGTATTGCATTGTGAGTTAGCAATGTGCTGACAGTTGCACTATGTATTGTACTGTGATTTAGCAATGTGTTGACAGTTGCACTATGTATTGTATTGTGAGTTAGCAATGTGATGACTGTTGCACTACGTATTGTATTGTGAGTTAGCTATGTGATGACAGTTGCACTAGGTAGTGCATTGTGAGCTAGCAATGTGCTGACAGTTGCACTATGTATTGTATTGTGAGTTAGCAATGTGCTGTCAGCTGCACTATTTATTGTATTGTGAGTTAGCAATGTGATGACTATTGCACTATGTAGTGTATTGTGAGCTAGCAATGTGATGACAGTTGCACTATGTATTGTATTTTGAGTTAGCAATGTGATGACTATTGCACTATGTAGTGTATTGTGAGCTAGCAATGTGCTGACTGTTGCACTATGCATTGTATTGTGAGCAAGCAATGTGCTGTCAGTTACACTAAGTACTGTATTGTGATTTTGCAATATGATGACAGTTGCACTATATATTGAATTGTGAGTTAGCAATGTAATGACAATTGCTCTATGTATTGCATTGTGAGTTAGCAATGTGATGACAGTTGCATTATGTATTGTAATGTGAGCTATAAATATGCTGTCAGTTGCACTATGTATTGTATTGTGAGTTAGCAATATGATGACAATTGCACTATGTATTGTATTGTGAGTTAGCAATGAGATAACAGTTGCACTATGTCATGTACTGTGAGCTATAAATAGGCTGTCATTTGCACTATGTATTGTATTGTGAGTTAGCAATGTGATGAAAGTTGCACTATGTATTGTATTGTGAGTTAGCAATGTGATTACAGTTGCACTATGTATTGTATTGTGAGTTAGCAATATGATGACAGTTGCACTATGTATTGTATTGTGAGTTAGCAATGTGCTGACAGTTGCACTATATATTGTATTGTGAGTTAGCAATGTGCTGACAGTTGCACTATGTATTGCATTGTGAGCTAGCAATGTGATGACAGTTGCACTATGTATTGTATTGTGATTTAGCAATGTGATGACTGTTGCACTATGTATTGTATTTTGAGTTAGCAATGTGATGACAGTTGCAATATGTATTGTATTGTGAGTTAGAAATGTGCTAACTGTTGCACTATGCATTGTATTGTGAGCAAGAAATGTGCTGTCAGTTGCACTATGTATTGTATTGTGATTTAGCAATGTGATGACAGTTGCACTATGTATTGTATTGTGAGTTAGCAATGTGCTGACAGTTGCACTATTTATTGTATTTTGAGTTAGCAATGTGCTGACAGTTGCACTATGTATTGTATTTTGAGTTAGCAATGTGATGACAGTTGCAATATATATTGTATTTTAGTGTAAACTATCAACGTGCTGACAGTTCCCCTATGTATTGTATTGTGAGTTAGCAATATGCTGACAGTTGCACTATTTATTGTATTGTGAGTTAGCAATTTGCTGACAGTTGCATTATGTATGGTATTGTAATCTGAGTTAACAATGTGATGACAGTTGCACTATTTATTGTATTGTGAATTAGCAATGTGATGACAGTTGCACAATGTATTGTATTGTGAGTTAGCAATATACTGACAGTTGAACTATGTATTGTATTGTGAGTTAGCAATTTGCTAACAGTTGCATTATGTATGGTATTGTAATCTGAGTTAACAATGTGATGACAGTTGCACTATGTATAGTATTGTGAGTTAGCAATGTGATGACTGTTGCACTATGTATGATATTGTGAGCTAGCAATGTGCTGATAGTTGCACTTTGTATTTTATTGTGAGTTAGCAATGTGCTGACAGTTGCACTATGTATTGATTGTGAGCTAGCAATGTGCTGACAGTTGCACTATGTATTTTATTGTGAGTTAGCAATGTGCTGACAGTTGCACTATGTATTGTATTGTGAGCTAGCAATGTGCTGACAGTTACACTGTATTTTTTGTGAGTTAGCAATGTGTTGACTGTTGCACTATGCATTGTATTGTGAGCAAGCAATGTGCTGACAGTTGCACTATGTATTGTATTGTGATTTAGCAATGTGATGACAGTTGCACTATGTATTGTATTGTGAGTTAGCAATGTGATGAATGTTGCACTACGTATTGTATTGTGAGTTAGCAATGTGATGACAGTTGCACTATGTATTGTATTGTGAGTTAGCAATGTGCTGACAGTTGCACTATGTATTGTATTGTGAGTTAGCAATGTGCTGACAGTTGCACTATTTATTGTATTGTGAGCTAGCAATTAGCTGTGAGTTGCACTATGTATTGTATTGTGAGTTAGCAATGTGATGACAGTTGCACTATGTAGTGTATTGTGAGCTAGCAATGTGCTGACAGTTGCACTATGTATTGAATTGAGAGTTAGCAATGTGCTGACAGCTGCACTCTGTATTGTATTGTGAGTTAGCAATGTGCTAACTGTTGCACTATGCATTGTATTGTGAGCAAGCAATGTGCTGTCAGTTGCACTATGTATTGTATTGTGATTTAGCAATGTGATGACAGTTGCACTATATATTGTATTGTGAGTTAGCAATATGATGACAGTTGCACTATGTATTGTATTGTGAGCTAGCAATGTGCTGACAGTTGCACTATTTATTGTATTTTGAGTTAGCAATGTGATGACAGTTGCAATATGTATTGTATTTTAGTGTAAGCTATCAAAGTGCTGACAGTTCCCCTATGTATTGTATTGTGAGTTAGCAATATGCTGACAGTTGCAGTATTTATTGTATTGTGAGTTAGCAATTTGCTGACAGTTGCATTATGTATGGTATTGTAATCTGAGTTAACAATGTGATGACAGATGCACTATTTATTGTATTGTGAGTTAGCAATGTGATGACAGTTGCACAATGTATTGTATTGTGAGTTAGCAATATGCTGACAGTTGAACTATGTATTGTATTGTGAGTTAGCAATTTGCTAACAGTTGCATTATGTATGTTATTGTAATCTGAGTTAACAATGTGATGACAGTTGCACTATGTATTGTTTTGTGAGCTAGCAATGTGCTGACAGTTGCACTATGTATTTTATTGTGAGTTAGCAATGTGCTGACAGTTGCACTATGTATTGTATTGTGAGCTAGCAATGTGCTGACAGTTGCACTGTGTATTGTTTTGTGAGTTAGCAATGTGCTGACTATTGCACTATGCATTGTATTGTGAGCAAGCAATGTGCTGTCAGTTGCACTATGTATTGTATTGTGATTTAGCAATGTGATGACAGTTGCACTATATATTGTATTGTGAGTTAGCAATATGATGAGAGTTGCACTATGTATTGTATTGTGAGTTAGCAATGTGCTGACAGTTGCACTATTTATTGTATTTTGAGTTAGCAATGTGCTGATAGTTGCACTATGTATTGTATTATGAGTTAGCAATGTGATGACTGTTGCACTATGTATGGTAGTGTGAGTTAGCAATGTGCTGACAGTTGCACTATGTATGGTATTGTGAGTTAGCAATGTGCTGACAGTTGCACTATGTATGGTACTGTGAGTTAACAATGTGCTGACAGTTGCACTATATATTGTATTGTTGTGTGAGTTAGCAATGTGATGACAGTTGCACTATGTATGGTACTGTGAGTTAGCAATGTGCTGAAAGTTACACTATATATTGTATTGTTGTGTGAGTTAGCAATGTGATGACAGTTGCACTATGTATTGTATTGTGAGTTAGCAATATGATGTCAGTTGCACTATGTATTGTTTTGTGATTTAGCAATGTGATGACAGTTGCACTATGTATTGTACCGTGAGATAGCCATGTGATGACAATTGCACTATGTATTGTATTGTGAGTTAGCAATATGATGTCAGTTGCACTATGTATTGTTTTGTGATTAGCAATGTGATGACAGTTGCACTATGTATTGTATTGTGGGTTAGCAATGTGATGACTGTTGCACAGTGTATTGTATTGTGAGCTAGCAATGTGATGACAGTTGCACTATGTATTGCATTGTGAGTTAGCAATGTGCTGACAGTTGCACTATGTATTGTATTGTGATTTAGCAATGTGCTGACAGTTGCACTATGTATTGTATTGTGAGTTAGCAATGTGATGAATGTTGCACTACGCATTGTATTGTGAGTTAGCAATGTGATGACAGTTGCACTAGGTAGTGTATTGTGAGCTAGCAATGTGCTGACAGTTGCACTATGTATTGTATTGTGAGTTAGCAATGTGCTGTCAGCTGCACTATTTATTGTATTGTGAGTTAGCAATGTGATGACTATTGCACTATGTAGTGTATTGTGAGCTAGCAATGTGATGACAGTTGCAATATGTATTGTATTGTGAGTTAGCAATGTGATGACTGTTGCACTATGCATTGTATTGTGAGCAAGCAATGTGCTGTCAGTTACACTAAGTATTGTATTATGATTTAGCAATATGATGACAGTTGCACTATATATTGTATTGTGAGTTAACAATGTGATGATAATTGCTCTATGTATTGCATTGTGAGTTAGCAATGTGATGACAGTTGCATTATGTATTGTAATGTGAGCTATAAATATGCTGTCAGTTGCACTATGTATTGTATTTTGAGTTAGCAATGTGCTGACAGTTGCACTATGTATTGTATTTTGAGTTAGCAATGTGATGACAGTTGCAATATGTATTGTATTTTAGTGTATGTTATCAAAGTGCTGACAGTTCCCCTATGTATTGTATTGTGAGTTAGCAATATGCTGACAGTTGCACTATGTATTGTATTGTAATCTGAGTTAACAATGTGATGACAGTTGCATTATGTATGGTATTGTAATCTGAGTTAACAATGTGATGACAGTTGCACTATTTATTGTATTGTGAGTTAGCAATGTGATGACAGTTGCACAATGTATTGTATTGTGAGTTAGCAATATGCTGACAGTTGGTTGCACTATGTATTGTATTGTGAGTTAGCAATTTGCTGAAAGTTGCATTATGTATGGTATTGTAATCTGAGTTAACAATGTGATGACAGTTGCACTATGTATTGTATTGTGATTTAGCAATGTGATGACAGTTGCACTATATAATGTATTGTGAGTTAGCAATATGATGACAGTTGCACTATGTGAGTTAGCAATGTGCTGACAGTTGCACTATTTATTGTATTTTGAGATAGCAATGTGCTGAAAGTTGCACTATGTATTGTATTTTGAGTTAGCAATGTGATGACAGTTGCAATATGTATTGTATTTTAGTGTGAGCTATCAAAGTGCTGACAGTTCCCCTATGTATTGTATTGTGAGTTAGCCATGTGATGACAGTTGTACTATGTATTGTATTGTGAGTTAGCAATGTTATGACAGTTGTACTATGTATTGTATTGTGAGTTAGCAATGTGATGACAGTTGTACTATGTATTGTATTGTGAGTCAGCCATGTGATGACAGTTGTACTATGTATTGTATTGTGAATTAGCAATGTGATGACAGTTGCACAATGTATTTTATTGTGAGGTAGCAATATGCTGACAGTTGCACTATGTATTGTATTGTGTGTTAGCAATATGCTGACAGTTGCACTATTTATTGTATTGTGAGTTAGCAATGTGATGACAGTTGCTCTATGTTTTGTATTGCATTATGAGTTAGCAATATGCTGACATTTGCACTATGTATTGTATTGTGAGTTAGCAATTTGCTGACAATTGCATTATGTATGGTATTGTAATCTGAGTTAGCAATGTACTGACAGTTGCACCATGTATTGTATTGTGAGCTAGCAATGTGATGACAGTTCCACTATGTATTGCATTGTGAGTTAGCAATATGCTGACTGTTGCACTATGTATTGTATTGTGATTTAGCAATGTGCTGACAGTTGCACTATGTATGGTATTGTGAGCTAGCAATGTGCTGACAGTTGCACTATGTATTTTATTGTGAGTTAGCAATGTGCTTACAGTTGCACTATGTATTGTATTGTGAGCTAGCAATGTGCTGACAGTTGCACTCTGTATTGTATTGTGAGTTAGCAATGTGCTGACAGTTGCACTATGTATTGTTATGTGAGCTAGCAATTAGCTGTGAGTTGCACTATGTATGGTATTGTGCGCTAGCAATGTGTTGACAGTTGCACTACGTATTGTATTGTTAGTTAGCAATGTGATGACAGTTGCACTATGTATTGTATTGTGATTTAGCAATGTGATGACTGTTGCACTATGTAGTGCATTGTGAGCTAGCAATGTGCTGACAGTTGCACTATGTATTGTATTGTGAGTTAGCAATGTGCTGACAGCTGCACTATGTATTGTACTGTGAGTTAGCAATGTGATGACTGTTGCACTATGTAGTGTATTGTGAGCTAGCAATGTGATGACAGTTGCACTATGTATTGTATTGTGAGTTAGCAATATGATGACAGTTGCACTATGTATAATATTGTGAGTTAGCAATGTGCTGACTGTTGCACTATGTATTGTATTGTGATTAAGCAATGTGATAACAGTTGCACTATGTATTGTATTGTGAGATAGCAATGTGATGACTGTTGCAGTATGTATTGTATTGTGAGTTAGCAATGTGATAACAGTTGCACTATGTATTGTATTGTGAGTTAGCAATGTGATGACTGTTGCACTATGTATTGTATTGTGAGTTAGCAATGTGATGACTGTTGCACTATGTATTGTATTGTGAGTTAGCAATGTGATAACAGTTGCACTATGTATTGTATTGTGAGTTAGCAATGTGATGACAGTTGCACTATGTATTGTATTGTGAGTTAGCAATGTGATGACTGTTGCACTATGTATGGTATTGTGAGTTAGCAATGTGCTGACAGTTGCACTATGTATGGTAGTGTGAGTAAAAAATATGATGATAGTTGCACTATGTATTGTACTGTAAGCTAGCAATGTGATGACAGTTGCACTATGTATTGTATTGTTAGTTAGCAATGTGCTGTCAGTTGCACTATGTATAGTATTGTGAGCTAGCATTGTAATGACAGTTGCACTATGTATTGTATTTTGAGTTAGCAATGTGATGACAGTTGCACTATGTATTGTATTGTGAGTTAGCAATGTGATGACAGTTGCACTATGTATGGTATTGTGAGCTAGCAATGTGATGACAGTTGCACTATGTATTGTACTGTAAGCTAGCAATGTGCTTTCAGTGGCACTATGTATTGTACTGTGAGTTAGCAATGTGATGACAGTTGCACTATGTATTGTATTGTGATTTAGCAATGTGATGACAGTTGCACTATGTAGTGTGTTGTGAGTTAGCAATGTACTGTCAGTTTCACTCTGTATTGTATTGTGAGTTAGCAATGTGATGACAGTTGCACTATGCATTGTGATTTGTGTATATTTGATCTCGGAAATGTATATATTTGATCTCGGACATGTATATATTTGATCTCGGACATGTATATATTTGATCTCGGACAGGTGCATATTTTATCTCGGACATGTATATATTTGAACTCGGAAATGTATATATTTTATCTCGGACATGTATATATTTTATCTCGGAAATCTATATATTTTATCTCGGACATGTATATATTATATCTCGTACAGATGTATATTTTATCTCCGACAGGTGAATATTTTATCTCGGACAGGTGTATATAATATAATTTATCTCGGACAGGTGTATACAATATAGTTTATCTCGGATAGGTATATATAATATAGTTAACTCGGACAGTTGTATATAATATAGTTTATCTCGGACAGGTGTATATAATATAGTTTATCTCGGACAGGTTTATATAATATAGTTTTCTCGGACAGGTTTATATAATATAGTTTATCTCGGACATGTTTATATAATATAGTTTTTCTCGGACATGTATATATTTTATCTCGGACATGTATATATTTTATCTCGTACATGTGTATATACTATAGTTTATCTCGGACAGGTGTATATAACATAGTTTATCTCGGACAGGTGTATATAATATATTTTATCTCGTACAGGTATATATAATATAGTTTATCTCGGACAGGTGTATATAATATAGTTTATCTCGGACAGGTTTATATACTATAGTTTATCTCGGACAGGTGTATATTTTATCTCGGACAGGTGACTATTTTATCTAGGACAGGTGCATATTTTATCTCGGACATGTATATATTTGATCTCGGACATATATATATAATATAGTTTATCTCGTACAGGTGTATATAATATAATTTATCTCGGACAGGTGTATATACTATAGTTTATCTCGGACAGGTATATATAATATATAGTTTATCACGGACAGGTATATATAATATGATTTATCTCGGACAAGTGTATATTTTATCTAGGATATATGTATATTTGATCTCGGGACAGGTGACTATTTTATCTAGGACATGTATATATTTTATCTCGTACAGGTATATATTTTGCGTGTGCCATGCTGTTGGTGTCAATGTCCTGTTTAATGACTGTAACTGTCCTAAACATACACTTTAAAGGCATCTTTGGTAAAAAGATGCCCGACTGGGTCCGCAAAGTGTTTCTACATGGGTTCGGCCGGATACTGTTAGTCAAAGTGACAAAGAAAGACAAATCAGGAAGACAAACTATTGAATCTCGCAATCACAATGATGTAAGTATGTAACATGTCTGCCTTTGTTTTTTGGGTTTAATGTCGCACCAACAGCTTAGGTCATATAGCCACTCTCCGGCTATTATTGTTGGAGGAAGAACCCGGGCTTAACGTCGCACCAACAGCTTAGGTCATATATCCACTCTCCGGCTAGTATTGGTGGAGGACGAACCCGGGCTTAACATCGCACCAATAGCTTAGGTCATATAGCCACTCTCCGGCTAGTATTGGTGGAGGAAGAACCCACGAGGCCCTCCGAACAATATTTCAGGCATGAATGGAACCTCGTGTAGAACAACCGACCTTCCTCATGCCAACTGGTATTAAGGACTCGGCCATGGAGGCTAAGTATATAATTGTATACCAATCATGCTTGTAAAACGTAAATTATTACCTGCTAAAATGTGCTGCAGCATGGCAAAACCAACCATTATAATAGTAGTTTGCGATATATATCATGCACATGCTACTGGGGTTGCTGCCTCTACAGAGTATTGTGCGCTATATATCATACACATGCTACTGGGGTTGCTACCTCTACAGAGTATTGTGCGCTATATATCATACACATGCTACTGGGGTTGCTACCTCTACAGAGTATTGTGCGCTATATATCATACATATGCTACTGGGGTTGCTACCTCTATAGAGTATTGTGCGCTATATATCATACACATGCTACTGGGGTTACTGCCTCTACAGAGTATTGTGCGCTGTATATCATACACATAGTACTGGGGTTACTGCCTCTACAGAGTATTGTGCTCTGTATATCATACACATTCTACTGGGGTTGCTGCCTCTACAGAGTATTGTGCGCTATATATCATACACATGCTACTGGGGTTGCTACCTCTACAGAGTATTGTGAGCTATATATCATACACATGCTACTGTGGTTAGTGCCTCTACAGAGTATTGTGCGCTGTATATCATTCACATAGTACTGGGGTTACTGCCTCTACAGAGTATTGTGCTCTGTATATCATACACATTCTACTGGGGTTGCTGTCTCTACAGAGTATTGTGCGCTATATATCATGCACATGCTACTGGGGCTGATGGTTCTACATAGTAATGTGCGCTATATCATGCACATTCTACTGGGGTTACTGCCTCTACAGAGTATTGTGCGCTATATATCATGCACATGCTACTGGGGTTACTACCTCTACAGAGTATTGTGCGCTATTATGCACATGCTACTGGGGTTGCTGGCTCTACAGAGTAGTGTGCGCTATATATCATGTACATGCTACTGGGGTTGCTAGCTCTACAGAGTATTGTGCGCTGTATATCATGTGCATGCTACTGGGGTTGCTGGCTCTACAGAGTATTGTGCGCTGTATATCATGCACATGCTACTGGTGTTGCTAGCTCTACAGAGTATTGTGCGCTGTATATCATGCACATTCTACTGGGGTTGCTGGCTCTACAGAGTATTGTGCGCTGTATATCATGCACATGCTACTGGGGTTACTGCCTCTACAGAGTATTGTGCGCTGTATATCATACACATTCTACTAGGGTTGCTACCTCTACAGAGTATTGTGCGCTATATATCATACACATGCTACTGGGGTTGCCGGCTCTACAGAGTATTGTGCGCTATATATCATACACATGCTACTGGGGTTGCTGACTCTACAGAGTAGTGTGCGCTATATATCATGCACATGCTACTGGGGTTACTGCCTCTACAGAGTATTGTGCGCTGTATATCATACACATGCTACAGGGGTTGCTGGCTCTACAGAGTATTGTGCGCTGTATATCATACACATGCTACTCGGGTTGCTGGCTCTACAGAGTATTGTACGCTGTATATCATACACATGCTACTCGGGTTACTGCCTCTACAGAGTATTGTACGCTGTATATCATACACATGCTACTGGGGTTGCCGGCTCTACAGAGTAGTGTGCGCTATATATCATACACATGCTACTGGGGTTACTGCCTCTACAGAGTATTGTGCGCTGTATATCATACACATGCTACAGGGGTTGCTGGCTCTACAGAGTATTGTGCGCTGTATATCATACACATGCTACTCGGGTTGCTGGCTCTACAGAGTATTGTACGCTGTATATCATACACATGCTACTCGGGTTACTGCCTCTACAGAGTATTGTACGCTGTATATCATACACATGCTACTCGGGTTGCTGCCTCTACAGAGTATTGTACGCTGTATATCATACACATTCTACTGGGGTTGCTACCTCTACAGAGTATTGTGCGCTATATATCATTCACATGCTACTGGTGTTACTGCCTCTACAGAATAGTTTGCGCTATATATCATGCACATGCTACTGGGGTTATTTCCTCTACAGAGTATTGTGCGCTGTATATCATACACATGCTACCGGGGTTGCTTGCTCTACAGTGTATTGTACGCTGTATATCATACACATGCTACTGGGGTTACTGCATCTACAGAGTAGTGTGCGCTATGTATCATACACATGCTACGGGTGTTGCTGGTTTTACAGAGTATTGTGCTCTGTATATCATACACATGCTACCGGGGTTGCTGGCTCTACAGAGTATTGTTCGCTATATATCATACACATGCTACTGGGGTTGCTGGCTCTACAGAGTATTGTTCGCTATATATCATACACATGCTACTGGGGTTGCTGACTCTACAGAGTCGTGTGCACTGTATATCACATGCTACTGGCGTTACTGACTCTACAGAGTATTGTTCGCTATATATCATACACATGCTACTGGGGTTACTGCCTCTACAGAGTATTGTGCGCTATATATCATGCACATGCTACTGGGGTTACTGCCTCTACAGAGTATTGTGCGCTATATATCATGCACATGCTACTGGTGTTGCTGGCTCTACAGAGTATTGTGCGCTATATATCATACACATTCTACTAGGGTTGCTGGCTCTACAGATTATTGGGCGATATATATCATGCACATTCTACTGGGGTTGCTGGCTTTACAGAGTATTTTGCGCTATCATGCACATGCTACTGAGGTTGCTGCCTCTACAGAGTATTGTGCGCTATATATCATACACATGCTACTGGGATTACTGCCTCTATAGAGTATTGTGCGCTATATATCATACACATGCTACTAGGAGTGCTGCCTCTACAGAGTATTGTGCGATATATATCATACACATGCTACTGGGATTGCTGCCTCTACAGAGTATTGTGCGATATATAGCTTACACATGCTACTGGGGTTACTGAATCTACAGAGTATTGTGCGATATATATCATACACATACTACTGGGGTTGCTGCCTCTACAGAGTATTGTGCGATATATAGCATGCACATGCTACTGGGGTTACTGAATCTACAGAGTATTGTGCGATATATAGCATACACATGTTACTGGGTTTGCTGGCTCTACAGAGTACTGTGCGCTATATATCATGCACATTCTACTGGGGTTACTGCCTCTACAGAGTATTGTGTGCTGTATATTATGCACATTCTACTGGGGTTTCTGACTCTACAGAGTATTGTGCGATATATAGCATACACATGTTACTGGGTTTGCTGGCTCTACAGAGTATTGTGCGTTATATATCATGCACATGCTACTGGGGTTACTGCATCTAAAGAGTATTGTGAGCTATATATCATATACATGCTACAGGGGTTGCCGGCTCTACAGAGTATTGTGCGCTATATATCATGCACATGCTACTGGGGTTACTGAATCTAAAGAGTATTGTGAGCTATATATCATATACATGCTACTGGGGTTACTGCATCTAAAGAGTATTGTGAGCTATATATCATACACATGCTACAGGGGTTACTGCCTCTACAGGGTATTGTACGATATATATCATACAGATGCTACTGGGGTTGCTGCCTCTACAGAGTATTGTGGGCTATATATCATACACATGCTACTGGGGTTGCCGGCTCTACAGAGTATTGTGCGCTATATATCATTCACATGCTACTGGTGTTACTGCCTCTACAGAGTAGTGTGCGCTATATATCATACACATGCTACTGGGGTTGCCGGCTCTACAGAGTAGTGTGCGCTATATATCATACACATGCTACTGGGGTTACTACCTCTACAGAGTATTGTGCGCTGTATATCATACACATGCTACAGGGGTTGCTGGCTCTACAGAGTATTGTGCGCTGTATATCATACACATGCTACTCGGGTTGCTGGCTCTACAGAGTATTGTACGCTGTATATCATACACATGCTACTCGGGTTACTGCCTCTACAGAGTATTGTACGCTGTATATCATACACATGCTACTCGGGTTGCTGCCTTTACAGAGTATTGTACGCGGTATATCATACACATTCTACTGGGGTTGCTACCTCTACAGAGTATTGTGCGCTATATATCATTCACATGCTACTGGTGTTACTGCCTCTACAGAATAGTTTGCGCTATATATCATGCACATGCTACTGCGGTTATTTCCTCTACAGAGTATTGTGAGCTATATATCATACACATGCTACAGGGGTTACTGCCTCTACAGGGTATTGTACGATATATATCATACAGATGCTACTGGGGTTGCTGCCTCTACATAGTATTGTGGGCTATATATCATACACATGCTACTGGGGTTGCTGGATCTACAGAGTAGTGTGCACTGTATATCATGCACATGCTACTGGGGTTGCTGGCTCTACAGGGTATTGTACGATATATATCATACACATGCTACTGGGGTTGCTGCCTCTACAGAGTATTGTGCGATATATATCATACACATGCTACTGGGGTTGCTGCCTCTACAGAGTATTGTGGCTATATATCATACACATGCTACTGGGGTTACTGCCTCTACAGAGTATTGTGCGCTATATATCATACACATGCTACTGGGGTTGCTGCCTCTACAGAGTATTGTACGATATATATCATACACATGCTACTGGGGTTGCTGCCTCTACAGAGTATTGTGCGCTATATATCATACACATGCTACTGGGGTTGCTGGCTCTACAGAGTATTGTGCGCTATATATCATGCACATGCTACTGGGTTTGCTGGCTCTACAGATTATTGTGTGCTATTTATCATGCACATTCAACTGGGGTTACTGCCTCTACAGAATATTGTGCACTATCATGCACATTCTACTGGGGTTGCTGCCTCTACAGAGTATTGTGCGCTATATATCATACACATGCTACTGGGGTTACTGCCTCTACAGAGTATTGTGCGCTATATATCATACACATGCTACTGGGGTTGCTGCCTCTACAGAGTATTGTGCGCTATATATCATACACATGCTACTGGGGTTGCTGCCTCTACAGAGTATTGTGCGATATATATCATACACATGCTACTGGGGTTACTGCCTCTACAGAGTATTGTGCGATATATATCATACACATGCTACTGGGGTTGCTGCCTCTACAGAGTATTGTGCGCTATATATCATGCACATGCTACTGGGGTTGCTGACTCTACAGAGTATTGTGCGATATATCATACACATGTTACTGGGTTTGCTGGCTCTACAGAGTATTGTGCGCTATATATCATGCACATTCTACTGGGGTTACTGCCTCTACAGAGTATTGTGCGCTGTATATCATACACATGCTACTGGGGTTACTGCCTCTACAGAGTATTGTGCGCTATATATCATACACATGATACTGGGGTTGCTGCCTCTACAGAGTATTGTGCGCTATATATCATGCACATGCTACTGGGGTTACTGCCTCTACAGAGTATTGTGCGCTATATATCATACACATGCTACTGGGGTTGCTGGCTCTACAGAGTATTGTGCGCTATATATCATACACATGCTACTGGGGTTACTGCCTCTACAGAGTATTGTGCGCTATATATCATATACATGCTACTGGGGTTACTGCCTCTAAAGAGTATTGTGAGCTATATATCATACACATGCTACTGGGGTTACTGCATCTAAAGAGTATTGTGAGCTATATATCATACACATGCTACAGGGGTTACTGCCTCTACAGAGTATTGTACGATATATATCATACACATGCTACTGGGGTTGCTGCCTCTACAGAGTATTGTGCGCTATATATCATACACATGCTACTGGGGTTGCCGGCTCTACAGAGTATTGTGCGCTATATATCATTCACATGCTACTGGTGTTACTGCCTCTACAGAGTAGTGTGCGCTATATATCATACACATGCTACTGGGGTTGCTGGCTCTACAGAGTAGTGTGCGCTATATATCATACACATGCTACTGGGGTTACTGCCTCTACAGAGTATTGTGCGCTGTATATCATACACATGCTACAGGGGTTGCTGGCTCTACAGAGTATTGTGCGCTGTATATCATACACATGCTACTCGGGTTGCTGGCTCTACAGAGTATTGTACGCTGTATATCATACACATGCTACTCGGGTTACTGCCTCTACAGAGTATTGTACGCTGTATATCATACACATGCTACTCGGGTTGCTGCCTTTACAGAGTATTGTACGCGGTATATCATACACATTCTACTGGGGTTGCTACCTCTACAGAGTATTGTGCGCTATATATCATTCACATGCTACTGGTGTTACTGCCTCTACAGAATAGTTTGCGCTATATATCATGCACATGCTACTGGGGTTATTTCCTCTACAGAGTATTGTGCGCTGTATATCATACACATGCTACCGGGGTTGCTGGCTCTGCAGAGTATTGTACGCTGTATATCATACACATGCTACTGGGGTTACTGCATCTACAGAGTAGTGTGCGCTATGTATCATACACATGCTACGGGTGTTGCTGGTTTTACAGAGTATTGTGCTCTGTATATCATACACATGCTACCGGGGTTGCTGGCTCTACAGAGTATTGTTCGCTATATATCATACACATGCTACTGGGGTTGCTGGCTCTACAGAGTATTGTTCGCTATATATCATACACATGCTACTGGGGTTGCTGACTCTACAGAGTCGTGTGCACTGTATATCATACACATGCTACTGGCGTTACTGACTCTACAGAGTATTGTTCGCTATATATCATACACATGCTACTGGGGTTACTGCCTCTACAGAGTATTGTGCGCTATATATCATGCACATGCTACTGGGGTTACTGCCTCTACAGAGTATTGTGCGCTATATATCATGCACATGCTACTGGTGTTGCTGGCTCTACAGAGTATTGTGCGCTATATATCATACACATTCTACTAGGGTTGCTGGCTCTACAGATTATTGGGCGATATATATCATGCACATTCTACTGGGGTTGCTGGCTTTACAGAGTATTTTGCGCTATCATGCACATGCTACTGAGGTTGCTGCCTCTACAGAGTATTGTGCGCTATATATCATACACATGCTACTGGGAGTACTGCCTCTATAGAGTATTGTGCGCTATATATCATACACATGCTACTAGGAGTGCTGCCTCTACAGAGTATTGTGCGATATATATCATACACATGCTACTGGGGTTGCTGCCTCTACAGAGTATTGTGCGATATATAGCATACACATGCTACTGGGGTTACTGAATCTACAGAGTATTGTGCGATATATATCATACACATACTACTGGGGTTGCTGCCTCTACAGAGTATTGTGCGATATATAGCATACACATGTTACTGGGTTTGCTGGCTCTACAGAGTACTGTGCGCTATATATCATGCACATTATACTGGGGTTACTGCCTCTACAGAGTATTGTGTGCTGTATATCATGCACATTATACTGGGGTTTCTGACTCTACAGAGTATTGTGCGATAAATAGCATACACATGTTACTGGGTTTGCTGGCTCTACAGAGTATTGTGCGCTATATATCATGCACATGCTACTGGGGTTACTGCATCTAAAGAGTATTGTGAGCTATATATCATATACATGCTACAGGGGTTGCCGGCTCTACAGAGTATTGTGCGCTATATATCATGCACATGCTACTGGGGTTACTGAATCTAAAGAGTATTGTGAGCTATATATCATATACATGCTACTGGGGTTACTGCATCTAAAGAGTATTGTGAGCTATATATCATACACATGCTACAGGGGTTACTGCCTCTACAGGGTATTGTACGATATATATCATACAGATGCTACTGGGGTTGCTGCCTCTACAGATATTGTGGCTATATATCATACACATGCTACTGGGGTTGCTGGATCTACAGAGTAGTGTGCACTGTATATCATGCACATGCTACTGGGGTTGCTGGCTCTACAGGGTATTGTACGATATATATCATACAGATGCTACTGGGGTTGCTGCCTCTACAGAGTATTGTGCGATATATATCATACACATGCTACTGGGGTTACTGCCTCTACAGATTATTGTGGTTATATATCATACACATGCTACTGTGGTTACTGCCTCTACAGAGTATTGTGCGCTATATAGCGTACACATGCTACTGGGATTGCTGCGTCTACAGAGTATTGTACGATATATATCATACACATGCTACTGGGGTTGCTGCCTCTACAGAGTATTGTGCGTTATATATCATACACATGCTACTGGGTTTACTGCATCTACAGAGTATTGTGCGCTATTTATCATGCACATGTTACTGGGTTTGCTGGCTCTACAGATTATTGTGTGCTATTTATCATGCACATTCAACTGGGGTTACTGCCTCTACAGAATATTGTGCACTGTATATCATGCACATTCTACTGGGGTTTCTGACTCTACAGAGTATTGTGCGCTATATATCATGCACACGCTACTGGGGTTTCTGCCTCTACAGAGTATTGTGCACTATATATCATACACATGCTACTGGGGTTGCTGCCTCTACAGAGTATTGTGCGATATATATCATACAGATGCTACTGGGGTTGCTGCCTCTACAGGGTAGTGTGCGATATATATCATACACATGCTACTGGGGTTGCTGGATCTACAGAGTAGTGTGCACTGTATATCATGCACATGCTACTGGGGTTGCTGGCTCTACAGAGTATTGTGCGCTATATATCATACACATGCTACTGGGGTTGCTGGCTCTATAAAGTATTGTGCGCTGTATATCATACACATGCTACTGGGGTTACTGCCTCTACAGCGTATTGTGCGCTGTATATCATACACATGATACTGGGGTTAGTGCCTCTACAGCGTATTGTGCGCTGTATATCATACACATGCTACTGGGGTTGCTGGCTCTACAGAGTATTGTACGCTATATATCATACACATGCTACTGGGGTTGCTGCCTCTACAGAGTATTGTGCGCTATATATCATAAACATGCTATTGGGGTTACTGCCTCTACAGAGTATTGTGCGCTATATATCATACACATGCTACTGGGGTTACTGCCTCTACAGAATAGTGTGCGTTATATATCATACACATGCTACTGGGGTTACTGCCTCTACAGAATAGTGTGCGCTATATATCATACACATGCTACTGGGGTTACTGCCTCTACAGAATAGTGTGCGTTATATATCATACACATGCTACTGGGGTTACTGCCTCTACAGAATAGTGTGCGTTATATATCATACACATGCTACTGGGGTTACTGCCTCTACAGAGTATTGTGCGCTATATATCATACACATGCTACTGGGGTTGCTACCTCTACAGAGTATTGTGCGCTATATATCATACACATGCTACTGGGGTTGCTACCTCTACAGAGTATTGTGCGCTATATATCATACATATGCTACTGGGGTTGCTACCTCTATAGAGTATTGTGCGCTATATATCATACACATGCTACTGGGGTTACTGCCTCTACAGAGTATTGTGCGCTATATATCATACACATGCTACTGGGGTTACTGCCTCTACAGAGTATTGTGCGCTGTATATCATACACATTCTACTGGGGTTGCTGCCTCTACAGAGTATTGTGCGCTGTATATCATACACATGCTATACTGTGGTTACTGCCTCTACAGAGTATTGTGCGCTGTATATCATACACATACTACTGGGGTTACTGCCTCTACAGAGTATTGTGCGCTGTATATCATTCACATACTACTGGGGTTACTGCCTCTACAGAGTATTGTGCGCTGTATATCATACACATGCTACTGGGGTTACTGCCTCTACAGAGTATTGTGCGCTATATATCATGCACATGCTACTGGGGTTGCTAGCTCTACAGAGTATTGTGCGCTGTATATCATGCACATGCTACTGGGGTTGCTGGCTCTACAGAGTATTGTGCGCTGTATATCATGCACATGCTACTGGTGTTGCTAGCTCTACAGAATATTGTGCGCTGTATATCATGCACATTCTACTGGGGTTGCTGGCTCTACAGAGTATTGTGCGCTGTATATCATGCACATGCTACTGGGGTTACTGCCTCTACAGAGTATTGTGCGCTGTATATCATACACATTCTACTAGGGTTGCTACCTCTACAGAGTATTGTGCGCTATATATCATACACATGCTACTGGGGTTGCCGGCTCTACAGAGTATTGTGCGCTATATATCATACACATGCTACTGGGGTTGCTGACTCTACAGAGTAGTGTGCGCTATATATCATGCACATGCTACTGGGGTTGCTGACTCTACAGAGTATTGTGCTCTATATATCATACACATGCTACCGGGGTTACTGCCTCTACAGAGTATTGTGCGCTATATATCATACACATGCTACTGGGGTTGCCGGCTCTACAGAGTAGTGTGCGCTATATATCATACACATGCTACTGGGGTTGCCGGCTCTACAGAGTATTGTGCGCTATATATCATTCACATGCTACTGGTGTTACTGCCTCTACAGAGTAGTGTGCGCTATATATCATACACATGCTACTGGGGTTGCCGGCTCTACAGAGTAGTGTGCGCTATATATCATACACATGCTACTGGGGTTACTGCCTCTACAGAGTATTGTGCGCTGTATATCATACACATGCTACCGGGGTTGCTGGCTCTACAGAGTATTGTGCGCTGTATATCATACACATGCTACTCGGGTTGCTGGCTCTACAGAGTATTGTACGCTGTATATCATACACATGCTACTCGGGTTACTGCCTCTACAGAGTATTGTACGCTGTATATCATACACATGCTACTCGGGTTGCTGCCTCTACAGAGTATTGTACGCTGTATATCATACACATTCTACTGGGGTTGCTACCTCTACAGAGTATTGTGCGCTGTATATCATGCACATGCTACTGGGGTTACTGCCTCTACAGAGTATTGTGCGCTATATATCATGCACATTCTACTGGGGTTGCTACCTCTATAGAGTATTGTGCGCTATATATCATGCACATTATATTCGGGTTACTGCCTCTACAGAGTATTGTGCGCTATATATCATGCACATGCTACTGGGGTTGCTGGCTCTACAGAGTATTGTGCGCTGTATATCATACACATGCTACTGGGGTTGCCGGCTCTACAGAGTAGTGTGCGCTATATATCATACACATGCTACTGGGGTTACTGCCTCTACAGAGTATTGTGCACTGTATATCATACACATGCTACCGGGGTTGCTGGCTCTACAGAGTATTGTGCGCTGTATATCATACACATGCTACCGGGGTTGCTGGCTCTACAGAGTATTGTTCGCTATATATCATACACATGCTACTTAGGTTGCTACCTCTACAGAGTATTGTTCGCTATATATCATACACATGCTACTGGGGTTGCTGACTCTACAGAGTCGTGTGCACTGTATATCATACACATGCTACTGGCGTTACTGACTATACAGAGAATTGTGCGCTGTATATCGTACACATGCTTCTGGGATTACTGCCTCTACAGAGTATTGTGCGTTATATATCATACACATTCTACTGGGGTTGCTGCCTCTACAGAGTATTGTGCGTTATATATCATACACATGCTACTGGGGTTACTGCCTCTACAGAGTATTGTGCACTGTATATCATACACATTCTACTGGGGTTGCTACCTCTACAGAGTATTGTGCGCTATATATCATACACGTGCTACTGGGGTTACTGCCTCTACAGAATAGTTTGCGCTATATATCATGCACATGCTACTGGGGTTACTGCATCTACAGAGTAGTGTGCGTTATGTATCATACACATGCTACGGAGTTGCTGGTTTTACAGAGTATTGTGCGCTATATATCATACACATTCTACTAGGGTTGCTGTCTCTACAGATTATTGGGCGATATATATCATGCACATTCTACTGAGGTTGCTGGCTTTACAGAGTATTTTGCGCTATCATGCACATGCTACTGAGGTTGCTGCCTCTACAGAGTATTGTGCGCTATATATCATACACATGCTACTGGGGTTACTGCCTCTATAGAGTATTGTGCGATATATATCATACACCTACTACTGGGGTTGCTGCCTCTACAGAGTACTGTGCGATATATAGCATACACATGCTACTGGGGTTACTGAATCTACAGAGTATTGTGCGATATATAGCATTCACATGTTACTGGGTTTGCTGGCTCTACAGAGTACTGTGCGCTATATATCATGCACATTCTACTGGGGTTACTGCCTCTACAGAATATTGTGCACTGTATATCATGCACATTCTACTGGGGTTTCTGACTCTACAGAGTATTGTGCGCTATTTATCATGCACATGCTACTGGGGTTTCTGCCTCTACAGAGTATTGTGCTCTATATATCATGCACATGCTACTTGGGTTACTGCATCTAAAGAGTATTGTGAGCTATATATCATATACATGCTACTGGGGTTACTGCATCTAAAGAGTATTGTGAGCTATATATCATACACATGCTACAGGGGTTGCCGGCTCTACAGGGTATTGTACGATATATATCATACACATGCTACTGGGGTAGCTGGCTTTACAGAGTAGTGTGGGCTATATATCATACACATGCTACTGGGGTTGCTGGATCTACAGAGTAGTGTGCACTTTATATCATGCACATGCTACTGGGGTTGCTGGCTCTACAGGGTATTGTACGATATATATCATACAGATGCTACTGGGGTTGCTGCCTCTACAGAGTATTGTGCGATATATATCATACACATGCTACTGGGGTTGCTGGATCTACAGAGTAGTGTTCGCTGTATATCATGCACATGCTACTGGGGTTGCTGGCTCTACAGAGTATTGTGCGCTATATATCATACACATGCTACTGGGGTTACTGCCTCTACAGAGTATTGTGCGCTGTATATAATACACATTCTGCTGGGGTTGCTGGCTCTACAGAATCTTGTACGCTATATATCATACACATGCTACTGGGGTTACTGCCTCTACACATTATTGTGGTTATATATCATACACATGCTACTGGGGTTACTGCCTCTACAGAGTATTGTGCGCTATATATCATACACATGCTACTGGGTTTACTGCATCTACAGAGTATTGTGCGCTATTTATCATGCACATGTTACTGGGTTTGCTGGCTCTACAGATTATTGTGTGCTATTTATCATGCACATTATACTGGGGTTACTGCCTCTACAGAATATTGTGCGCTGTATATCATGCACATTCTACTGGGGTTTCTGACTCTACAGAGTATTGTGCGCTATATATCATGCACATGCTACTGGGGTTTCTGCCTCTACAGAGTATTGTGCTCTATATATCATACATATGCTACTGGGGTTGCTGGCTATACAGAGTATTGTGCGCTATATATCATACACATGCTACTGGGGTTACTGCCTCTACAGAGTATTGTGCGCTATATATCATGCACATGCTACTGGGGTTGCTGTATCTACAGAGTAGTGTGCACTGTATATCATGCACATGCTACTGGGGTTGCTGGCTCTACAGGGTATTGTACGATATATATCATACACATGCTACTGGGGTTGCTGGCTCTACAGAGTATTGTGCGCTATATATCATACACATGCTACTGGGGTTGCTGGCTCTACAAAGTAGTGTGCACCTTATATCATACACATGCTACTGTGGTTACTGGCTCTACAGAGTATTGTGCGATATATATCATACACATGCTACTGGGGTTGCTGGCTCTATAAATTATTGTGCGCTGTATATCATACACATGCTACTGGGGTTACTGCCTCTACAGCGTATTGTGCGCTGTATATCATACACATTCTACTGGGGTTGCTGGATCTACAGTGTAGTGTGCACTGTATATCATGCACATGCTATTGGGGTTGCTGGCTCTACAGAGTATTGTACGCTATATATCATACACATGCTACTGTTGTTGCTGGATCTACATAGTATTGTGCGCTATCATGCACATGCTACTGGGGTAACTGCCTCTACAGAGTAGTGTGCGCTATATATCATACACATGCTACTGGGGTTACTGACTCTACATAGTATTGTGCGCTGTATATCATACACATGCTACTGGGGTTACTGACTCTACATAGTAGTGTGCGCTATATATCATGCACATTCTACTGTGGTTGCTGGCTCTACCGAGTATTGTGCGCTATCATGCACATGCTACTGGGGTTGCTAGCTCTACAGAGTATTGTGCGCTATATATCATGCACATTCTACTGGAGTTACTGCCTCTACAGAGTATTGTGTGCTGTATATCATGCACATGCTACTGGGGTTACTGCCTTTACAGAGTATTGTGTGCTGTATATCATGCACATTCTACTGGGGTTTCTGGCTCTACACATTATTGTGCGCTGTATATCATACACATTCTACTGGGGTTACTGCCTCTACAGAGTATTGTGCGATATATATCATACACATGCTACTGGGGTTGCTGGATCTACAGAGTAGTGTGCACTGTATATCATGCAAATGCTACTGGGGTTGCTGGATCTACAGAGTAGTGTGCGCTGTATATCATGCACATGCTACTGGGGTTGCTGGATCTACAGAGTATTGTGCGATATATATCATACACATTCTACTGGGGTTACTGCCTCTACAGAGTATTGTGCGATATATATCATACACATGCTACTGGGGTTGCTGGATCTACAGAGTAGTGTGCACTGTATATCATGCAAATGCTACTGGGGTTGCTGGATCTACAGAGTAGTGTGCGCTGTATATCATGCACATGCTACTGGGGTTGCTGGATCTACAGAGTATTGTGCGCTATATATCATATACATGCTACTGGGGTTGCTTGCTCTACAAAGTAGTGTGCGCTGTATATCATGCACATTCTACTGGGGTATCTGGCTAAGCAGAATATTGTGCGCTATATATCATGCACACGCTACTGGGGTTGCTTGCTCTACAAAGAATTGTGCGCTTTATATCATGCACATTCTACTGGGGTTGCTGGCTCTACACTGTATTGTGCGCTTTATATCATGCACATTCTACTGGGGTTACTGCCTCTACAGAGTATTATTCGCTATATATCATACACATGCTACTAGGGTTGCTGGCTCTACAGATTATTGTGCGCTATATAATATACACATGCTACTGGGGTTGCTGGCTCTACAGAGTATTGTGCGCTATATATCATGCACATGCTACTGGGGTTGCTGGCTCTCCAAATATTGTGCGCTATATATCATACACATGCTACTGGGGTTGCTGGCTCTCCAAATATTGTGCGCTATATATCATACACATGTTACTGGGGTTGCTGGCTCTACAGAGTATTGTGCGCTATATATTATACACATGCTACTGGGGTTGCTGGCTCTACAGGGTATTGTGCGCTATATATCATGCACATGCTACTGGGGTTGCCTCCTCTACAGAGTATTGTGCGCTGTATATCATGCACATGCTACTGGGGTTGCTGGCTCTACAGAGTATTGTGCGCTATATATCATGCACATGCTACTGGTGTTGCTGGCTCTACAGAGTATTGTGCGCTATATATCATGCACATGCTACTGGGGTTGTTGGCTCTACAGGGTATTGTGCGCTATATATTATGCACATGCTACTGGGGTTGCCTCCTATACAGAGTAGTGTGCGCTATATAGCATGCACATGCTACTGGGGTTGCCTCCTCTACAGAGTATTGTGCGCTGTATATCATGCACATGCTACTGGGGTTGCTGGTTCTACAGAGTAGTGTGCGCTATATATCAGACACATGCTACTGGGGTTGCTTGCTCTACAAAGTATTGTGAGCTATATATCATACACATGCTACTGGGGTTACTGCATTTACAGTGTATTGTTCGCTATATATCATACACATGCTACTGGTGTTGCTGTTTCTACAGAGTATTGTGCGCTATATATCATACACATGCTACTGGGGTTACTGCATCTACATATTATTGTACGCTATATATCATGCACATGCTACTGGGATTGCTGGCTCTACAGAGTATTGTGCGCTATATATCAAGCATATGCTACTGGGGTTGCTGCCTCTACATAGTAGTGTGCGCTATATATCATGCACATGCTACTGGGGTTGCTGGCTCTACAAAGTATTGTGCGCTATATATCATACACATGCTACTGGGGTTGCTACCTCTACAGAGTAGTGTGCGCTATATATCATGCACATGCTACTGGGGTTGCTGGCTCTACAAAGTATTGTGCGCTATATATCATACACATGCTACTGGGGTTGCTACCTCTACATAGTAGTGTGCGCTATATATCAGACACATGCTACTGGGGTTGCTGGCTCTACAGAATATTGTCCGCTATATATCATACACATACTACTGGGGTTGCTACCTCTACAGAGTAGTGTGCGCTATATATCAGACACATGCTACTGGGGTTGCTTGCTCTACAAAGTATTGTGCGCTATATATCATACACATGCTACTGGGGTTGCTGCCTCTACAGAGTAGTGTGCGCTATATATCATACACTGTAATGTACTGAGAGCGGTATATCAGTAACGTATTTATTGAGTGTGGTATATTACTAACATACTGAGTGCGGTATATTAGTAACGTATTGAGTGCAATATATTACTAACATACTGAGTGCGGTATATTAGTAACGTATTGAATGCGGTATATTAGTAACGTATTGAGTGCGGTATATTAGAAGCATGCTGAGTGCGATATATTAGTAACCTATTGAGTGCGGTATATTACTAACATACTGGGTGCGGTATATTAGTAACGTATTTAGTGCGGTATATTAGAAGCATGCTGAGTGCGATATATTAGTAACCTATTGAGTGCGGTATATTACTAACATACTGGGTGCGGTATATTAGTAATGTATTGAGTGCGGTATATTAGTAACATATTGATTGCGGTATATTAGTAATGTATTTAGTCCGGTATATTAGTAACGTATTGAGTGCCGTATATTAGTAACATATTGAGTGCGGTATATTAGTAACGTATTGAGTGCCGTATATTAGTAACCTACATATTATTGAGTACGGTAATTTATTACCGAGCTAAGTGCAGTATTTTAGTAATGTACTGAGAGCGGTATATCAGTAACGTATTTATTGAGTGCGGTATATTAATAACGTACTGAGTGCGGTGTATTTGCAATTTAATGCGGTATATTAGTAACGTACTGAGCGCTGTATATTAGTAACGTATTGAGTGCGCTATATTAGTAACGTACTGAGTGTGGTATATTAGTAACTTATTTATTTAATGCGGTATATTAGTAACGTATTTATTGAGTGCACTATATTAGTAGTGTATTGACTGCGGTATATTACTAACATACTGAGTTCGGTATATTAGTAACGTATTGAATGCGGTATATTAGTAACATATTGAGTTCGGTATATTAGTAACGTATTGAGTGCGGTATATTAGAAGCATGCTGAGTGCAATATATTAGTAATGTATTGAGTGCGGTATATTAGTAACATATTGAATGTGGTATATTAGTAATGTATTGAGTGTGGTATATTAGTAACGTATTGAGTGCGGTATATTAGTAACGTATTGAGTGCGGTATATTAGTAACGTATTGAGTGCGGTATATTAGTAACATATTGAGTGCAGTATATTAGTAATGTATTGAGTGCGTTATATTAGTAACGTATTGAGTGCCGTATATTAGTAACGTATTGAGTGCGGTATATTGGTAATGTATTGAGTGCGGTATATTAGTAACATATTGAGTGCGGTATATTAGTAACATATTGAGTGTGGTATATTAGTAATGTATTGAGTGCGTTATATTAGTAACGTATTGAGTGCGGTATATTAGTAATGTATTGAGTGCGGTATATTGGTAACGTATTGAGTGCGGTATATTAGTAACATATTGAGTGCGGTATATTAGTAACATATTGTGTGCGGTATATTAGTAATGTATTGAGTGCGTTATATTAGTAACATATTGAGTGCGGTATATTAGATGCATGCTGAGTGCGATATATTAGTAACGTATTGAGTGCGGTATATTAGTAACATATTGAGTGCGATATATTAGTAACGTATTGAGTGCGGTATATTAGTAACGTATTGAGTGCGGTATATTAGTAACGTATTGAGTGCGGTATATTAGTAACGTATTGAGTGCGGTATATTAGTAACATATTGAGTGCGGTATATTAGTAACGTATTGAGTGCGGTATATTAGAAGCATTCTGAGTGCGATATATTAGTAACGTATTGAGTGCGGTATATTAGAAGCATGCTGAGTGCGATATATTAGTAATGTATTGAGTGCGTTATAGTAGTAACGTATTGAGTGCGGTATATTAGTAACGTATTGAGTGCGATATATTGGTAACGTATTGAGTGCGGTATATTAGTAACATATTGAGTGCGGTATATTAGTAACATATTGTGTGCGGTATATTAGTAATGTATTGAGTGCGTTATATTAGTAACATATTGAGTGCGGTATATTAGATGCATGCTGAGTGCGATATATTAGTAACGTATTGAGTGCGGTATATTAGTAACGTATTGAGTGCGATATATTAGTAATGTATTGAGTGCGGTATATTAGTAACGTATTGAGTGCGGTATATTAGTAACATATTGAGTGCGGTATATTAGTAACGTATTGAGTGCGGTATATTAGTAATATATTGAGTGCGGTATATTAGTAACGTATTGAGTGCTGTATATTAGAAGCATTCTGAGTGCGATATATTAGTAACGTATTGAGTGCGGTATATTAGAAGCATGCTGAGTGCGATATATTAGTAACGTATTGAGTGTGGTATATTAGTAACGTATTGAGTGCGGTATATTAGAAGCATGCTGAGTGTGATATATTAGTAACGTATTGAGTGCGGTATATTAGAAGCATGCTGAGTGCGATATATTAGTAACGTATTGAGTGTCGTATATTAGTAACGTACTAATGGTTATATGATGCATTGGCTTATCTGTGGTTTAATTTGGACCTACCCAATAGTAAATTAATGTAAGCAACTTATTTAACTTTCATATACAGCTAGTCATAATGTTATGAGTGAATTCCTGTCGAGGCTTGACTATTCATTCGACTTCCTGCTCTTAGTTTATAAGTACAATGTTACGGAGAAGGTAATAACGAGTACTCTATAAATTAACGATTTATTGACGAAATGTAACTTGTATTCCTTACTTGTTTATTACAATTTAATGTTCTTTTTATACAGATATTACATGAAATGCACGATAATGAAGCATTTAATGTACATACTGGAGAATACCAAACCGACATCTCAAATCACGAAAACAATATCAACAACATGCTCAATGATTTAAACGATGCGAACGCCAAACCAGTGATTATGCGTGCAGAGTTCGAGTACAACCCTTCAAATGAAATGGTGACTATTTTGAAACAGCAACTTGAATGCTTAGACGGAATCAAGAGTTTTGTTGATGAGAAAAAAGAACTGGAGAATAATACGGAAGACTGGAAGAAACTAGCTCAAGTCGTCGACCGAATCTTTATGGTTTTGTTCTTCTGTTTCCAATGTTCAACATCGCTCTTCATCTTACTAAAGATATCTACGACTGATATGCCATTGCATATAGAATGATGCAACCAAACATATTCACAAATAGAATGGTGAAGCCAAGACTACTGACAATATAATGATGAGGCCAAACCCACTGACAACTAGAATGATGAAGCCAAACTTACTGACAAATAGAATGATGAAGCCAAACATATTCACAAATAGAATGATGAAGCCAAATATATTCACAAATAGGATGATGAAGCCAAGCCTACTGACAAATAGAATTATGAAATCAATACACATTGACAAATTTAATTATGAAATAAAACCTACTGACAAATAGAATGATGCAACCAAATATATTCACAAATAGAATGGTGAAGCAAAGACTACTGAAAACATATTGATGAAGCCAAACCCACTGACAATTAGAATGATGAAATCAGACCTACTGACAAATAGAATGATAACAAATCAAACCCACTGACAAATAGAGTGATGCAATCAAACCCACTGACAAATAGAGTGATGAAATCAAACCCAATGACAAATAGTGATGAAATCAAACCCACTGACAAATAGAGTGATGAAATCAAACCCAATGACAAATAGATTGATGAAATCAAACCCAATGACAAATAGTGATGAAATCAAACCCACTGACAAATAGAGTGATGAAATCAAACCCAATGACAAATAGTGATGACATCAAACCCACTGACAAATAGAGTGATGAAATAAAACCCAATGACACATATGATGAATTAAAACCTACTGACAAATATAATGATGAAGTCAAACCTACAGGCAAATATAGTGATGAAACCAAACCCACTGACAAATAGAATTATGAAATAAAACCCAATGGCAAATATAATGATGAAGTCAAACCCACTGACAAAAAGAGTGATGAAATCAAACCCACTGAAAAACAGAATGATGGCAAAAAACCCACAGACAAATAGAATGATGAAATCAAATCCACTGACAATTAGAATGATGAAATCAAACCTACTGACCAATAGAAAGATGAAATCAAACACACTGACAAATATAATGATGAATGCAAACCTACTGACAAATATAAAGATGAAGTCAAACCTACTGACAAATATAATGATGAAGTCAAATCTACTGACAAATATAGTGATGAAGTTAAACCCACTGACAAATTTAATGATGAATTCAAACCTACTGACCAATAGAAAGATGAAATCAAACACACTGACAAATATAATGATGAATTCAAACCTACTGACAAATATAATGATGAAGTCAAACCTACTGACAAATATAATGATGAAGTCAAATCTACTGACAAATATAGTGATCAAGTTAAACCCACTGTCAAATTTAATGATGAATTCAAACCTACTGACCCATAAAATGATGAAGTCAAAGCTACAGGCAAATAGAGTGATGAAACCAAACCCAATGACAAATAGTGATGAAATCAAACCCACTGACAAATATAATGATGAAATCAACCCACTGACAAACAGTATGATGAATTCAAACCCACTGACAAATAGAGTGATGAAATCAAACCCACTCACAAATAGAGTGATGAAATCAAACCCACTGACAAATAGAGTGATGCAATCAAACCCAATGACAACTAGTGATGAAATCAAACCCACTGACAAATAGAGTGATGAAATCAAACCCACTGACAAATAGAGTGATGAAATCAAACCCAATGACAAATATAATGATGAAGTCAAACCCACTGACAAATATAGTGATGAAACCAAACCCACTGACAAATAGATTGATGAAATCAAACCCACTGACAAATAGAAAGATGAAATCCACACCCACAGACAAATAGAAAGATATAATCAAACCCACTGCCAAAAAAAGATGAAATCAATACCTACTGACAAATAAAATGATGAATTCAAACCAATTGACAAATAGAAAGATGAATTCAAACCAATTGACAAATAGAAAGATGAAATCAAACCCACTGACAAATAGAGAGATGAAATCAAACCCACTGAAAAATATAATGATGAATTCAAACCTACTGACAAATATAATGATGAAGTCAAACCCACTGACAAATAGAATGATGACATCAAACCCACTGACAAATATAATGATGAAATCAAACCCACTGACAAATATAATGGTGAAATCAAACCCATTTACAAATATAATGGTGAAATCAAACCCACTGACAAATAGAATGATGAAATCAAACCCACTGACGATAATAATGGTGATATCAAACCCACTGACAAATCGAATGATGAAGTCAAACCCACTGACAAATATAATGATGACGTCAAACCCACTGACAAATAGAATGATGAAATCAAACCCAATGACAAATATAGTGATGAAATCAAACCGACTGACAAATAGAATGATGAAGTCAAACCCACGGACAAATATAGTGATGAAATCAAACCGACTGACAAATAGAATGATGAAGTCAAACCCACTGACAAATATAGTGATGAAACCAAACCCACTGACAAATAGATTGATGAAATCAAACCCACTGACAAATAGAAAGATGAAATCAAACCCACTGCCAAAAAAAAGATGAAATCAATACCTACTGACAAATAGAATGATGAATTCAAACCAACTGACAAATAGAAAGATGAAATCAAACCCACTGACAAATAGAGAGATGAAATCAAACCCACTGAAAATTATAATGATGAATTCAAACCCACTGACGATAATAATGATGATATCAAACCCACTGACAAATAGAAATGTGAAATCAAAGCCACTGACAAACATAATGATGAAGTCAAACCCACTGACAAATATAGTGATGAAATCAAACCCACTGACAAATACAATGATGCAATCAAACCCACTGACAAATAGAATGGTGAAATCAAACCCACTGACAAATAGAATGATGAAGTTAAACCCACTGACAAATATAATGATAAAGTCAAATCTACTGACAAATATAGTGATGAAGTTAAACCCACTGACAAATTTAACGATGAATTCAAACCTACTGACCCATATAATGATGATGTCAAAGCTACTGGCAAATAGAGTGATGAAACCAAACCCAATGACAAATAGTGATGAAATCAAACCCACTGACAAATATAATGACGAAATCAACCCACTGACAAATATTATGATGAATTCAAACCTACTGACAAATAGAGTGATGTAATCAAACCCAATGACAAATAGAATGATGCAATCAAACGCACTGACAAATAGAATGATGAAGTCAAACCTATTGACATATCTAATGGTGAAATCAAACCCACTGACTAATGGAATGATGAATTCAAACCCACTGACAAATAGAAAGATGAAATAAAATCCTCTGAGAAATAGAAAGATGAAATCAAACCAACTGACAAATAGAGGGATGAAATCGAACCCACTGACAAATAGAAAGATGAAATCAAACCAACTGACAAATAGAAAGATAAAATCAAACCCAATGACAAATAGATTGATGAAATCAAACCCACTGACAAATAGATTGATGAAATCAAACCCACTGACAAATATAATGACGATATCAAACCCACTGACAAATCGAATGGTGAAATCAAACCCACTGACAAATAGAATGATGAAATCAAACCCACTGACAAATAGAGGGATGAAATCAAACACACTGACAAATAGAAATATGAAATCAAACCTACTGACAAATAGAATGATGAGGTCAAACCTACTGGCAAATAGAGTGATGAAATCAAACCCACTGACAAATAGAGGGATGAAATCAAACACACTGACAAATAGAAATATCAAATCAAACCTACTAACAAATAGAGTGATGAAATAAAACCCACTGACAAATATAATGATGAATTCAAACCCACTGACAAATAGAAAGATGAAATCAAACCCACTAACAAATAGAGTGATGAAATCAAACCCACTGACAAATATAATGATGAATTCAAACCTACTGACAAATATAATGATGAAGTCAAACCCACTGACAAATATAATGGTGAAATCAAACCCATTGACAAATATAATGATGAAATCAAACCCACTGACAAATAGAATGATGAAATCAAACCCACTGACAATTATAATGGTGAAATCAAACCCACTGACAAATAGAATGATGAAGTCAAACCCACTGACAAATATAATGATGAATTCAAACCTACTGACAAATATAATGATGAAGTCAAACCTACTGGCAAATAGAGTGATGAAACCAAACCCACTGACAAATAGAATTATGAAATAAAACCCAATGACAAATAAAATGATGCAATCAAACCCACTGACAAATAGAATGGTGAAATCAAACCCACTGACAAATAAAGTGATGAAATCAAACCAACTGACAAATAGAGTGATGAAATCAAACCCACTGACAAATAGAAAGATGAATCAACCCACTGACAAAAAAGATGAAATCAAACCCACTGACAAACAGAAAGATGAAATCAAACCCACTGACAAATAGAAAGATGAAATCAAACCCACTGACAAATAGAAAAATGAAATCAAACCCACTGACAAATAGAATGATGAAACAAAACACACTGATAAATAGAATTATGAAATAAAACCCAATTATAAATATAATGATGACGTCAAACCCACTGATAAATAGAGTGATGAAATTAAATCCAATGAGAAATATAATGATGAAGTCAAACCCACGGACAAATAGAGGGATGAAATCAAACACACTGACAAATAGAATGATGAAATCAAACCCACTGACAAATAGAGGGATGAAATCAAACACACTGACAAATAGAAATATCAAATCAAACCTACTGACAAATAGAATGATGAAGTCAAACCCACTGACAAATAGAGTGATGAAATCAAACCCACTGACAAATATAATGGTGAAATCAAACCCATTGACAAATATAATGATGAAATCAAACCCACTGACAAATAGAATGATGAAATCCAACCCAGACAAATAAAGTGATGAAATCAAACCCACTGACAAATAGAGTGATGAATCAAATCCACTGAAATATGTAATGATGAATTCAAACCTACTGACAAATATAATGATGAAGTCAAACCCACTGACAAATAGAGTGATGAAATCAAACCAACTGACAAATATAATGATGAAATCAAACCCATTGACAAATATAATGATGAAATCAAACCCACTGACAAATAGAATGATGACATCAAACCCACTGACGATAATAATGGTGACATCAAACCCACTGACAAATCGAATGATGAAGTCAAACCCACTGTCAAATATAATGATGAAATCAAACCTACTGGCAAATAGAGTGATGAAACCAAACACACTGACAAATAGAATTATGAAATAAAACCCAATTATAAATATAATGATGACGTCAAACCCACTGACAAATAGAGTGATGAAATTAAATCCAATGACAAATATAATGATGAAGTCAAACCCACGGACAAATTGAGGGATGAAATCAAACACACTGACAAATAGAAATATCAAATCAAACCTTCTGACAAATAGAATGATGAATTCAAACCAACTGACAAATAGAAAGATGAAATCAAATCCACTGACAAATAGAAAGATGAAATCAAACCCACTAACAAATAGAGTGATGAAATCAAACCCACTGACAAATATAATGATGAATTCAAACCTACTGACAAATATAATGATGAAGTCAAACCCACTGACAAATATAATGATGAAATCAAACCCACTGACAAATATAATGATGAAATCAAACCCACTGACAAATAGAATGATGAAATCAAACCCACTGACAATTATAATGGTGAAATCAAACCCACTGACAAATAGAATGATGAAGTCAAACCCACTGACAAATATAATGATGAATTCAAACCTACTGACAAATATAATGATGAAGTCATACCTACTGGCAAATAGAGTGATGAAACCAAACCCACTGACAAATAGAATTATGAAATAAAACCCAATGACAAATAAAATGATGCAATCAAACCTACTGACAAATAGAATGGTGAACTCAAACCCACTGACAAATAAAGTGATGAAATCAAACCAACTGACAAATAGAGTGATGAAATCAAACCCACTGACAAATAGAAATATGAAATCAAACCCATTGACAAACAGAAAGATGAAATCAAACCCACTGACAAACAGAAAGATGAAATCAAACCGACCAACAAATAGAAAAATGAAATCAAACACATTGACAAATAGAATGATGCAATCAAACCCACTGACAATTAGAATGGTGAACTCAAACCCACTGACAAATAAAGTGATGAAACCAAACCTACTGGCAAATAGAGTGATGAAACCAAACCCACTGACAAATAGAATGATGAAATCAAACCCACTGACAAATAGAAATATGAAATCAAACCTACTGACAAATAGATTGATGAAATCAAACCCACTGACAAATATAATGATGAATTCAAACCTACTGACAAATATAATGATGAAGTCAAACCCACTGACAAATAGAGTGATGAAATCAAACCAACTGACAATTATAATGGTGAATTCAAATCCACTGACAAATAGAAAGATGAAATCAAACGCACTGAAAAATAGAATTATGAAATAAAACCCAATGACAAATATAATGATGACGTCAAACCCCCTGACAAATAGAATGATGCAATCAAACCCACTGACAAATAGAATGATGAAGTCAAACCTATTGACATATCTAATTGTGAAATCAAACCCACTGACAAATAGAATGATGAAGTCAAACCCACTGACAAATATAATGATGAATTCAAACCTACTGACAAAAATAATGCTGAAGTCAAACCTACTGGCAAATAGAGTGATGAAACCAAACCCACTTACAAATATAATTATGAAATAAAACCCAATGACAAATATAATGACGACGTCAAATCCCACTGACAAATAGAGTAATGAAATCAAACTCAATGACAAATATAATGATGAAGGCAAACCCACTGACAAATATAGTGATGAAACCAAACCCTCTGACAAATAGAGTGATGAAATCAAACCCAATGACAAATAGATTGATGAAATCAAACCCACTGACAAATATAATGATGATATCAAACCCACTGACAAATAGAATGGTGAAATTAAACCCACTGACAAATATAATGATGAAGTCAAACCCACTGACAAATATAGTGATGAAATCAAACCCACTGACAAATAGAATGATGCAATCAAACCCACTGACAAATAGAATGATGAAGTCAAACCTATTGACATATCTAATGGTGAAATCAAACCCACTGACAAATATAATGATGAAGTCAAACCCACTGACAAATATAGTGATGACACCAAACCCACTGACAAATAGAGTGATGAAATCAAACCCACTGACAAATATAAAGATGAAATCTAACCCACTGACAAATAGAAAAATGAAATCAAACCCACTGACATATAGAATGATGATATCAAACCCACTGACAAATAGAATGATGAAATTAAACCCACTTACAAATAGAAATGTGAAATCAACCCATTGAAAAATAGAAATATGAAATCAAACCCACTGACAAATAGAAAGATGAAATCAAACCCACTGACAAATAGAGGGATGAAATCGAACCCACTGACAAATCGAAAGATGAAATCAAACCTACTGACAAATAGAATGATGAATTCAAACCAACTGATAAATAGAAAGATGAAATCAAACCCACTGACGAATAGAAAGATGAAATCAATCCCACTGACAAATAGAGTGATGAAATCAAATCCACTGAAAAATGTAATGATGAATTCAAACCTACTGACAAATATAATGATGAAGTCAAACCCCCTGACAAATAGAATGATGAAATCAAACCTACTGACAAATATAATGATGAAATCAAACCCATTGACAAATATAATGATGAAATCAAACCCACTGACAAATAGAATGATGACATCAAACCCACTGACATAATAATGGTGAAATCAAACCCACTGACAAATCGAATGATGAAGTCAAACCCACTGCCAAATATAATGATGAAGTCAAACCTACTAGCCAATAGAGTGATGAAACCAAACACACTGACAAATAGAATTATGAAATAAAACCCAATTATAAATATAATGATGACGTCAAACCCACTGACAAATAGAGTGATGAAATTAAACCCAATGACAAATATAATGATGAAGTCAAACCCACGGACAAATAGAGGGATGAAATCAAACACACTGAAAACTAGAATGATGAAATCAAACCCACTGACAAATAGAGGGATGAAATCAAACACACTGACAAATAGAAATATCAAATCAAACCTACTGACAAATAGAATGATGAATTCAAACACACTGACAAATAGAAAGATGAAATCAAATCCACTGACAAATAGAAAGATGAAATCAAACCCACTGACAAATAGAGTGATGAAATCAAACCCACTGACAAATATAATGATGAATTCAAACCTACTGACAAATATAATGATGAAGTCAAACCCACTGACAAATAGAGTGATGAAATCAAACCCACTGACAAATATAATGGTGAAATAAAACCCATTGACAAATATAATGATGAAATCAAACCCACTGACAAATAGAATGATGAAATCAAACCCACTGACAATTATAATGGTGAAATCAAACCCACTGACAAATAGAATGATGAAGTCAAACCCACTGACAAATATAATGATTAATTCAAACCTACTGACAAATATAATGATGAAGTCAAACCTACTGGCAAATAGAGTGATGAAACCAAACCCACTGACAAATAGAATTATGAAATAAAACCCAATGACAAATATAATGATGACGTCAAACCCACTGACAAATAAAATGATGCAATCAAACCCACTGACAATTAGAATGGTGAAATAAAACCCACTAACAAATAAAGTGAAGAAATCAAACCCTCTGAGAAATAGAGTGATGAAATCAAACCCACTGACAAATAGAAAGATGAAATCAAACTCACTGACAAACAGAAAGATAAAATCAAACCCACTGACAAACAGAAAGATGAAATCAAACCAACTGACAAATAGAAAAATGAAATCAAACCCACTGACAAATAGAATGATGCAATCAAACCCACTGACAATTAGAAAGGTGAACTCAAACCCACTGACAAATAAAGTGATGAAACCAAACCCACTGACAAATAGAGTGATGAAATCAAACCCACTGACAAATAGAAAGATGAAACCAAACCCACTGACAAACAGAAATATGAAATCAAACCCACTGACAATCAGAAAGATGAAATCAAACCGACTGACAAATAGAAAAATGACATCAAACCCACTGACATATAGAATGATGATATCAAACCCACTGACAAATATAATGATGAAATCAAACCCACTGACAAATAGAAAGGTGAAATCACACCCACTGACAAATATAAATATAAAATCAAACCCACTGACAAATAGAAAGATTAAATCAAACCCACTGACAAATAGAGGGATGAAATCAAACCCACTGACAAATATAACTGTGAAATCAAACCCATTGACAAATATAATGATGAAATCAAACCCACTGACAAATAGAATGATGAAATCAAACCCACTGACAATTATAATGATGAATTCAAACCTACTGACAAATATAATGATGAAGTCAAACATACTGGCAAATAGAGTGATGAGACCAAACCCACTGACACATAGAATTATGAAATAAAACCCAATGACAAATATAATGATGACGTCAAACCCACTGACAAATAGAGTGATGAAATCAAACCCAATGACAAATATAATCAGAAGGTCAAACCCATGGACGAATATAGTGATGAAATCAAACCCACTGACAAATAGAATGATGAAATCAAACCCACTGACAAATAGAGGGATGAAATCAAACCCACTGACAAATAGAAAGATAAAATCAAACCTACTGACAAATACAATGATGAATTCAAACCCACTGACAAATAGAAAGATGAAATCAAACCCACTGACAAATAGAAAGATGAAATCAAACCCACTGACAAATAGATTGATGAAATCAAACCCACTGACAAATATAATGATGAATTCAAACCTACTGACAAATATAATGATGAAGTCAAACCCACTGACAAATATAATGGTGAAATCAAACCCACCGACAAATAGAATGATGAAATCAAACCCACTGACAAATATAATGATGATATCAAACCCACTGACAAATGGAATGATGAAATCAAACCCACTGACAAATAGAAAGGTGAAATCAAATCCACTGACAAATATAATGATGAGGTCAAACCCACTGACAAATAGAAAGATGAAATCAAACCCACTGACGAATAGAAAGATGAATTCAAACCCACTGACAAATAGAGTGATGAAATCAAACCCACTGAAAAATATAATGATGAAGTCAAACCCACTGACAAATATAATGGTGAAATCAAACCCATTGACAAATATAATGATGAAGTCAAACCCTCTGACAAATAGAATGATGAAATCAAACCCACTGACAATTATAATGGTGAAATCAAACCCACTAACAAATAGAATGATGAAGTCAAACCCACTGACAAATATAATGATGAATTCAAACCTACTGACAAATATGATGATGAAGTCAAACCTACTGACGAATAGAATGATGAAATCAAACCCACTGACAAATAGAATGATGAAATCAAACCCACTGACAAATAGAGGGATGAAATCAAACACACTGACAAATAGAAATATGAAATCAAACCTACTGACAAATAGAATGATGAATTCAAACCCACTGACAAATAGAAAGATGAAATCAAATCCACTGACATATAAAGATGAATCAAACCCACTGACAAATAAGATGAAATCAAACCCACTGACAAAAAGATGAAATCAAACCACTGACAAATAGAAGATGAATCAAACCAACAAAAAAAACCCACTGACAAAAAAGATGAATCAAACCCACTGACAAATATAATGATGAATTCATACCTACTGACAAAAATAATGATGAAGTCAAATCCACTGACAAATAGAAAGATGAAACCAAACCCACTGACAAACAGAAAGATGAAATCAAACCCACTGACAAACAGAAAGATGAAATCAAACCGACTGACAAATAGAAAAATGAAATCAAACCCATTGACATATAGAATGATGGTATCAAACCCACTGACAAATAGAATGATGAAATCAAACCCACTGACAAATAGAATGGTGAAATCAAACCCACTGACAAATAAAAAGATGAAATCAAATCCACTGACAAATAGAGTGATGAAATCAAACCCACTGAAAAATAGAAAGATGAAATCAAACCCACTGACAAATAGAATGATGCAATCAAACGCACTGACAAATAGAATGATGAAGTCAAACCTATTGACATATCTAATGGTGAAATGAAACCCACTGACAAATAGAATGATGAAGTCAAACACACTGACAAATATAATGATGAATTCATACCTACTGACAAAAATAATGATGAAGTCAAATCCACTGACAAATAGAAAGATGAAACCAAACCCACTGACAAACAGAAAGATGAAATCAAACCCACTGACAAACAGAAAGATGAAATCAAACCGACTGACAAATAGAAAAATGAAATCAAACCCATTGACATATAGAATGATGGTATCAAACCCACTGACAAATAGAATGATGAAATCAAACCCACTGACAAATAGAATGGTGAAATCAAACCCACTGACAAATATAAATATAAAATCAAACCCACTGACAAATAGCAAGATGAAATCAAACCCACTGACAACTAGAATGATGAATTCAAACCCACTGACAAATAGAAAGATGAAATCAAACCCACTGACAAATAGAAAGATGAAATCAAATCCACTGACAAATAGAGTGATGAAATCAAACCCACTGAAAAATAGAAAGATGAAATCAAACCCACTGACAAATATAATGGTGAAATCAAACCCACTGACAAATAGAATGATGAAATCAAACCAACTGACAAATATAATGATGATATCAAACCCACTGACAAATAGAATGATGAAATCAAACCCACTGACAAATAGAAAGGTGAAATCAAACCCACTGACAAATATAATGATGAAGTCAAACCCACTGACAAATAGAAAGATGAAATCAAACCCACTGACGAATAGAAAGATGAAATCAAACCCACTGACAAATAGAGTGATGAAATCAAACCCACTGAAAAATATAATGATGAATTCAAACCTACTGACAAATATAATGATGAAGTCAAACCCACTGACAAATATAATGATGAAATCAAACCCACTGACTAATAGAATGATGAAATCAAACCCACTGACAATTATAATGGTGAAATCAAACCCACTAACAAATAGAATGATGAAGTCAAACCCACAGACAAATATAATGATGAATTCAAACCTACTGACACATATAATGATGAAGTCAAACCTACTGGCAAATAGAGTGATGAAACCAAACCCACTGACAAATAGAATGATGAATTCAAACCCACTGACAAATAGAAAGATGAAATCAAATCCACTGACAAATAGAAAGATGAAACGAAACCCACTGACAAACAGAAAGATGAAATCAAACCCACTGACAAACAGAAAGATGAAATCAAACCGACTGACAAATAGAAAAATGAAATCAAACCCACTGACATATAGAATGATGATATCAAACCCACTGACAAATAGAATGATGAAATCAAACCCACTGACAAATAGAAAGGTGAAATCAAACCCACTGACAAATAGAAATATAAAATCAAATGTGGAAGTCGTGATAGCGCAGTGGAAGCGCTTTCGCTTCAGTGCGAAAGGTCTGGAGTTCGAGCCCCGCGGAGCCGTACGATTGTCCCTTAGGCAAGCATTTAAATTCCACTTGCCTCTTCTCTCTCCCCGTGCGATGGATTCCATCAGAAGAGGTCTCGAGAGTATTAATATAAGTTATAAGAACTTGTTCGCAATCGAGCTAAAATAAATTTGTATACACTAAAATCAAACCCACTGACAAATAGAAAGATGAAATCAAACCCACTGACAAATAGAATGATGAATTCAAACCCACTGACAAATAGAAAGATGAAATCAAACCCACTGACAAATAGAAAGATGAAATCAAACCCACTGACAAACAGAAAAATGAAATCAAACCCATTGACATATAGAATGATGAAATCAAACCCAATGACAAATAGAAAGGTGAAATCAAACGCACTGACAAATAGAAAGATGAAATCAAACCCACTGACAAATAGAGGGATGAAATCAAACCCACTGACAAATAGAAAGATGATATCAAACCTACTGGCAAATAGAGTGATGAAACCAAACCCACTGACAAATAGAATTATGAAATAAAACCCAATGACAAATATAATGATGACGTCAAACCCACTGACAAATAAAATGATGCAATCAAACCCACTGACAATTAGAATGGTGAACTCAAACCCACTGACAAATAAAGTGATGAAATCAAACCCACTGACAAACAGAAATATGAAATCAAACCCACTGACAAATAGAAAAATGAAATCAAACCCATTGACATATAGAATGATGAAATCAAACCTAATGACAAACAGAAAGATGAAATCAAACCCACTGACAAACAGAAAGATGAAATCAAACCGACTGACAAATAGAAAAATGAAATCAAACCCACTGACAAATAGAAAGATGAAACGAAACCCACTGACAAACAGAAATATGAAATCAAACCCACTGACAAAAGAAAAAAAACAAACCACAATAGAAGATGAAATCAAACCCATTGACATATAGAATGATGAAATCAAACCTAATGACAAACAGAAAGATGAAATCAAACTCACTGACAAACAGAAAGATGAAATCAAACCGACTGACAAATAGAAAAATGAAATCAAACCCACTGACATATAGAATGATGATATCAAACCCACTGACAAATAGAATGATGAAATCAAACCAACTGACAAATAGAAAGGTGAAATCAAACCCACTGACAAATAGAAATATAAAGACAAACCCACTGATAAATAGAAAGATGAAATCAAACCCACTGACAAATAGAAAGATGAAATCAAATCCACTGAAAAATAGAGTGATGAAATCAAACCCACTGACAAATATAATGATGAATTCAAACCCACTGACAAATAGAAAGATGAAATCAAATCCACTGAAAAATAGAGTGATGAAATCAAACCCACTGACAAATATAATGATGAATTCAAACCTACTGACAAATATAATGATGAAGTCAAACCCACTGACAAATAGAGTGATGAAATCAAACCCACTGACAAATATAATGGTGAAATCAAACACATTGACAAATATAATGATGAAATCAAACCCACTGACAAATAGAAATATGAAATCAAACCTACTGACAAATAGAATGATGAATTCAAACCTACTGGCAAATAGAGTAATGAAACCAAACCCACTGACAAATAGAATGATGAATTCAAACCCACTGACAAATAGAAAGATGAAATCAAACCCACTGACAAACAGAAAGATGAAATCAAACCCACTGACAAATAAAAAAATGAAATCAAACCCACTGACAAATAGAATGATGAAATCAAACCCACTGACAAATAGAATGATGAAATCAAACCCACTGACAAATAGAATGATGAAATCAAACCCACTGACAAATATAAATATGAAATCAAACCCACTGACAAATAGAATGATGAAATCAAACCCACTGACAAATAGAATGATGAAATCAAACCCACTGACAAATATAATGATGAAATCAAACCCACTGACAAATAGAATGATGAAATCAAACCCACTGACCATTATAATGGTGAAATCAAACCCACTAACAAATAGAATGATGAAGTCAAACCCACTGACACATATAATGATGAATTCAAACCTACTGACAAATATAATGATTAAGTCAAACCTACTGGCAAATAGAGTGATGAAACCAAACCCACTGACAAATAGAATGATGAAATCAAACCCACTGACAAATAGAAATATGTAATCAAACCTACTGACAAATAGAATGATGAATTCAAACCCACTGACAAATAGAAAGATGAAATCAAATCCACTGACAAATAGAAAGATCAAACCAAACCTACTGACAAACAGAAAGATGAAATCAAATCCACTGACAAACAGAAAGATGAAATCAAACCGACTGACAAATAGAAAAATGAAATCAAACCCACTGACATATAGAATGATGATTTCAAACCCACTGACAAATAGAATGATGAAATCAAACCCACTGACAAATAGAAATGTGAAATCAAACCCACTGACAAATAGAAATATAAAATCAAACCCACTGACAAATAGAAAGATGAAATCAAACCCACTGACAAATAGAATGATGAATTCAAACCCACTGACAAATAGAAAGATGAAATCAAACCCACTGACCAATAGAAAGATGAAATCAAATCCACTGACAAATAGAGTGATGAAATCAAACCCACTGACAAATATAATGATGAATTCAAACCCACTGACAAAT
>CM026399.1:52162943-52185368 GCA_014843695.1 Archivesica marissinica
ATGAATTCAAACCCACTGACGATATAATGATGATGTCAAAGCTACTGACAAATAGAGTGTGAAATCAAAGCCAATGACAAATAGTGATGAAGTCAAACCCACTGACAAATATAGTGATGAAATCAACCCACTGACAAATATTATGATGAATTCAAACCCACTGACAAATAGAGTGGTGAAATGAAAACCACTGACAAATAGAGTGATGAAGTTAAACCCAATGACAAATATAATGATGAATTCAAATCTACTGACAAATATAGTGATGAAGTTAAACCTACTGGCAAATTTAGTGATGAATTCAAACCTACTGACAAATATAATTATGATGTAAAAGCTAATGGCAAATATAGTGATGAAGTCAAACCCAATGACAAATATTTGATGAAATCAAACCCAATGACAAATATAATGATGAAGTCAACCCATTGACAAATATTGTGATGAATTCAAACCCACTGACAAATAGAGTGATGAAATGTAAACCACTGACAAATAGAGTGATGAAATCAAACCCAATGACAAATATAATGATGAATTCAAACCTACTGACAAAAATAATGATGAAGTCAAACCTATTGGCATATAGAGTGATGATATCAGACCCACTGACAAATAGAATTATGAAATAAAATCCAATGATAAATATAATGATGAAGTCAAACCCACTGACAAATATAGTGATGAAATCGAATCCAATGACAAATATAATGATGAAGTCAAACCTATTGACAAATATAGTGATGAATCAAACCAACTGACAAATAGAAAGATGAATTCTAACGCACTGACGAATAGAAAGATGAAATCAAACCCACTGACAAATAGAGTGATGAAATCAAATCGACTGAAAAATATAATGATGAATTCAAACCTATTGACATATATAATGATGATGTCAGACCCACTGACAAATAGAGTGATGAAATCAAATCCACTGATAAATATAATGGTGATATCAAACCCAATGACAAATAGAGGTATGAAATCGAATGCACTGACAAATAGAATGATGAAGTCAAACCTATGACATATTTAATGGTGAATTCAACCAACTGATAATAGAATGATGAATTCAAAAGCACTGACGAATAGAATGATGAATCAAACTACTGACAAATATAGTGATGAAGTCAAATCACTGACAAATAGAATGATGAAATCAAACCTACTGACAAATATAATTATGAAATCAAACCCACTGACAAATAGAATGATGAAATCAAACCCACTGACAAATAGAATGATGAATTCAAACCCACTGACAAATAGAATGATGAAATCAAACCCACTGACAAATAGAATGATGAAATCAAACCCACTGACAAATAGAGTGATGAAATCAAACCCACTGACAAATATAATGATGAATTCAAACCTACTGACAAATATAATGATGAATTCAAACCCACTGACAAATAGAATGATGAAATCAAACCCACTGACAATTATAATGGTGAAATCAAACCCACTGACAAATAGAATGATGAAGTCAAACCCACTGACAAATATAATGATGAATTCAAACCTACTGACAAATATAATGATGAAATCAAACCCACTGACAAATAGAGTGATGAAACCAAACCCACTGACAAATAGAATGATGAAATCAAACCCACTGACAAATAGAATGATGAAATCAAACCCACTGACAAATAGAATGATGAAATCAAACCCACTGACAAATAAAATGATGAAATCAAACCCACTGACAAATAGAGTGATGAAATCAAACCCACTGACAAATATAATTATGAAATCAAACCCACTGACAAATAGAATGATGAAATCAAACCCACTGACAAATAGAAAGATGAAATCAAACCCACTGACAAATAGAAAGATGAAATCAAACCCACTGACAAATAGAATGATGCAATCAAACCCACTGACAAATAGAATGATGAAGTCAAACCCACTGACATATATAGTGATGAAATCAAACCCACTGACAAATAGAATGATGAAACCAAACCCACTGACAAATAGAATGATGAAATCAAACCCACTGACAAATAGAATGATGAAGTCAAACCCACTGACAAATAGAATGATGAAATCAAACCCACTGACAAATATAATGATGAAGTCAAACCTACTGACAAATATAATGATGAAGTCAAACCCACTGACAAATATAGTGATGAAATCAAACCAACTGACAAATATAATGATGAAGTCAACCACTGACAAATAGAATGATGAAATCAAACCCACTGACAAATAGAATGATGAAATAAAACCCAATGACAAATAGAATGATGACATCAAACCCACTGACAAATAGAATGATGAAATCAAACCCACTGACAAATAGAATGATGAAATCAAACCCACTGACAAATATAGTGGTGAAATCAAACCCACTGACAAATAGAATGATGAAATCAAACCCACTGACAAATAATGATGAAATCAAACCCACTGACAAATAGAATGATGAAATCAAACCCACTGACAAATAGAATGATGAAATCAAACCCACTGACAAATATAATGATGAAATCAAACCCACTGACAAATATAATGATGAAATCAAACCTACTGACAAATAGAATGATGAAATCAAACCCACTGACAAATATAATGATGAAATCAAACCCACTGACAAATATAGTGATGAAATCAAACCCACTGACAAATAGAGTGATGAAATCAAACCCACTGACAAATAGAGTGATGAAATCAAACCCACTGACAAATAGAATGATGAAATCAAACCCACTGACAAATAGAATGGTGAAATCAAACCCACTGACAAATAGAATGATGAAGTCAAACCCACTGACAAATATAATGATGAATTCAAACCCACTGACAAATAGAATGATGAAATCAAACCCACTGACAAATAGAATGATGAAGTCAAACCTACTGACAAATATAATTATGAAATCAAACCCAATGACAAATATAATGATGAAGTCAAACCCACTGACAAATATAGTGATGAAACCAAACCCACTGACAAATAGAGTGATGAAATCAAACCCACTGACAAATATAAAGATGAAATCTAACCCACTGACAAATATAAAAATGAAATCAAACCCACTGACATATAGAATGATGATATCAAACCCACTGACAAATAGAATGATGAAATTAAACCCACTTACAAATAGAATGTGTTTGTGTATGAAATCAAACCCACTGACAAATAGAAAGATGAAATCAAACCCACTGACAAATAGAGGGATGAAATCGAACCCACTGACAAATCGAAAGATGAAATCAAACCTACTGACAAATAGAATGATGAATTCAAACCAACTGATAAATAGAAAGATGAAATCAAACCCACTGACGAATAGAAAGATGAAATCAATCCCACTGACAAATAGAGTGATGAAATCAAATCCACTGAAAAATGTAATGATGAATTCAAACCTACTGACAAATATAATGATGAAGTCAAACCCACTGACAAATAGAGTGATGAAATCAAACCTACTGACAAATATAATGATGAAATCAAACCATTGACAAATATAATGATGAAATCAAACCCACTGACAAATAGAATGATGACATCAAACCCACTGACGATAATAATGGTGAAATCAAACCCACTGACAAATCGAATGATGAAGTCAAACCCACTGCCAAATATAATGATGAAGTCAAACCTACTAGCCAATAGAGTGATGAAACCAAACACACTGACAAATAGAATTATGAAATAAAACCCAATTATAAATATAATGATGACGTCAAACCCACTGACAAATAGAGTGATGAAATTAAACCCAATGACAAATATAATGATGAAGTCAAACCCACGGACAAATAGAGGGATGAAATCAAACACACTGAAAACTAGAATGATGAAATCAAACCCACTGACAAATAGAGGGATGAAATCAAACACACTGACAAATAGAAATATCAAATCAAACCTACTGACAAATAGAATGATGAATTCAAACACACTGACAAATAGAAAGATGAAATCAAATCCACTGACAAATAGAAAGATGAAATCAAACCCACTGACAAATAGAGTGATGAAATCAAACCCACTGACAAATATAATGATGAATTCAAACCTACTGACAAATATAATGATGAAGTCAAACCCACTGACAAATAGAGTGATGAAATCAAACCCACTGACAAATATAATGGTGAAATAAAACCCATTGACAAATATAATGATGAAATCAAACCCACTGACAAATAGAATGATGAAATCAAACCCACTGACAATTATAATGGTGAAATCAAACCCACTGACAAATAGAATGATGAAGTCAAACCCACTGACAAATATAATGATTAATTCAAACCTACTGACAAATATAATGATGAAGTCAAACCTACTGGCAAATAGAGTGATGAAACCAAACCCACTGACAAATAGAATTATGAAATAAAACCCAATGACAAATATAATGATGACGTCAAACCCACTGACAAATAAAATGATGCAATCAAACCCACTGACAATTAGAATGGTGAAATAAAACCCACTAACAAATAAAGTGATGAAATCAAACCCTCTGAGAAATAGAGTGATGAAATCAAACCCACTGACAAATAGAAAGATGAAATCAAACTCACTGACAAACAGAAAGATAAAATCAAACCCACTGACAAACAGAAAGATGAAATCAAACCGACTGACAAATAGAAAAATGAAATCAAACCCACTGACAAATAGAATGATGCAATCAAACCCACTAACAATTAGAATGGTGAACTCAAACCCACTGACAAATAAAGTGATGAAACCAAACCCACTGACAAATAGAGTGATGAAATCAAACCCACTGACAAATAGAAAGATGAAACCAAACCCACTGACAAACAGAAATATGAAATCAAACCCACTGACAATCAGAAAGATGAAATCAAACCGACTGACAAATAGAAAAATGAAATCAAACCCACTGACATATAGAATGATGATATCAAACCCACTGACAAATAGAATGATGAAATCAAACCCACTGACAAATAGAAAGGTGAAATCAAACCCACTGACAAATATAAAATCAAACCCACTGACAAATAGAAAGATTAAATCAAACCCACTGACAAATAGAGGGATGAAATCAAACCCACTGACAAATATAACTGTGAAATCAAACCCATTGACAAATATAATGATGAAATCAAACCCACTGACAAATAGAATGATGAAATCAAACCCACTGACAATTATAATGATGAATTCAAACCTACTGACAAATATAATGATGAAGTCAAACATACTGGCAAATAGAGTGATGAGACCAAACCCACTGACACATAGAATTATGAAATAAAACCCAATGACAAATATAATGATGACGTCAAACCCACTGACAAATAGAGTGATGAAATCAAACCCAATGACAAATATAATCAGAAGGTCAAACCCATGGACGAATATAGTGATGAAATCAAACCCACTGACAAATAGAATGATGAAATCAAACCCACTGACAAATAGAGGGATGAAATCAAGCCCACTGACAAATAGAAAGATAAAATCAAACCTACTGACAAATACAATGATGAATTCAAACCCACTGACAAATAGAAAGATGAAATCAAACCCACTGACAAATAGAAAGATGAAATCAAACCCACTGACAAATAGATTGATGAAATCAAACCCACTGACAAATATAATGATGAATTCAAACCTACTGACAAATATAATGATGAAGTCAAACCCACTGACAAATATAATGGTGAAATCAAACCCACCGACAAATAGAATGATGAAATCAAACCCACTGACAAATATAATGATGATATCAAACCCACTGACAAATGGAATGATGAAATCAAACCCACTGACAAATAGAAAGGTGAAATCAAATCCACTGACAAATATAATGTTGAGGTCAAACCCACTGACAAATTGAAAGATGAAATCAAACCCACTGACGAATAGAAAGATGAATTCAAACCCACTGACAAATAGAGTGATGAAATCAAACCCACTGAAAAATATAATGATGAAGTCAAACCCACTGACAAATATAATGGTGAAATCAAACCCATTGACAAATATAATGATGAAGTCAAACCCTCTGACAAATAGAATGATGAAATCAAACCCACTGACAATTATAATGGTGAAATCAAACCCACTAACAAATAGAATGATGAAGTCAAACCCACTGACAAATATAATGATGAATTCAAACCTACTGACAAATATGATGATGAAGTCAAACCTACTGACGAATAGAATGATGAAATCAAACCCACTGACAAATAGAATGATGAAATCAAACCCACTGACAAATAGAGGGATGAAATCAAACACACTGACAAATAGAAATATGAAATCAAACCTACTGACAAATAGAATGATGAATTCAAACCCACTGACAAATAGAAAGATGAAATCAAATTCCCTGACATATATAATGATGAAGTCAAACCCACTGACAAATACAGTGATGAAATCAAACCCACTGACAAATATAATGATGCAATCAAACGCACTGACAAATAGAATGATGAAGTCAAACCTATTGACATATCTAATGGTGAAATGAAACCCACTGACAAATATAATGATGAAGTCAAACCCACTGACAAATATAATGATGAATTCATACCTACTGACAAAAATAATGATGAAGTCAAATCCACTGACAAATAGAAAGATGAAACCAAACCCACTGACAAACAGAAAGATGAAATCAAACCCACTGACAAACAGAAAGATGAAATCAAACCGACTGACAAATAGAAAAATGAAATCAAACCCATTGACATATAGAATGATGGTATCAAACCCACTGACAAATAGAATGATGAAATCAAACCCACTGACAAATAGAATGGTGAAATCAAACCCACTGACAAATAAAAAGATGAAATCAAATCCACTGACAAATAGAGTGATGAAATGAAACCCACTGAAAAATAGAAAGATGAAATCAAACCCACTGACAAATAGAATGATGCAATCAAACGCACTGACAAATAGAATGATGAAGTCAAACCTATTGACATATCTAATGGTGAAATGAAACCCACTGACAAATAGAATGATGAAATCAAACCCACTGACAAATATAATGATGAATTCATACCTACTGACAAAAATAATGATGAAGTCAAATCCACTGACAAATAGAAAGATGAAACCAAACCCACTGACAAACAGAAAGATGAAATCAAACCCACTGACAAACAGAAAGATGAAATCAAACTGACTGACAAATAGAAAAATGAAATCAAACCCATTGACATATAGAATGATGGTATCAAACCCACTGACAAATAGAATGATGAAATCAAACCCACTGACAAATAGAATGATGAAATCAAACCCACTGACAAATAGAATGGTGAAATCAAACCCACTGACAAATATAAATATAAAATCAAACCCACTAACAAATAGCAAGATGAATTCAAACCCACTGACAAATAGAAAGATGAAATCAAACCCACTGACAAATAGAAAGATGAAATCAAATCCACTGACAAATAGAGTGATGAAATCAAACCCACTGAAAAATAGAAAGATGAAATCAAACCCACTGACAAATATAATGGTGAAATCAAACCCACTGACAAATAGAATGATGAAATCAAACCAACTGACAAATATAATGATGATATCAAACCCACTGACAAATAGAATGATGAAATCAAACCCACTGACAAATAGAAAGGTGAAATCAAACCCACTGACAAATATAATGATGAAGTCAAACCCACTGACAAATAGAAAGATGAAATCAAACCCACTGACGAATAGAAAGATGAAATCAAACCCACTGACAAATAGAGTGATGAAATCAAACCCACTGATCACATGCAAATATAATGATGCAATCAAACGCACTGACAAATAGAATGATGAAGTCAAACCTATTGACATATCTAATGGTGAAATGAAACCCACTGACAAATATAATGATGAAGTCAAACCCACTGACAAATATAATGATGAATTCATACCTACTGACAAAAATAATGATGAAGTCAAATCCACTGACAAATAGAAAGATGAAACCAAACCCACTGACAAACAGAAAGATGAAATCAAACCCACTGACAAACAGAAAGATGAAATCAAACCGACTGACAAATAGAAAAATGAAATCAAACCCATTGACATATAGAATGATGGTATCAAACCCACTGACAAATAGAATGATGAAATCAAACCCACTGACAAATAGAATGGTGAAATCAAACCCACTGACAAATAAAAAGATGAAATCAAATCCACTGACAAATAGAGTGATGAAATGAAACCCACTGAAAAATAGAAAGATGAAATCAAACCCACTGACAAATAGAATGATGCAATCAAACGCACTGACAAACAGAATGATGAAGTCAAACATATTGACATATCTAATGGTGAAATGAAACCCACTGACAAATAGAATGATGAAGTCAAACCCACTGACAAATGTAATGATGAATTCATACCTACTGACAAAAATAATGATGAAGTCAAATCCACTGACAAATAGAAAGATGAAACCAAACCCACTGACAAACAGAAAGATGAAATCAAACCCACTGACAAACAGAAAGATGAAATCAAACCGACTGACAAATAGAAAAATGAAATCAAACCCATTGACATATAGAATGATGGTATCAAACCCACTGACAAATAGAATGATGAAATCAAACCCACTGACAAATAGAATGGTGAAATCAAACCCACTGACAAATATAAATATAAAATCAAACCCACTGACAAATAGCAATATGAAATCAAACCCACTGACAACTAGAATGATGAATTCAAACCCACTGACAAATAGAAAGATGAAATCAAACCCACTGACAAATAGAAAGATGAAATCAAATCCACTGACAAATAGAGTGATGAAATCAAACCCACTGAAAAATAGAAAGATGAAATCAAACCCACTGACAAATATAATGGTGAAATCAAACCCACTGACAAATAGAATGATGAAATCAAACCAACTGACAAATATAATGATGATATCAAACCCACTGACAAATAGAATGATGAAATCAAACCCACTGACAAATAGAAAGGTGAAATCAAACCCACTGACAAATATAATGATGAAGTCAAACCCACTGACAAATAGAAAGATGAAATCAAACCCACTGACGAATAGAAAGATGAAATCAAACCCACTGACAAATAGAGTGATGAAATCAAACCCACTGAAAAATATAATGATGAATTCAAACCTACTGACAAATATAATGATGAAGTCAAACCCACTGACAAATATAATGATGAAATCAAACCCACTGACTAATAGAATGATGAAATCAAACCCACTGACAATTATAATGGTGAAATCAAACCCACTAACAAATAGAATGATGAAGTCAAACCCACAGACAAATATAATGATGAATTCAAACCTACTGACACATATAATGATGAAGTCAAACCTACTGGCAAATAGAGTGATGAAACCAAACCCACTGACAAATAGAATGATGAATTCAAACCCACTGACAAATAGAAAGATGAAATCAAATCCACTGACAAATAGAAAGATGAAACGAAACCCACTGACAAACAGAAAGATGAAATCAAACCCACTGACAAACAGAAAGATGAAATCAAACCGACTGACAAATAGAAAAATGAAATCAAACCCACTGACATATAGAATGATGATATCAAACCCACTGACAAATAGAATGATGAAATCAAACCCACTGACAAATAGAAAGGTGAAATCAAACCCACTGACAAATAGAAATATAAAATCAAATGTGGAAGTCGTGATAGCACAGTGGATGCGCTTTCGCTTCAGGTGCGAAAGGTCTGGAGTTCGAACCCCGCTGGAGCCGTTACGATTGTGCCCTTAGGCAAGGCATTTAAATTCCACGTTGCCTCTTCTCTCTCCCTCGTGGCGATGGATTCCATCAGGAATGAGGTCTCGAGAGTGATTAATATAAGTTATAAGAACTTGTTTCGCAATCGAGCTAAAATAAATTTGTATAAACTAAAATCAAACCCACTGACAAATAGAAAGATGAAATCAAACCCACTGACAAATAGAATGATGAATTCAAACCCACTGACAAATAGAAAGATGAAATCAAACCCACTGACAAATAGAAAGATGAAATCAAACCCACTGACAAACAGAAAAATGAAATCAAACCCATTGACATATAGAATGATGAAATCAAACCCAATGACAAATAGAAAGGTGAAATCAAACGCACTGACAAATAGAAAGATGAAATCAAACCCACTGACAAATAGAGGGATGAAATCAAACCCACTGACAAATAGAAAGATGATATCAAACCTACTGGCAAATAGAGTGATGAAACCAAACCCACTGACAAATAGAATTATGAAATAAAACCCAATGACAAATATAATGATGACGTCAAACCCACTGACAAATAAAATGATGCAATCAAACCCACTGACAATTAGAATGGTGAACTCAAACCCACTGACAAATAAAGTGATGAAATCAAACCCACTGACAAACAGAAATATGAAATCAAACCCACTGACAAATAGAAAAATGAAATCAAACCCATTGACATATAGAATGATGAAATCAAACCTAATGACAAACAGAAAGATGAAATCAAACTCACTGACAAACAGAAAGATGAAATCAAACCGACTGACAAATAGAAAAATGAAATCAAACCCACTGACATATAGAATGATGATATCAAACCCACTGACAAATAGAATGATGAAATCAAACCAACTGACAAATAGAAAGGTGAAATCAAACCCACTGACAAATAGAAATATAAAGACAAACCCACTGATAAATAGAAAGATGAAATCAAACCTACTGACAAATAGAAAGATGAAATCAAATCCACTGAAAAATAGAGTGATGAAATCAAACCCACTGACAAATAGAGGGATGAAATCAAACACAATGACAAATAGAATGATGAAATCAAACCCACTGACAAATAGAGGGATGAAATCAAACACACTGACAAATAGAAATATCAAATCAAACCTACTGACAAATAGAATGATGAATACAAACCCACTGACAAATAGAAAGATGAAATCAAATCCACTGACAAATAGAAAGATGAAATCAAACCCACTAACAAATAGAGTGATGAAATCAAACCCACTGACAAATATAATGATGAAATCAAACCTACTGACATATTTAATGGTGAAATCAAACCCACTGACAAATCGAATGATGAAGTCAAACCCACTGTCAAATATAATGATGAAATCAAACCTACTGGCAAATAGAGTGATGAAACCAAACACACTGACAAATAGAATTATGAAATAAAACCCAATTATAAATATAATGATGACGTTAAACCCACTGACAAATAGAGTGATGAAATTAAATCCAATGACAAATATAATGATGAAGTCAAACCCACGGACAAATAGAGGGATGAAATCAAACACAATGACAAATAGAATGATGAAATCAAACCCACTGACAAATAGAGGGATGAAATCAAACACACTGACAAATAGAAATATCAAATCAAACCTACTGACAAATAGAGTGATGAAATCAAACCCACTGACAAATAGAAAGATGAAATCAAATCCACTGACAAATAGAAAGATGAAATCAAACCCACTGATAAATAGAGTGATGAAATCAAACCCACTGACAAATAGAATGATGAATTCAAACCTACTGACAAATATAATGATGAAGTCAAACCCACTGACAAATATAATGGTGAAATCAAACCCATTGACAAATATAATGATGAAATCAAACCCACTGACAAATAGAATGATGAAATCAAACCCACTGACAATTATAATGGTGAAATCAAACCCACTGACAAATAGAATGATGAAGTCAAACCCACTGACAAATATAATGATGAATTCAAACCTACTGACAAATATAATGATGAAGTCATACCTACTGGCAAATAGAGTGATGAAACCAAACCCACTGACAAATAGAATTATGAAATAAAACCCAATGACAAATAAAATGATGCAATCAAACCTACTGACAAATAGAATGGTGAACTCAAACCCACTGACAAATAAAGTGATGAAATCAAACCCACTGACAAATAGAGTGATGAAATCAAACCCACTGACAAATAGAAATATGAAATCAAACCCATTGACAAATAGAAAGATGAAATCAAACCCACTGACAAACAGAAAGATGAAATCAAACCGACTGACAAATAGAAAAATGAAATCAAACCCACTGACAAATAGAATGATGAAACAAAACACACTGATAAATAGAATTATGAAATTAAATCCAATGAGAAATATAATGATGAAGTCAAACCCACGGACAAATAGAGGGATGAAATCAAACACACTGACAAATAGAATGATTAAATCAAACCCACTGACAAATAGAGGGATGAAATCAAACACACTGACAAATAGAAATATCAAATCAAACCTACTGACAAATAGAATGATGAAGTCAAACCCACTGACAAATAGAGTGATGAAATCAAACCCACTGACAAATATAATGGTGAAATCAAACCCATTGACAAATATAATGATGAAATCAAACCCACTGACAAATAGAATGATGAAATCCAACCCAGACAAATAAAGTGATGAAATCAAACCCACTGACAAATAGAGTGATGAATCAAATCCACTGAAATATGTAATGATGAATTCAAACCTACTGACAAATATAATGATGAAGTCAAACCCACTGACAAATAGAGTGATGAAATCAAACCAACTGACAAATATAATGATGAAATCAAACCCATTGACAAATATAATGATGAAATCAAACCCACTGACAAATAGAATGATGACATCAAACCCACTGACGATAATAATGGTGACATCAAACCCACTGACAAATCGAATGATGAAGTCAAACCCACTGTCAAATATAATGATGAAATCAAACCTACTGGCAAATAGAGTGATGAAACCAAACACACTGACAAATAGAATTATGAAATAAAACCCAATTATAAATATAATGATGACGTCAAACCCACTGACAAATAGAGTGATGAAATTAAATCCAATGACAAATATAATGATGAAGTCAAACCCACGGACAAATTGAGGGATGAAATCAAACACACTGACAAATAGAAATATCAAATCAAACCTTCTGACAAATAGAATGATGAATTCAAACCCACTGACAAATAGAAAGATGAAATCAAATCCACTGACAAATAGAAAGATGAAATCAAACCCACTAACAAATAGAGTGATGAAATCAAACCCACTGACAAATATAATGATGAATTCAAACCTACTGACAAATATAATGATGAAGTCAAACCCACTGACAAATAGAATGATGAAATCAAACCCACTGACAATTATAATGGTGAAATCAAACCCACTGACAAATAGAATGATGAAGTCAAACCCACTGACAAATATAATGATGAATTCAAACCTACTGACAAATATAATGATGAAGTCATACCTACTGGCAAATAGAGTGATGAAACCAAACCCACTGACAAATAGAATTATGAAATAAAACCCAATGACAAATAAAATGATGCAATCAAACCTACTGACAAATAGAATGGTGAACTCAAACCCACTGACAAATAAAGTGATGAAATCAAACCAACTGACAAATAGAGTGATGAAATCAAACCCACTGACAAATAGAAATATGAAATCAAACCCATTGACAAACAGAAAGATGAAATCAAACCCACTGACAAACAGAAAGATGAAATCAAACCGACCAACAAATAGAAAAATGAAATCAAACACATTGACAAATAGAATGATGCAATCAAACCCACTGACAATTAGAATGGTGAACTCAAACCCACTGACAAATAAAGTGATGAAACCAAACCTACTGGCAAATAGAGTGATGAAACCAAACCCACTGACAAATAGAATGATGAAATCAAACCCACTGACAAATAGAAATATGAAATCAAACCTACTGACAAATAGATTGATGAAATCAAACCCACTGACAAATATAATGATGAATTCAAACCTACTGACAAATATAATGATGAAGTCAAACCCACTGACAAATAGAGTGATGAAATCAAACCAACTGACAATTATAATGGTGAATTCAAATCCACTGACAAATAGAAAGATGAAATCAAACGCACTGAAAAATAGAATTATGAAATAAAACCCAATGACAAATATAATGATGACGTCAAACCCCCTGACAAATAGAATGATGCAATCAAACCCACTGACAAATAGAATGATGAAGTCAAACCTATTGACATATCTAATTGTGAAATCAAACCCACTGACAAATAGAATGATGAAGTCAAACCCACTGACAAATATAATGATGAATTCAAACCTATTGACAAAAATAATGCTGAAGTCAAACCTACTGGCAAATAGAGAGATGAAACCAAACCCACTTACAAATATAATTATGAAATAAAACCCAATGACAAATATAATGACGACGTCAAATCCCACTGACAAATAGAGTAATGAAATCAAACTCAATGACAAATATAATGATGAAGGCAAACCCACTGACAAATATAGTGATGAAACCAAACCCTCTGACAAATAGAGTGATGAAATCAAACCCAATGACAAATAGATTGATGAAATCAAACCCACTGACAAATATAATGATGATATCAAACCCACTGACAAATAGAATGGTGAAATTAAACCCACTGACAAATATAATGATGAAGTCAAACCCACTGACAAATATAGTGATGAAATCAAACCCACTGACAAATAGAATGATGCAATCAAACCCACTGACAAATAGAATGATGAAGTCAAACCTACTGACAAATAGAATGATGAAATCAAACCCACTGACAAATAGAATGATGAAATCAAACCCACTGACAAATAGAGGGATGAAATCAAACACACTGACAAATAGAAATATGAAATCAAACCTACTGACAAATAGAATGATGAATTCAAACCCACTGACAAATAGAAAGATGAAATCAAATCCACTGACATATATAATGATGAAGTCAAACCCACTGACAAATATAATGATGAATTCAAACCTACTGACAAATATAATGATGAAGTCATACCTACTGGCAAATAGAGTGATGAAACCAAACCCACTGACAAATAGAATTATGAAATAAAACCCAATTATAAATATAATGATGACGTTAAACCCACTGACAAATAGAGTGATGAAATTAAATCCAATGACAAATATAATGATGAAGTCAAACCCACGGACAAATAGAGGGATGAAATCAAACACAATGACAAATAGAATGATGAAATCAAACCCACTGACAAATAGAGGGATGAAATCAAACACACTGACAAATAGAAATATCAAATCAAACCTACTAACAAATAGAGTGATGAAATCAAACCCACTGACAAATAGAAAGATGAAATCAAATCCACTGACAAATAGAAAGATGAAATCAAACCCACTAATAAATAGAGTGATGAAATCAAACCCACTGACAAATATAATGATGAATTCAAACCTACTGACAAATATAATGATGAAGTCAAACCCACTGACAAATATAATGGTGAAATCAAACCCATTGACAAATATAATGATGAAATCAAACCCACTGACAAATAGAATGATGAAATCAAACCCACTGACAATTATAATGGTGAAATCAAACCCACTGACAAATAGAATGATGAAGTCAAACCCACTGACAAATATAATGATGAATTCAAACCTACTGACAAATATAATGATGAAGTCATACCTACTGGCAAATAGAGTGATGAAACCAAACCCACTGACAAATAGAATTATGAAATAAAACCCAATGACAAATAAAATGATGCAATCAAACCTACTGACAAATAGAATGGTGAACTCAAACCCACTGACAAATAAAGTGATGAAATCAAACCAACTGACAAATAGAGTGATGAAATCAAACCCACTGACAAATAGAAATATGAAATCAAACCCATTGACAAACAGAAAGATGAAATCAAACCCACTGACAAACAGAAAGATGAAATCAAACCGACCGACAAATAGAAAAATGAAATCAAACCCACTGACAAATAGAATGATGAAACAAAACACACTGATAAATAGAATTATGAAATAAAACCCAATTATAAATATAATGATGACGTCAAACCCACTGATAAATAGAGTGATGAAATTAAATCCAATGAGAAATATAATGATGAAGTCAAACCCACGGACAAATAGAGGGATGAAATCAAACACACTGACAAATAGAATGATTAAATCAAACCCACTGACAAATAGAGGGATGAAATCAAACACACTGACAAATAGAAATATCAAATCAAACCTACTGACAAATAGAATGATGAAGTCAAACCCACTGACAAATAGAGTGATGAAATCAAACCCACTGACAAATATAATGGTGAAATCAAACCCATTGACAAATATAATGATGAAATCAAACCCACTGACAAATAGAATGATGAAATCCAACCCACTGACAATTATAATGGTGAAATCAAACCCACTGACAAATAGAATGATGAATTCAAACCCACTGACAAATATAATGATGAATTCAAACCTACTGACAAATATAATGATGAAGTCAAACCTACTGGCAAATAGAGTGATGAAACCAAACCCACTGACAAATAGAATTATGAAATAAAACCCAAAGACAAATAAAATGATGCAATCAAACCTACTGACAAATAGAATGGTGAACTCAAACCCACTGACAAATAAAGTGATGAAATCAAACCCACTGACAAATAGAGTGATGAATCAAATCCACTGAAATATGTAATGATGAATTCAAACCTACTGACAAATATAATGATGAAGTCAAACCCACTGACAAATAGAGTGATGAAATCAAACCAACTGACAAATATAATGATGAAATCAAACCCATTGACCAATATAATGATGAAATCAAACCCACTGACAAATAGAATGATGACATCAAACCCACTGACGATAATAATGGTGACATCAAACCCACTGACAAATCGAATGATGAAGTCAAACCCACTGTCAAATATAATGATGAAATCAAACCTACTGGCAAATAGAGTGATGAAACCAAACACACTGACAAATAGAATTATGAAATAAAACCCAATTATAAATATAATGATGACGTCAAACCCACTGACAAATATAGTGATGAAATTAAATCCAATGACAAATATAATGATGAAGTCAAACCCACGGACAAATTGAGGGATGAAATCAAACACACTGACAAATAGAAATATCAAATCAAACCTTCTGACAAATAGAATGATGAATTCAAACCCACTGACAAATAGAAAGATGAAATCAAATCCACTGACAAATAGAAAGATGAAATCAAACCCACTAACAAATAGAGTGATGAAATCAAACCCACTGACAAATATAATGATGAATTCAAACCTACTGACAAATATAATGATGAAGTCAAACCCACTGACAAATAGAATGATGAAATCAAACCCACTGACAATTATAATGGTGAAATCAAACCCACTGACAAATAGAATGATGAAGTCAAACCCACTGACAAATATAATGATGAATTCAAACCTACTGACAAATATAATGATGAAGTCATACCTACTGGCAAATAGAGTGATGAAACCAAACCCACTGACAAATAGAATTATGAAATAAAACCCAATGACAAATAAAATGATGCAATCAAACCTACTGACAAATAGAATGGTGAACTCAAACCCACTGACAAATAAAGTGATGAAATCAAACCAACTGACAAATAGAGTGATGAAATCAAACCCACTGACAAATAGAAATATGAAATCAAACCCATTGACAAACAGAAAGATGAAATCAAACCCACTGACAAACAGAAAGATGAAATCAAACCGACCAACAAATAGAAAAATGAAATCAAACACATTGACAAATAGAATGATGCAATCAAACCCACTGACAATTAGAATGGTGAACTCAAACCCACTGACAAATAAAGTGATGAAACCAAACCTACTGGCAAATAGAGTGATGAAACCAAACCCACTGACAAATAGAATGATGAAATCAAACCCACTGACAAATAGAAATATGAAATCAAACCTACTGACAAATAGATTGATGAAATCAAACCCACTGACAAATATAATGATGAATTCAAACCTACTGACAAATATAATGATGAAGTCAAACCCACTGACAAATAGAGTGATGAAATCAAACCAACTGACAATTATAATGGTGAATTCAAATCCACTGACAAATAGAAAGATGAAATCAAACGCACTGAAAAATAGAATTATGAAATAAAACCCAATGACAAATATAATGATGACGTCAAACCCCCTGACAAATAGAATGATGCAATCAAACCCACTGACAAATAGAATGATGAAGTCAAACCTATTGACATATCTAATTGTGAAATCAAACCCACTGACAAATAGAATGATGAAGTCAAACCCACTGACAAATATAATGATGAATTCAAACCTATTGACAAAAATAATGCTGAAGTCAAACCTACTGGCAAATAGAGAGATGAAACCAAACCCACTTACAAATATAATTATGAAATAAAACCCAATGACAAATATAATGACGACGTCAAATCCCACTGACAAATAGAGTAATGAAATCAAACTCAATGACAAATATAATGATGAAGGCAAACCCACTGACAAATATAGTGATGAAACCAAACCCTCTGACAAATAGAGTGATGAAATCAAACCCAATGACAAATAGATTGATGAAATCAAACCCACTGACAAATATAATGATGATATCAAACCCACTGACAAATAGAATGGTGAAATTAAACCCACTGACAAATATAATGATGAAGTCAAACCCACTGACAAATATAGTGATGAAATCAAACCCACTGACAAATAGAATGATGCAATCAAACCCACTGACAATTAGAATGGTGAAGTCAAACCTATTGACATATCTAATGGTGAAATCAAACCCACTGACAAATATAATGATGAAGTCAAACCCACTGACAAATATAGTGATGACACCAAACCCACTGACAAATAGAGTGATGAAATCAAACCCACTGACAAATATAAAGATGAAATCTAACCCACTGACAAATAGAAAAATGAAATCAAACCCACTGACATATAGAATGATGATATCAAACCCACTGACAAATAGAATGATGAAATTAAACCCACTTACAAATAGAAATGTGAAATCAAACCCATTGAAAAATAGAAATATGAAATCAAACCCACTGACAAATAGAAAGATGAAATCAAACCCACTGACAAATAGAGGGATGAAATCGAACCCACTGACAAATCGAAAGATGAAATCAAACCTACTGACAAATAGAATGATGAATTCAAACCAACTGATAAATAGAAAGATGAAATCAAACCCACTGACGAATAGAAAGATGAAATCAATCCCACTGACAAATAGAGTGATGAAATCAAATCCACTGAAAAATGTAATGATGAATTCAAACCTACTGACAAATATAATGATGAAGTCAAACCCCCTGACAAATAGAGTGATGAAATCAAACCTACTGACAAATATAATGATGAAATCAAACCTATTGACAAATATAATGATGAAATCAAACCCACTGACAAATAGAATGATGAATCAAACCCACTGACGATATAATGGTGAATCAAACCCACTGACAAATCGAATGATGAAGTCAAACCCACTGCCAAATATAATGATGAAGTCAAACCTACTAGCCAATAGAGTGATGAAACCAAACACACTGACAAATAGAATTATGAAATAAAACCCAATTATAAATATAATGATGACGTCAAACCCACTGACAAATAGAGTGATGAAATTAAACCCAATGACAAATATAATGATGAAGTCAAACCCACGGACAAATAGAGGGATGAAATCAAACACACTGAAAACTAGAATGATGAAATCAAACCCACTGACAAATAGAGGGATGAAATCAAACACACTGACAAATAGAAATATCAAATCAAACCTACTGACAAATAGAATGATGAATTCAAACACACTGACAAATAGAAAGATGAAATCAAATCCACTGACAAATAGAAAGATGAAATCAAACCCACTGACAAATAGAGTGATGAAATCAAACCCACTGACAAATATAATGATGAATTCAAACCTACTGACAAATATAATGATGAAGTCAAACCCACTGACAAATAGAGTGATGAAATCAAACCCACTGACAAATATAATGGTGAAATAAAACCCATTGACAAATATAATGATGAAATCAAACCCACTGACAAATAGAATGATGAAATCAAACCCACTGACAATTATAATGGTGAAATCAAACCCACTGACAAATAGAATGATGAAGTCAAACCCACTGACAAATATAATGATTAATTCAAACCTACTGACAAATATAATGATGAAGTCAAACCTACTGGCAAATAGAGTGATGAAACCAAACCCACTGACAAATAGAATTATGAAATAAAACCCAATGACAAATATAATGATGACGTCAAACCCACTGACAAATAAAATGATGAAATCAAACCCACTGACAATTAGAATGGTGAAATAAAACCCACTGACAAATATAGTGATGAAATCAAACCCTCTGAGAAATAGAGTGATGAAATCAAACCCACTGACAAATAGAAAGATGAAATCAAACTCACTGACAAACAGAAAGATAAAATCAAACCCACTGACAAATAGAAAGATGAAATCAAACCGACTGACAAATAGAATGATGAAATCAAACCCACTGACAAATAGAATGATGCAATCAAACCCACTGACAATTAGAATGGTGAACTCAAACCCACTGACAAATAAAGTGATGAAATCAAACCCACTGACAAATAGAGTGATGAAATCAAACCCACTGACAAATAGAAAGATGAAATCAAACCCACTGACAAATAGAAATATGAAATCAAACCCACTGACAATCAGAAAGATGAAATCAAACCGACTGACAAATAGAAAGATGAAATCAAACCCACTGACATATAGAATGATGAAATCAAACCCACTGACAAATAGAATGATGAAATCAAACCCACTGACAAATAGAAAGGTGAAATCAACCCACTGACAAATATAAAATCAAACCCACTGACAAATAGAAAGATTAAATCAAACCCACTGACAAATAGAGGGATGAAATCAAACCCACTGACAAATATAACTGTGAAATCAAACCCATTGACAAATATAATGATGAAATCAAACCCACTGACAAATAGAATGATGAAATCAAACCCACTGACAATTATAATGATGAATTCAAACCTACTGACAAATATAATGATGAAGTCAAACATACTGGCAAATAGAGTGATGAGACCAAACCCACTGACACATAGAATTATGAAATAAAACCCAATGACAAATATAATGATGACGTCAAACCCACTGACAAATAGAGTGATGAAATCAAACCCAATGACAAATATAATCAGAAGGTCAAACCCATGGACGAATATAGTGATGAAATCAAACCCACTGACAAATAGAATGATGAAATCAAACCCACTGACAAATAGAGGGATGAAATCAAACCCACTGACAAATAGAAAGGTAAAATCAAACCTACTGACAAATACAATGATGAATTCAAACCCACTGACAAATAGAAAGATGAAATCAAACCCACTGACAAATAGAAAGATGAAATCAAACCCACTGACAAATAGATTGATGAAGTCAAACCTACTGGCAAATAGAGTGATGAAACCAAACCCACTGACAAATAGAATTATGAAATAAAACCCAAAGACAAATAAAATGATGCAATCAAACCTACTGACAAATAGAATGGTGAACTCAAACCCACTGACAAATAAAGTGATGAAATCAAACCCACTGACAAATAGAGTGATGAATCAAATCCACTGAAATATGTAATGATGAATTCAAACCTACTGACAAATATAATGATGAAGTCAAACCCACTGACAAATAGAGTGATGAAATCAAACCAACTGACAAATATAATGATGAAATCAAACCCATTGACAAATATAATGATGAAATCAAACCCACTGACAAATAGAATGATGACATCAAACCCACTGACGATAATAATGGTGAAATCAAACCCACTGACAAATCGAATGATGAAGTCAAACCCACTGTCAAATATAATGATGAAATCAAACCTACTGGCAAATAGAGTGATGAAACCAAACACACTGACAAATAGAATTATGAAATAAAACCCAATTATAAATATAATGATGAAGTCAAACCCACTGACAAATAGAGTGATGAAATTAAATCCAATGACAAATATAATGATGAAGTCAAACCCACGGACAAATTGAGGGATGAAATCAAACACACTGACAAATAGAAATATGAAATCAAACCTTCTGACAAATAGAATGATGAATTCAAACCCACTGACAAATAGAAAGATGAAATCAAATCCACTGACAAATAGAATGATGAAATCAAACCCACTGACAAATAGAGTGATGAAATCAAACCCACTGACAAATATAATGATGAATTCAAACCTACTGACAAATATAATGATGAAGTCAAACCCACTGACAAATAGAATGATGAAATCAAACCCACTGACAATTATAATGGTGAAATCAAACCCACTGACAAATAGAATGAT
>CM026399.1:52186368-52241286 GCA_014843695.1 Archivesica marissinica
TATGTTTATATAGGTCTTACAGTATATATGTAACTGAAGTGTATGTTTATATAGGTCTTACAGTATATATGTAACTGAAGTTTATGTGAATATAGGTCTTACAGTATATATGTAACTGAAGTGTATGTTTATATAGGTCTAACAGTATATATGTAACTGAAGTGTATGTGTATATAGGACTTACAGTATATATGTAACTGAAGTGTATGTTTATATAGGTCTTACAGTATATATGTAACTGAAGTGTATGTTTATATAGGTCTTACAGTATATATGTAACTGAAGTGTATGTGTATATAGGTCTTAAAGTATATATGTATCTGAAGTGTATGTTTATGTAGGTCATACAGTATATATGTAACTGAAGTGTATGATTATATAGGTCGTACAGTATATATTTAACTGAAGTGTATGTTTATATAGGTCTTACAGTATATATGTAACTGAAGTGTATGTGTATATAGGTCTTACAGTATATATGTAACTGAAGTGTTTGTGTATATAGGTCTTACAGTATATATGTAACTGAAGTGTATGTTTATATAGGTCTTACAGTATATATGTAACTGAATGTATGTTTATATAGGTCTTACAGTATATATGTAACTGAAGTATATGTTTATATAGGTCTTACAGTATATATGTAACTGAAGTTAATGTGTATATAGGTCTTACAGTATATATGTAACTGAAGTGTATGTTTATATTTCTTACAGTATATATGTAACTGAAGTGTATGTGTATATAGGCTTACAGTATATATGTAACTGAAGTGTATGTGTATATAGGTCTTACATTATATATGTAACTGAAGTGTTGTGTAATAGGTCTTACAGTAATTATGTAACTGAAGTGTATGTGTATATATGTCTTACAGTATATATGAAACTGAAGTGTATGTGTATATAGGACTTATAGTATATATATATATAGCTGAAGTGTTTGTTTATTGTAGGACTTACAGTATATATGTAACCTAAGTGTATGTGCACATAGTTCTTACAGTATATATGTAACTGAAGTGTATGTTTATATAGGTCTTATATTATATATGTAACTGATGTGTATGTGCATAGAGGTCTTTACGGTATATATGTAACGGAAGTGTATGTGTATATAGGTCTTACATTATATATGTAACTGAAGTGTATGTTTATATAGGTATTACAGTATAAATGTAACTGAGGTGTATGTTTATATAGGTCTTAGAGTATATATGTAACTGATGTGTATGTGTATATAGGTCTTACAGTATATATGTAACTGAAGTGTATGTGTATATAGGTCTTATCCTATATACGTAACTGACATGTTTATATATATAAGTCTTACAGTATATATGTAACTGAAGTGTATGTGTAGGTAGGTCTTACATTATATATGTAACTGCAGTGTTTGTGTATATAGGTCTTACAGTATATATGTAACTGAAGTGTATGTGTATATAGGTCTTACAGTATATATGTAACTGAAGTGTATGTGTATATAGGTCTTACAGTATATATGTAACTGAAGTGTATGTGTATATAGGTCTACAGTATATATGTAACTGAAGTATATGTTTAATAGGTCTTAATATATATGTAACTGAGTGAAAACAAAAAAACAAAAATTACAGTATATATGTAACTGAAGTGTATGTGTATATAGGTCTTACAGAATATCTTTAACTGAAGTGTATGTGTATATAGGTCTTACAGTATATATGTAACTGAAGTGTATGTGTATATAGGTCTTACAAAAACTGACATGTTTGTATATATAGGTCTTACAGTATATATGTAACTGAAGTGTATGTGTAGGTAGGTCTTACATTATATATGTAACTGCAGTGTTTGTGTATATAGGTCTTACAGTATATCTGTAACTGAAGTGTATGTTTACATAGGTCTTAAAGTATATATGTAACTGAAATGTATGTGTATATAGGTCTTACAGTATATATGTAACTGAAGTGGATGTGTATATAGGTCTTACAGTATATATGTAACTGAAGTGTTTGTGTATATAGGTCTTACAGTATATATGAAACTGAAGTGTATTTGTATATATGTCTTACAGTAATTATGTAACTGAAGTGTATGTGTATATATGTCTTACAGTATATATATAACTGAAATGTATGTGTATATATGTCTTACAGTAATTATGTAACTGAAGTGTATGTGTATATATGTCTTACAGTATATATGAAACTGAAGTGTATGTGTATATAGGACTTATAGTATATATATATAGCTGAAGTGTTTGTTTATGTAGGTCTTACAGTATATATGTAACTGAAGTGTATGTGCACATAGTTCTTACAGTATATATGTAACTGAAGTATATGTTTATATAGGTCTTATATTATATATGTAACTGAAGTGTATGTTTATATAGGTCTTATATTATATATGTAACTGAAGTGTATGTGCATATAGGTATTACAGTATATATGTAACTGAAGTGTATGTGTATATAGGTCTTACAGAATATCTTTAACTGAAGTGTATGTGTATATAGGTCTTACAGTATATATGTAACTGAAGTGTATGTGTATATAGGTCTTATACTATATATGTAACTGAAATGTATGTTTATATAGGTCTTACAGTATATATGTAACTGAAGTGTATGTTTATATAGGTCTTACAGTATATATGTAACTGAAGTGTATGTGTATATAGGTCTTACAGTATATATGTAACTGAAGTGTATGTTTATATAGGTCTTACAGTATATATGTAACTGAAGTGTATGTGTATATAGGTCTTACAGTATATATGTAACTGAAGTGTATGTGTATATAGGTCTTACAGTATATATGTAACTGAAGTGTATGTTTATATAGGTCTTACAGTATATATGTAACTGAAGTGTATGTTTATATAGGTCTTACAGTATATATGTAACTGAAGTGTATGTTTATATAGGTCTTACAGTATATATGTAACTGAAGTGTATGTGTATATAGGTCTTACAGTATATATGTATCTGAAGTGTATGTGTATATAGGTCTTAAATTATATATGTAACTGAAGTGTATGTGTATATAGGTCTTACAGTATATAGGTAACTGAAGTGTATGTTTATATAGGTCTTACAGTATATATGTAACTGAAGTGTATGTTTATATAGGTCTTACAGTATATATGTAACTGAAGTGTATGTTTATATAGGTCTTACAGTATATATGTAACTGAAGTTTATGTGAATATAGGTCTTACAGTATATATGTATCTGAAGTGTATGTTTATATAGGTCTAACAGTATATATGTAACTGAAGTGTATGTGTATATAGGACTTACAGTATATATGTAACTGAAGTGTATGTTTATATAGGTCTTACAGTATATATGTAACTGAAGTGTATGTTTATATAGGTCTTACAGTATATATGTAACTGAAGTGTATGTGTATATAGGTCTTAAAGTATATATGTATCTGAAGTGTATGTTTATGTAGGTCATACAGTATATATGTAACTGAAGTGTATGATTATATAGGTCGTACAGTATATATTTAACTGAAGTGTATGTTTATATAGGTCTTACAGTATATATGTAACTGAAGTGTATGTGTATATAGGTCTTACAGTATATATGTATCTGAAGTGTATGTGTATATAGGTCTTAAATTATATATGTAACTGAAGTGTATGTGTATATAGGTCTTACAGTATATAGGTAACTGAAGTGTATGTTTATATAGGTCTTACAGTATATATGTAACTGAAGTGTATGTTTATATAGGTCTTACAGTATATATGTAACTGAAGTGTATGTTTATATAGGTCTTACAGTATATATGTAACTGAAGTTTATGTGAATATAGGTCTTACAGTATATATGTATCTGAAGTGTATGTTTATATAGGTCTAACAGTATATATGTAACTGAAGTGTATGTGTATATAGGACTTACAGTATATATGTAACTGCAGTGTATGTTTATATAGGTCTTACAGTATATATGTAACTGAAGTGTATGTTTATATAGGTCTTACAGTATATATGTAACTGAAGTGTATGTGTATATAGGTCTTAAAGTATATATGTATCTGAAGTGTATGTTTATGTAGGTCATACAGTATATATGTAACTGAAGTGTATGATTATATAGGTCGTACAGTATATATTTAACTGAAGTGTATGTTTATATAGGTCTTACAGTATATAGGTAACTGAAGTGTATGTGTATATAGGTCTTACAGTATATATGTAAGTGAAGTGTTTGTGTATATAGGTCTTACAGTATATATGTAACTAAAGTGTATGTTTATATAGGTCTTTCAGTATATATGTAACTGAAATGTATGTTTATATAGGTCTTACAGTATATATGTAACTGAAGTATTTGTGTATATAGGTCTTACAGTATATATGTAACTGAAGTGTATGTGTATATAGGTCTTACACTATATATGTAACTGAAGTGTATGTGTATATAGGTCTTACAGTATATATGTAACTGTAGTGTATGTGTATATATTTCTTACTGTATATATGTAACTGAAGTGTTTGTGTACATATGTCTTACGGTATATATGTATCTGAAGTGTATGTTTATATACCTCTTACAGTATATATGTAACTGAAGTGTATGTGTATATAGGTCTTACAGTATATATGTAACTGAAGTGTATGTGTATATAGGTCTTACACTATATATGTAACTGAAGTGTATGTGTATATATTTCTTGCTGTATATATGTAACGGAAGTGTTTGTGTACATAGGTCTTACGGTATATATGTAACTAAAATGTATGTGTATATAGATATTACATTATATATGTAACTGACTTGTTCGTGTATATAGGTATTACAGTATATATGTAATTGATGTGTATGTTTATATTGGTCTTACAGTATATATGTAATTGATGTGTATGTGTATATAGGTCTTACATTATATATGTAACTGAAGTGTATGTTTATATAGGTCTTACAGTATAAATGTAACTGAAGTGTATGTGTATATAGGTCTTACAGTATATATGTATCTGAAGTGTTTGTGTATATAGGTCTTACGGTATATATGTAACTGAAGTGTATGTGTATATAGGTATTACATATATATGTAACTGAATGTACGTGTATATAGGTCTTACAGTATATATGCAACTGATGTGTATGTTTATATAGGTATTACAGTATATATGTAACTGAAATGTATGTTTATATAGGTCTTACAGTATATATGAAAAAAACCAAAAACAAAACACTATATATGTAACTGAAGTGTATTTATATAGGTCTTACAGTATATATGTAACAAGTGTATGTAATAGGTCTTAATATATATGTAACTGAAGTGTATGTTATATATCTACAGTATATATTAACTGAAGTGTATGTTTATATAGGTCTTACAGTATATATGTAACTGAAGTGTATGTTTATATAGGTCTTACAGTATATATGTAACTGAAGTGTATGTGTATATAGGTCTTACAGTATATATGTATCTGAAGTGTATGTGTATATAGGTCTTACATTATATATGTAACTGAAGTGTATGTGTATATAGGTCTTACGGTATATAGGTAACTGAAGTGTATGTTTATATAGGTCTTACAGTATATATGTAACTGAAGTGTATGTTTATATAGGTCTTACAGTATATATGTAACTGAAGTGTATGTTTATATAGGTCTTACAGTATATATGTAACTGAAGTTATGTATATAGGTCTTACAGATATATGTACTGAAGTGTATTTTATATAGGTCTAACAGTATATATGTAACTGAAGTGTATGTGTATATAGGACTTACAGTATATATGTAACTGAAGTGTATGTTTATATAGGTCTTACAGTATATATGTAACTGAAGTGTATGTTTATATAGGTCTTACATATATATGTAACTGAAGTGTATGTGTATATAGGTCTTAAAGTATATATGTATCTGAAGTGTATGTTTATGTAGGTCATACAGTATATATGTAACTGAAGTGTATGATTATATAGGTCGTACAGTATATATTTAACTGAAGTGTATGTTTATATAGGTCTTACAGTATATATGTAACTGAAGTGTATGTGTATATAGGTCTTACAGTATATATGTATCTGAAGTGTATGTGTATATAGGTCTTAAATTATATATGTAACTGAAGTGTATGTGTATATAGGTCTTACGGTATATAGGTAACTGAAGTGTATGTTTATATAGGTCTTACAGTATATATGTAACTGAAGTGTATGTTTATATAGGTCTTACAGTATATATGTAACTGAAGTGTATGTTTATATAGGTCTTACAGTATATATGTAACTGAAGTTTATGTGAATATAGGTCTTACAGTATATATGTATCTGAAGTGTATGTTTATATAGGTCTAACAGTATATATGTAACTGAAGTGTATGTGTATATAGGACTTACAGTATATATGTAACTGCAGTGTATGTTTATATAGGTCTTACAGTATATATGTAACTGAAGTGTATGTTTATATAGGTCTTACAGTATATATGTAACTGAAGTGTATGTGTATATAGGTCTTAAAGTATATATGTATCTGAAGTGTATGTTTATGTAGGTCATACAGTATATATGTAACTGAAGTGTATGATTATATAGGTCGTACAGTATATATTTAACTGAAGTGTATGTTTATATAGGTCTTACAGTATATAGGTAACTGAAGTGTATGTGTATATAGGTCTTACAGTATATATGTAAGTGAAGTGTTTGTGTATATAGGTCTTACAGTATATATGTAACTAAAGTGTATGTTTATATAGGTCTTTCAGTATATATGTAACTGAAATGTATGTTTATATAGGTCTTACAGTATATATGTAACTGAAGTATTTGTGTATATAGGTCTTACAGTATATATGTAACTGAAGTGTATGTGTATATAGGTCTTACACTATATATGTAACTGAAGTGTATGTGTATATAGGTCTTACAGTATATATGTAACTGTAGTGTATGTGTATATATTTCTTACTGTATATATGTAACTGAAGTGTTTGTGTACATATGTCTTACGGTATATATGTATCTGAAGTGTATGTTTATATACCTCTTACAGTATATATGTAACTGAAGTGTATGTGTATATAGGTCTTACAGTATATATGTAACTGAAGTGTATGTGTATATAGGTCTTACACTATATATGTAACTGAAGTGTATGTGTATATATTTCTTGCTGTATATATGTAACGGAAGTGTTTGTGTACATAGGTCTTACGGTATATATGTAACTAAAATGTATGTGTATATAGATATTACATTATATATGTAACTGACTTGTTCGTGTATATAGGTATTACAGTATATATGTAATTGATGTGTATGTTTATATTGGTCTTACAGTATATATGTAATTGATGTGTATGTGTATATAGGTCTTACATTATATATGTAACTGAAGTGTATGTTCATATAGGTCTTACAGTATAAATGTAACTGAAGTGTATGTGTATATAGGTCTTACAGTATATATGTATCTGAAGTGTTTGTGTATATAGGTCTTACGGTATATATGTAACTGAAGTGTATGTGTATATAGGTATTACAGTATATATGTAACTGACATGTTCGTGTATATATGTCTTAGAGTATAAATGCAACTGGTGTGTATGTTTATATAGGTATTACAGTATATATGTAACTGAAATGTATGTTTATATAGGTCTTAGAGTATATATGTAACTGAAATGTATGTGTATATAGGTCTTGCAGAATATCTTTAACTGAAGTGTATGTGTATATAGGACTTACGATATATATGTAACTGAAGTGTATATGTATATAGGTCTTACAGTATATATGTAACTTAAGTGTATGTTTATATAGGTCTTACAGTATATATGTAACTGATGTGTATGTGTATATAAATCTTACAGTATATATATAACTGAAGTGTATGTTTATATATGTCTTACATTATATGTGTAACTAAATTGTATGTTTATATAGGTCTTACAGTATATATGTAACAGAAATGTATGTTTATATAGGTCTTACAGTATATATGTAACTGAAGTGTATGTTTATATAGGTCTTACAGTATATATGTAACTGAAATGTATGTGTATATAGGTCTTACGGTATATATGTAACTGAAGTGTATGTGTATATAGGTCTTACAATATATAAGTAATGAGGTGTTTGTGTATATAGGTCTTACAGTATATAATTTATGTAACTGAAGTGTATGAGTATATAGGTCTTATAGTATATACGTAACGGAAGTGTATGTGTATATAGGTCTTACAGTATACATGTAACGGAAGTGTATTTGTATATAGGTCTTACAGTATATATGTAAATGACATGTTTGTGTATATAGGTCTTACGTTATATATGTAACTGAATTGTATGTGTATATATGTCTTACGGTATATATGTAACTGAAGTGTATGTGTATATAGGTCTTACAGTATATATGTATCTGAAATGTATGTGTATATAGGTCTTACATTATATATGAAACTGACGTCTATGTGTATATATGTCTTACGGTATATATGTAACTCTAGCGTTTGTGTATATAGGTCTTACAGTATATATGTAACTGAAGTGTACGTGTATATAGGTCTTACAGTATATATGTAACAGAGGTGTATGTTTATATAGGTCTTACAGTATATATGTAACTGAAGTGTATGTTTATATAGGTCTTACAGTATATATGTAACTGAAGTATATGTGTATATAGGTCTTACATTATATATGTATCTGAAGTGTATGTTTATATAGGTCTTACAGTATATATGTAACTGAAGTGTATATGTATATAGGTCTTACATTATATATGTAACTGAAGTGTATGTGAATATAGGTCTTACAGTATATATGTAACTGACGTGTATGTGTATAAATCTTACGGTATATATGTAACTGAAGTGTTGTGTATATAGTCTTACGGTATATATGTAACTGAAGTGTTTGTGTATATAGGTCTTACGGTATATATGTAACTGAAGTGTATGTGTATATAGATATTACATTATATATGTAACTGACATGTTTGTGTATATAGGTCTTACAGTATATATGTAACTGAAGTGTATGTGTATATAGGTCTTACGGTATATATGTAACTGAAGTGTTTGTGTATATAGGTCTTTCAGTATATATGTAACAAAAGTGTATGTTTATATAGGTCTTACAATATATATGTAACTGAAGTGTATATGTATATAGGTCTTACAGTATATATGTATCTGAAGTGTTTGTGTATATAGGTCTTACAATATATATGTAACTGAAGGGTTTGTGTATATAGGTCTTAGAGTATATATGTAACTGAAGTGTATGTGTATATAGGTCTTACAGAATATCTTAAACTGAAGTGTATGTGTATATAGGACTTACCATATATATGTAACTGAAGTGTATATGTATATAGGTCTTACAGTATATATGTAACTTAAGTGTATGTTTATATAGGACTTACAGTATATATGTAACTGAAGTGTATGTGTATATAGGTCTTACAGTATATATGTATCTGAAGTGTATGTTTGTATAGGTCTTACAGTATATGTGTAACTGAAATGTATATGTATATAGGGCTTACTTTATATATGTAACTGAAGTGTATGTGTATATAGGTCTTACAGTATACATGTAACTGAAGTGTATGTTTATATAGGTCTTACAGTATATATGTAACTGAAGTGTATATAGGTCTTACAGTATATATGTAACTGAAGTGTATGTGTATATAGGTCTTAAATTATATATGTAACTGAAGTGTTTGTGTATATAGGTACTACAGTATATATGTAACTGAAGTGATGTGTATATAGGTATTACAGTATATATGTAACTGACGTGTTCGTGTATATATGTCTTACAGTATATATGCAACTGATGTGTATGTTTATATAGGTCTTACAGTATATATGTAACTGAAATGTATGCTTATATAGGTCTTACAGTATATATGTAACTGAAGTGTATGGGTATATATGTCTTACAGTATATATATAACTGTAGTGTATGTGTATATATGTCTTACGGTGTATATATGTAACTGAAGTGTTTGTGTATATAGGTCTTACAGTATATATGTAACTGAAGTGATGTGTATATAGGTATTACAGTATATATGTAACTGATGTGTTCGTGTATATAGGTTTTACAGTATATATGCAACTGATGTGTATGTTTATATAGGTCTTACAGTATATATGTAACTGAAATGTATGTTTATATAGGTCTTACCGTATATATGTAACTGAAGTGTATGGGTATATAGGTCTTACAGTATATATGTAACTGAACTGTATTTTTATATAGGTCTTACAGTATATATATAACTGAAGTGTATGTGTATATAGGACTTACAGTATATATGTAACTGAAATGTATGTTTATATAGGTCTTACAATATATATGTAAGTGAAGTGTATGGGTATATATGTCTTACAGTATATATATAACTGTAGTCTATGTGTATATATGTCTTACGGTGTATATATGTAACTGAAGTGTATGTGTATATAGGTATTACAGTATATATGTAACTGAAGTGATGTGTATATAAATCTTACAGTATATATATAACTGAAGTGTATGTTTATATATGTCTTACATTATATGTGTAACTAAATTGTGTGTTTATATAGGTCTTACAGTATATATGTAACTGAAGTGTATGTGTATATATGTCTTAGAGTATATATGTAACAGAAGTGTATGTTTATATAGGTCTTACAGTATACATGTAACTGAAGTGTATGTTTATATAGGTCTTACAGCATATATATAACTGTAGTGTATGTGTATATATGTCTTACGGTGTATATATGTAACTGAAGTGTGTGTGTATATAGGTCTTACGGTATATATGTAACTGAAGTGTATGTGTATATAGATATTACATTATATATGTAACTGACATGTTTGTGTATATAGGTCTTACAGTATATATGTAACTGAAGTGTATGTGTATATAGGTCTTACGGTATATATGTAACTGAAGTGTTTGTGTATATAGGTCTTACAGTATATATGTAACAAAAGTGTATGTTTATATAGGTCTTACAATATATATATAACTGAAGTGTATGTTTATATAGGTATAGAGGTCTTACAGTATATATGTAACTGAAGTGTATTTGTATATAGGTCTTACGGTATATATGTAACTGAAGTGTTTGTGTATATATGTCTTACAGTATATATGTAACTGTAGTGTATGTTTATATAGGTCTTACAGTATATATGTAACTGAAGTGTATGTGTATATAGGTCTCACAGTATATATGTATTTGAAGTCTTTGTGTATAAAGGTCTTACTGTATATATGTAACTGAAGTGTATGTGTATATAGGTCTTACGGTATATATGTAACTGAAGTGTATGTGTATATAGGCCTTACAGTATATATGTAACTGAAGTGTATCTGTACATAGGTCATACAGTATATATGTAACTGAAGTGTATGTTTCTATTCGTCTTACAGTATATATGTAACTGAAGTGTTTGTGTATATATGTCTTATGGTGTATATATGTAACTGAAGTGTTTGTGTATATAGGTATTACAGTATATATGTAACTGACGTATTCGTGTATATAGATATTACAGTATATATGTAACTGAAGTGTATGTGTATATAGGTCTTAGAGTATATATGTAACTGAAGTGTATGTGTATATAGGTCTTACAGAATATATTTAACTGAAGAGTATGTGTATATAGGTCTTACAGTATATATGTAACTGAAATGTATGTGTATATAGGTCTTACAGTATATATGTAACAGAAATGTATGTTTATATAGGTCTTACAGTATACATGTAACTGAAGTGTATGTTTATATAGGTCTTACAGTATATATGTAACTAAAGTGTATGTGTATATATGTCTTACTGTGTATATATGTAACTGAAGTGTTTGTGTATATAGGTCCTACAGTATATATGTAACTGAAGTGATGTGTATATAGGTATTACAGTATATATGTACCTGACGTGTTCGTGTATATAGGTCTTACAGTATATATGTAACAGAAGTGTATGTTTATATAGGTCTTACAGTATACATGTAACTGAAGTGTATGTTTATATAGGTCTTACAGTATATATGTTACTGAAGAAAAAAGACGGTGCTGTGGAGCCGATCAGACCAGAATGAGAGGTGAGTCATGATCCAGTCAGAATCAGGAGATCAGAGGAACATGCCAGACAAGCAAGGGCGGTGGAAATGGGAGCGCAGGGAGCAAGACCTGGGAAGACATCTGGAAGTGTGCGCCATTGAGGTTTTCATTTCTACTTAAGGTCCGTCTATGACCTCCTACCATCTCCAGCGAACCTGTGCCGATGGGGCCTCACGGCTGACCCCAAATGCAGCTTATGTTACAGAACAGGCAAACTAGAGCATGTTCTGTCAACCTGTTCTACATCACTGACACAGGGCAGATACAGATGGAGACATGACTCAGTCCTCAGGGAGTTGGCTGACTGGCTGGAGTAAGAGCTGAAGAAGGAACGTGGTAAACATCCCCACCATGGGCACATCGCCTTTATCAAGCCGGGTGAGACCAGGAAGACACATACACCACACAAGTCATCGTTTCTGGATGGCACAACGGGCGGGAACATGGATGTTGACCTTGGGAATATACTTGTTTTCCCCGACGTGGTCCAGACGCCCCAACGACCATACATCGTACTGTGGTCCAAGACAGGGAAGAAGCTCATCCTCATTGAGCTAACAGTACCATGTGAGACAAGGTGCGAAGAGACCTACGAAAGGAAGAAGGCGAAGTATACAGAGCTTCTGAAACTCTGCAAGCAACGAGGTTGGCGTACTTGGCTGTTCCCTGTAGAAGTAGGCGCTTCTGTTCCCAGTCCGTTTGCATACTGATGACAGCAGTTGGGACTACTGCTAGAGAGAAAAGGATGGCTATCCAGAGACTGAACCAAGCAGCTGAACGGGCTTCAAGCTGGCTGTGGCTGAGACGAGAGGAGAAGAGCTGGAAGCAATCAACCAACGCGCAGTGACTGATCCCCACTGTGGGCCCACCGCCACCAGAGTGTCCATGGAATATGAGGGCCGAAACACTCAAAGACGGCGGCATTCATGCTGATGATGTTGGTTGAGAAGCAGTCTACATTCCATATCATATTATAGACTGTATTATATCACGTATGAATACATTGATGAGACAGAAATATATATATTCACACAGAGGTGCATAGGGTGGTCACGACATTATATATTCTTGTTATTACTAGAAATGCATGTGTTATGAACTTTCAAAGCGGTGATATTTATAGCCGCTATTTATAGCAATTTGAATATTGGTTGACAGGATGCTATCGGAGATACAAAAACAATATTCACACAAAGCAGGTAGTTCTTCAATGAATGGTTTAGTCCCACACAATATTGATAAACACGGTGTCTCTTACAATATGCACATTCAGTAATTCAGAAACATGTGTTATCCGATCTATCATTCGGATTGGTTTCAGCAATGGACTTAAACAAAACATTGTGTCGATCATCAATTATGAAATAAAGAAATCGATATCAGACATACATTTCAGGTCAACCATAAATAAATTGCATTGCTATGTTATTGTAAAGGCCTACCATATGTAAATGTAGCCATTCAGCGGCACAACGAAATTCATATCAAACATTAGCACTTTGGAGGAGAAATTAGTCGGCATTTGTTGCAGGGAGACGAGTGGAAGTGCAAAATAGATCAATATCTTCATATATTTCATTAGTTCTTTGTAACCTGTTGTGCCCCATGGGTCCAACCAACCAGATTTATATTAGTTAATTAATTGCTACATACCATAAATATATTTAATACCTTTGAATGTTAGAACATTACAACTTTGTAGTTTTATTACATGTATATTTAAGGTGTCTATAGACACACTAGGTCGGTGCTATTATTGTTGTAATTGATGTGCGGGGTATTCCCTCATCAAAAAGAACTGAACATTAAAAACCATGTTGCCACTGAGCTGTTCGCTGTATGAACATACCGGTGTGTGCACATTTGTGATATGCATGCACACGGGTTCAATAAACAATATAACATTCGAAATACAATCCAATAGGCATACTTATTAAAGCATCATGCAGTAACGTCACAAAAATTTACTGACTATATAACGAGGCTGATCAGAGGTCATGTAGACACATCTGTTGGATGTTGTAGCTATCTGCAATTGCATCAGAAATGCCAAACAGTATCGAGGCTAAATCAACACCAATACCACAAGTACCAGGTCGTGCATTAACCCAATATTTAAAGTGTCAAATGTTGTTAGAACGTTATTAATGTATGTACACGCTACAATGACATAGCGAGTGAAGTACACACTTGCATTAATTATAGGTTGCATATAAGTAAATATGCGGAAGTGCATCCGACGAGGTCCTGATGACTAATCTGGCAGTGTATATGGGTTTTTTTAGAAATGATGTGACTTGAGAAGGCTTCAGTCTAGTTGACGTGGAGAAATGATGTGATATAAGAATTAAATCAGGCACTGCAAACTGAAGGCGTTGTATACTGTGGTATTTGGCGGATGAATACAATGTGTAAGCAGAGTGACCCGGTGTCAATGCTGACATTACATTTGTGATTGTTTTGCTGTTTTTTATCAGTTTGATTTTGAATACCTCTTCACAGTGGATGTTGTATAAAAAAAATGACATATTGGAAATATAAATGAACATACTGTATTTTTTAACTATGTATAATTTAATAGACAATTTATGTTTTTTACAACCTTAATATGCTAGAGGAATACAGACAGCCATTACAGACGCATATATGTGACCAACATAATGATACTGTCTTCTTAGTTTATAAAGAATACGTCCGATTGCCATGACAATGAGCTACATATGGTTGCGGCTTTGCTGACACAATTGGTGAACCACTTGTACTAACGTGGCAGTGTCTGTTAGAATATACAAATTGGCGTATTAGCATATCTAATTTACAAATTTGAAACACTGGAAGCCCAAGTCATGTCATTAAGAGAGTTGACGCTTTTACGAATGGACAGTTTCAATAATGATTTCCCAGGAGAGGTGAGGCAAAACGTGTGTGCGTTTTTCAGTGTGTGTTAGATCGCAAATTCCTCCTACTTTGAACACGTCTTAATGCAGCAATGTTGTAATTGTTGTCATGCGATTGAGTGTATGGGGTATCTAGTGCAAGCAGTATGGGGTATCTATTGAAATCCGTATGGGGAATCTAGTGAAAGCCGTATGTAGTATCTAGTACTAGCCATGTGGCGTATCTAGAGCACGCCGTATGGGGTATCTAATGCAAGCCGTATGTGGTATCTAGTGAAAGGCGTATGGGGTATCTAGTGCAAGCCGTATGTGCTATTTAGTGCAAGTCGTATGTGGTATCTAGTGCAATCCATATGTGGTATCTAGTGAAAGGCGTATGGGGTATCTAGTGAAAGGCGTATGAGATATATAGGGCAGCCGTATGTGGTATCTAGTGAAAGCCGTATGGGGTATCTAGCGCAAGCCGTATTGGGTTATCTACTGAAAGGCGTATGGGATATCTAGTGCAAGAGGTATTGGGTATCTACTGAAAGGCGTATGGTGTACCTAGTGAAAGTCGTATTGGGTGTCTAGTGCAAGCCATGTGGAGTATCTAGAGCAAGCCATGTGGAGTATCTAGAGCAAGCCGTATGGGGTATCTAATTCAAGCCGTATGTGGTATCTAATGATAGGCGTATGGGGTATCTAGTGCAAGCCGTATGTGGTATCTAATGCAAGCCATATGTGGTATCTAGTGAAAGCCGTATGTGGTATCTAGTGAAAATCATATGTGGTATCTAGTGAAAGTCATATGTGGTATCAAGTGAAAGCCGTAGGTAGTATCTGTTGATATATGGGGTATCTAGCGCGAACAGTATGGGGTATCTAGGGCAAGCCGTATGGGATATCTATTGAAAGCCATATGGGGTATCTAGTGCAAGCCGTATGGGGTATCTAGTGCAAGCCGTATGGGGTATCTAATGCAAGCCGTATGGGGTATCTAGTGCAAGCCGTTTGTGGTATCTAGTGCAAGCCATATGTGGTATCTAGGACAAGCCGTATGTTGTATCTCGTGCACGCAGTATGTGATCTCTAGTGCAAGACAAATGTGGTTTCTAGTGAAAGCCATATGGGGTATCTAGTGAAAGCCCTATGGAGTATCTAGTGCAAGACGTATGTGGTATCTAGTGAAAGCCGTATGTGGTATCTAGTGAAATGCGTATGGGATATCTAGTGCAAGCCGTATTGGGTATCTAGTGCAAGACATATGGGTATCTAGTGAAAGGCGGATGTGATATCTAGTGAAAGGCGTATTGGGGTATCTAGAGAAAGCTGTATGGGGTATCTAGTAAAAGCCGTATTGGGTATCTAGTACAAGCCGTATGTGGTATCAAGTGAAAGGCGTATTGGAGTATCTAATGAAAGCCGTATGTGATATATAGTGAAAGGCGTATGGGGTATCTATTGAATGCCATATGCGGTATCTAGTGAAAGGCGTATGGATATCTAGTGCAAGCCGTATGGCTATCAAGTGCAAGCGTTATGGGGTATCTAGGGCAAGCCGTATGGGGTATCAAGTGCAAGCTGTATGGGTATCAAGTGAAAGCAGTATGAGGCATCTAGGGAAAGCCATTTTGGGATATAAAGTTCAAGCCGTATGTGGTATTTAGTGAAATGCGTATGCATTATCTAGTAAAAACCATATGGTTTATCTAGTGAAAGCCGTATTGGGTATCTAGTGCAACCCGTATGTGGTATCTAGTGAAAGACGTATAGGGTATCTATTGAAAGGCGTATTGGTGTATCTAGTGAAAGGCGTAGGCGGTATCTAGCGAACACCATATTGTTTGGCATCTAGTGAAAGCCGTATGGGATATCTAGTGCAAGCCGTATGGGTATCTAGTGCAAGCAGTATGGTGCATCTAGGGCAAGCCGTTTTGGGATATAAAGTTCAAGTCGTATGAGGTATTTAGTGAAATGCTTATGCATTATCTAGTAAAAAACATATGGTGTATACGTCGTATTGGGAATCTAGTGCACGTCGTATGTGGTATCTAGTGCACGTCGTATTGGGAATCTAGTGCACGTCGTATGTGGTATCTAGTGCACGTCGTATTGGGAATCTAGTGCAAGCCGTATGTGGTATCTAGTCCACGTCGTATTGGGAATCTAGTGCAAGCCGTATGTGGTATCTAGTCCACGTCGTATTGGGAATCTAGTGCACGTCGTATTGTGAATCTAGTGCAAGCCGTATGTGGTATCTAGTCCACGTCGTATTGGGAATCTAGTGCACGTCGTATTGGGAATCTAGTGCACGTCGTATTGGGAATCTAGTGCACGTCGTATGTGGTATCTAGTGCACGTCGTATTGGGAATCTAGTGCACGTCGTATGTGGTATCTAGTGCACGTCGTATTGGGAATCTAGTGCAAGCCGTATGTGGTATCTAGTGCACGTCGTATTGAGTATCTAGTGCAAGCCGTATGTGGTATCTAGTGCAGGTCGTATTGGCAATCTAGTGCACGTCGTATTGGGTATCTAGTGAAAGGCGTATTGGGTATCTAGTGCAAGCCGTATGTGGTATCTAGTGCACGTCGTATTGGGAATCTAGTGCAAGCCGTATGTGGTATCTAGTGCACGTCGTATTGGGTATCTAGTGCAAGCCGTATGTGGTATCTAGTGCACGCCGTATGTGGTATCTAGTGCACGTCGTATTGGGAATCTAGTGCAAGCCGTATGTGGTATCTAGTGCAAGCCGTATGTGGTATCTAGTGAAAGTCGTATTGGGTATCAATTGCAAGCCGTATGTGGTATCTAGTGAAAAGCGTATAGCGTATCTAGTGAAAGGCGTATGGGGTATCTAGTGAAAGGCGTATAGGGTATCTAGTGAAAAGCGTATAGGGTATCTAGTGAAAGCCGTATTGGGTATCTAGTGAAAGCCGTATGAGGTATCTAGTGAAAACCATATGGTGTATCTAGTGAAAGACGTATGGGGTATCTTATGAAAGCCGTATGGGGTATCTAGCGCAAGCCGTATGGGGTATCTAGTGCAAGCCGTATGGATTATCTAATGCAAGCCGCATGGGGTATTTATTGCAATCCGTATGGGGTATCTATTGAAAGCTGTATGGGGTATCTATTGAAAGGCGTATGTGGTATCTAGTGTAAGCAGTATGTGGTATCTAGTGCAAGCCTTATGTTGTATCTAGTGCAAGCATTATGTGGTATCTAGTGCAAGCCTTAGGTTTTATCTAGTGCAAGTCTTATGTGGTATCTAGTGCAAACCTTATGTTGTATCTAGTGCAAGCCTTATGATGTATCTAGTGCAAGCCGTATGTGGTATCTAGTGCAAGCCGTATGTGGCATCTAGTGCAAGCCTTATGTTGTATATAGTACAAGCCTTATGTTGTATCTAGTGCAAGCCTTATGTTGTATCTAGTGCAAGCCTTATGTGGTATCTAGTGCAAGCCTTATGTTGTATCTAGTGCAAGCCTTATGTGGTATCTAATGCAAGCCGTATGTAGTTATCTAGTGCAAGCCTTATGTTGTATCTAGTGCAAGCCTTATGTAGTATATAGTGCAAGCCGTATATAGGTATCTAGCGCAAGCCGTATGTAGGTATCTAGTGCAATCCATATGTGGTATCTAGTACAAGCCGTATGTTGTATCTAGTGCAAGAAGTATGTTGTATCTAGTGCAAGCCTTATATGGTATCTAGTGCAAGCCGTATGTTGAATCTAGTGCAATCCTTATGTGGTATCTAGTGCAAGTCTTATGTGGTATATAGTGCAAGCCGTATGTTGTATCTAGTGCAAGCCTTATGTGGTATCTAGTGCAAGCCTTATGTTGTATCTAGTGCAAGCCTTATGTGGTATCTAGTGCAAGCCGTATGTTGTATCTAGTGCAAGCCTTATGTTGTATCTAGTGCAAGCCGTATGTTGTATCTAGTGCAAGCCGTATGTTGTATCTAGTGCAAGCCTTATGTGGTATCTAGTGCAAGCCATATGTTGAATCTAGTGCAAGCCTTATGTGGTATCTAGTGCAAGTCGTATGTTGTATCTACTGAAAGCCCTATGGGGTATCTAGTGCAAGCCGAATGGGGTATCTATTGCAAGGCGAATGTGGTATCTAGTGAACGTCATATGGATGCCGTATGGGGTATCTATTTGAAAGCCATATGGGGTATCTTGTGCAAGGCGTATGTGGTATATAGTGAAAGGGGTATGTGGTATCTAGTGAAATGCGTATAGGGTATCTAGTGAAAGACGTATGTGGTATCTAGTGCATGCCGTATGTGGTATCTATTAAAAGCCGTATGTGGTATCTAGTGCATGCCGTATGTGGTATCTAGTAAAAGCCGTATGTGGTATCTAGTGCAGGCAGTATGTGGTATCTAGTGAAAGTCATATGTGGTATCTAGTGCAAGCCGTATGTGGCATCTAGTGAAATCTGTATGTGGTATATAGTGCAAGCCGTACGTGTCATCTAGTGAAAGCCGTATGTGGTATCTAGTGAAAGTCATATGTGGTATCTAGTTGAAGCCGTATGTGGCATCTAGTGAAAGCCTTATGCGGTATCTAGTGCACGCCGTACGTGGTATCTAGTGAAAGCCGTATGTGGTATCTAGTGAAAGCCGTATGTGGTATCTAGTGAAAGTCCTATGTGGTATCTAGTGCAAGCCGTATGTGGCATCTAGAAAAAGGCGTATGAGGTAGTTAGTGAAAGCCATATGAGGTATCTAGAACATTGAGTATGTGGTATCTAGTGAAAGCCATACGTGGTATCTAGTGCAAACCGTATGTGGTATCTAGTGAAAGTAGTATGTGCTAACTAGTGCAAGCCGTATGGGGTATCTAGGGCAAGTTGTATGTTGTATCTAGTGAAAGGCGTATGGGATATCTAGGGAAAGTCGTATGAGGTATCTAGTGCAAGCCTTATGTTGTAACTAGTGCAAGCCTTATGTGGTATCTAGTGCAAGACTGATGTTGTATCTTATGCAAGCCTTATGTGGTATCTAGTGCAAGCCGTATGTGGTATCTAGTGAAAGCCGTATGTGGTATCTAGTGAAAGTCATATGTGGTATCTAGTGCAAGCCGTATGTGGCATCTAGTGAAAACCTTATGTGGTATATAGTGCACGCCGTACGTGGTATCTAGAGAAAGCCGTATGTGGTATCTAGTGGAAGCATTATGTGGTATCTAATGCGAGCCTTATGATGTATCTAGTGCAAGCCTTATGTGGTATCTAGTGCAAGCCGTATGTAGGTATCTAGTACAAGCCGTATGTAGGTATCTAGTGCAAGCTTTATGTTGTATCTAGTGCAAGCCTTATGTTGTATCTAGTGCAAGCCTTATGTGGTATCTAGTGCAAGCCGTATGTAGGTATCTAGTGCAAGCCGTATGTAGGTATCTAGTGCAGGCCGTATGTAGTTATCTAGTGCAAGCCGTATGTAGGTATCTAGTGCAAGCCGTATGTAGGTATCTAGTGCAAGCCTTATGTTGTATCTAGTGCAAGCCGTATGTTTTATCTAGTGCAAGCCTTATGTTGTATCTAGTGCAAGCCTTATGTGGTATCTAGTGCAAGCCGTATGGTGTATCTAGTGCAAGCCGTATGTTATATCTAGTGCAAGCCTTATGTGGTATCTAGTGCAATCCGTTTGTTGTATCTAGTGCAAGCCGTATGTTGTATCAAGTGCAAGCCCTATGTTGTATCTAGTGCAAGCCGTATGTGGTATCTAGTGCAAGCCGTATGTGTTATCTAGTGCAAGCCTTATGTTGTATCTAGTGCAAGCCTTATGTGGTATATAGTGCAAGCCGTATGTAGGTATCTAGTGCAAGCTTTATGTTGTATCTATTGCAAGCCTTATGTTGTATCTAGTGCAAGCCTTATGTGGTATCTAGTGCAAGCCGTATGTAGGTATCTAGTGCAAGCCGTATGTAGGTATATAGTGCAAGCCATATGTAGGTATCTAGTGCAAGACGTATGTAGGTATCTAGTGCAAGCCGTATGTAGGTATCTAGTGCAAGTCGTATGTAGGTATCTAGTGCAAGCCGTATGTAGGTATCTAGTGCAAGCCGTATGTGGTATCTAGTGAAAGCCGTATGTGGTATCTAGTGAAAGTCATATGTGGTATCTAGTGCAAGCCGTATGTGGCATCTAGTGAAAACCTTATGTGGTATCTAGTGCACGCCGTACGTGGTATCTAGAGAAAGCCGTATGTGGTATCTAGTGGAAGCCTTATGTGGTATCTAATGCAAGCCTTATGATGTATCTAGTGCAAGCCTTATGTGGTATCTAGTGCAAGCTTTATGTTGTATCTAGTGCAAGCCTTATGTTGTATCTAGTGCAAGCCTTATGTGGTATCTAGTGCAAGCCGTATGTAGGTATCTAGTGCAAGCCGTATGTAGGTATCTAGTGCAGGCCGTATGTAGTTATCTAGTGCAAGCCGTATGTAGGTATCTAGTGCAAGCCGTATGTAGGTATCTAGTGCAAGCCTTATGTTGTATCTAGTGCAAGCCGTATGTTTTATCTAGTGCAAGCCTTATGTTGTATCTAGTGCAAGCCTTATGTGGTATCTAGTGCAAGCCGTATGGTGTATCTAGTGCAAGCCGTATGTTATATCTAGTGCAAGCCTTATGTGGTATCTAGTGCAATCCGTATGTACACAACAACAAACCAATGTATCTAGTGCAAGCCGTATGTTGTATCAAGTGCAAGCCCTATGTTGTATCTAGTGCAAGCCGTATGTGGTATCTAGTGCAAGCCGTATGTTATCTAGTGCAAGCCTTATGTTGTATCTAGTGCAAGCCTTATGTGGTATCTAGTGCAAGCCGTATGTAGGTATCTAGTGCAAGCCGTATGTTGTATCTATTGCAAGCCTTATGTTGTATCTAGTGCAAGCCTTATGTTGTATCTAGTGCAAGCCTTATGTGGTATCTAGTGCAAGCCGTATGTGGTATCTAGTGCAAGCCGTATGGTGCATATAATGCAAGCCGTATGCTATATCTAGTGCAATCCTTATGTGGTATCTAGTGCAAGCCGTATGTGGTATCTAGTGCAAGCCGTATGTTGTATCTATTGCAAGCATTATGTGGTATCTAGTGCAAGCCGTATGTTGTATCTAGTGCAAGCCTTATGTGGTATCTAGTGCAAGCCGTATGTGGTATCTAGTGCAAGCCGTATGGTGCATATAATGCAAGCCGTATGCTATATCTAGTGCAATCCTTATGTGGTATCTAGTGCAAGCCGTATGTGGTATCTAGTGCAAGCCGTATGTTGTATCTATTGCAAGCATTATGTGGTATCTAGTGCAAGCCGTATGTTGTATCTAGTGCAAGCCTTATGTGGTATCTAGTGCAAGCCGTATGTAGGTATCTAGTGCAAGCCGTATGTAGGTATCTAGTGCAGGCCGTATGTAGTTATCTAGTGCAAGCCGTATGTAGGTATCTAGTGCAAACCGTATGTAGGTATCTAGTGCAAGCCTTATGTTGTATCTAGTGCAAGCCGTATGTTTTATCTAGTGCAAGCCTTATGTTGTATCTAGTGCAAGCCTTATGTGGTATCTAGTGCAAGCCGTATTGTGTATCTAGTGCAAGCCGTATGTTATATCTAGTGCAAGCCTTATGTGGTATCTAGTGCAAGCCGTATGTTGTATCTAGTGCAAGCGTTATGTGGTATCTAGTACAAGCCGTATGATGTATCTAGTGCAAGCCGTATGTTGTATCAAGTGCAAGCCGTATGTTGTATCTAGTGCAAGCCGTATGTGGTATCTAGTGCAAGCCGTATGTGTTATCTAGTGCAAGCCTTATGTTGTATCTAGTGCAAGCCTTATGTGGTATCTAGTGCAAGCCGTATGTAGGTATCTAGTGCAAGCCGTATGTAGGTATCTAGTGCAAGCTTTATGTTGTATCTATTGCAAGCCTTATGTTGTATCTAGTGCAAGCCTTATGTGGTATCTAGTGCAAGCCGTATGTAAGTATCTAGTGCAAGCCGTATGTAGGTATATAGTGCAAGCCATATGTAGGTATCTAGTGCATGACGTATGTAGGTATCTAGTGCAAGCCGTATGTAGGTATCTAGTGCAAGCCGTATGTAGGTATCTAGTGCAAGCTTTATGTTGTATCTAGTGCAAGCCGTATGTTGTATCTAGTGCAAGCCTTATGTTGTATCTAGTTTAAGCCTTATGTGGTATCTAGTGCAAGCAGTATGGTGCATATAGTGCAAGCCGTATGTTATATCTAGTGCAAGCCTTATGTGGTATCTAGTGCAAGCCGTATGTGGTATCTAGTGCAAGCCGTATGTTGTATCTATTGCAAGCATTATGTGGTATCTAGTGCAAGCCGTATGTTGTATCTAGTGCAAGCCTTATATGGTATCTAGTGAATGTCATATGGAAGCCGTATGTGGTATCTAGTGAAAGCCGTATGTGGTGTCTAGTGAAAGTCCTATGTGGTATCTAGTGCAAGCCGTATGTGGCATCTAGTGAAATTCGTATGTGGTATATAGTGCAAGCCGTACATGGTATCTAGTGAAATCCGTATGTGGTATCTAGTGCATGACTTATGTTGTATCTTATGCAAGCCTTATGTGGTATCTAGTGCAAGCCGTATGTGGTATCTAGTGAAAGCCGTATGTGGTATATAGTGAAAGTCATATATGGTATCTAGTGTAAGCCGTATGTGGCATCTAGTGAAAGCCTTATGTGGTATCTAGTGCACGCCCTACGTGGTATCTAGTGAAAGCCGTATGTGGTATCTAGTGAAAGCCGTATGTGGTATCTAGTGAAAGTCCTATGTGGTATCTAGTGCAAGCCGTATGTGGTATATAGTCAAAGTCCTATGTGGTATCTAGTGCAAGCCGTATGTAGGTATCTAGTGCAAGCCGTATGTAGGTATCTAGTGCAAACCATATGAGGTATCTGGAACATTCAGTATGTGGTATCTAGTGAAAGCCATACGTAATATCTAGTGCAAGCCGTATGTGGTATCTAGTGAAAGTAGTATGTGCTAACTAGTGCAAGCCGTATGGGGTATCTAGGGCAAGTTGTATGTTGTATCTAGTGAAAGGCGTATGGGATATCTAGGGCAAGACGTATGAGGTATCTAGTGCAAGCCTTATGTTGTAACTAGTGCAAGCCTTATGTGGTATCTAGTGCAAGACTTATGTTGTATCTTATGCAAGCCTTATGTGGTATCTAGTGCAAGCCGTATGTGGCATCTAGTGCAAGCCTTATGTTGTATCTAGTGCAAGCATTATGTTGTATCTAGTGTAAGCCTTACGTTGTATCTAGTGCAAGCGTTATGTGGTATCTAGTGCAAGCCTGTAGTTGTATCTAGTGCAAGCCTTATGTTGTATCTAGTGCAAGCATTATGATGTATCTAGTGCAAGCCTTATGTGGTATCTAGTGCAAGCCGTATGTAGGTATCTAGTGCAAGCCATATGTAGGTATCTAGTGCAAGATTTATGTTGTATCTAGTGCAAGCCTTATGTTGTATCTAGTGCAAGCCTTATGTGGTATCTATTGCAAGCCGTATGTAGGTATCTAGTGCAAGCCGTATGTAGGTATCTAGTGCAAGCCGTATGTAGGTATCTAGTGCAAGCCGTATGTAGGTATCTAGTGCAAGCCGTATGTAGGTATCTAGTGCAAGCCTTATGTTGTATCTAGTGCAAGCCTTATGTTGTATCTAGTGCAAGCCGTATGTTGTATCTATTGCAAGCATTATGTGGTATTTAGTGCAAGCCGTATGTTGTATCTAGTGCAAGCCTTATATGGTATCTAGTGAACGTCATATGGAAGCCGTATGTGGTATCTAGTGAAAGCCGTATGTGGTGTCTAGTGAAAGTCGTATGTGGTATCTAGTGCAAGCCGTATGTGGCATCTAGTGAAAGCCGTATGTGGTATATAGTGCAAGCCGTACATGGTATCTAGTGAAATCCATATGTAGTATCTAGTGCAAGACTTATGTTGTATCTTATGCAAGCCTTATGTGGTATCTAGTGCAAGCCGTATGTGGTATCTAGTGAAAGCCGTATGTGGTATCTAGTGAAAGTCATATGTGGTATCTAGTGTAAGCCGTATGTGGCATCTAGTGAAAGCCTTATGTGGTATCTAGTGCACGCCGTACGTGGTATCTAGTGAAAGCCGTATGTGGTATCTAGTGAAAGCCGTATGTGGTATCTAGTGAAAGTCCTATGTGGTATCTAGTGCAAGCCGTATGTGGTATATAGTCAAAGTCCTATGTGGTATCTAGTGCAAGCCGTATGTAGGTATCTAGTGCAAGCCGTATGTAGGTATCTAGTGCAAACCATATGAGGTATCTGGAACATTCAGTATGTGGTATCTAGTGAAAGCCATACGTAATATCTAGTGCAAGCCGTATGTGGTATCTAGTGAAAGTAGTATGTGCTAACTAGTGCAAGCCGTATGGGGTATCTAGGGCAAGTTGTATGTTGTATCTAGTGAAAGGCGTATGGGATATCTAGGGCAAGACGTATGAGGTATCTAGTGCAAGCCTTATGTTGTAACTAGTGCAAGCCTTATGTGGTATCTAGTGCAAGACTTATGTTGTATCTTATGCAAGCCTTATGTGGTATCTAGTGCAAGCCGTATGTGGCATCTAGTGCAAGCCTTATGTTGTATCTAGTGCAAGCATTATGTTGTATCTAGTGTAAGCCTTACGTTGTATCTAGTGCAAGCGTTATGTGGTATCTAGTGCAAGCCTGTAGTTGTATCTAGTGCAAGCCTTATGTTGTATCTAGTGCAAGCATTATGATGTATCTAGTGCAAGCCTTATGTGGTATCTAGTGCAAGCCGTATGTAGGTATCTAGTGCAAGCCATATGTAGGTATCTAGTGCAAGATTTATGTTGTATCTAGTGCAAGCCTTATGTTGTATCTAGTGCAAGCCTTATGTGGTATCTATTGCAAGCCGTATGTAGGTATCTAGTGCAAGCCGTATGTAGGTATCTAGTGCAAGCCGTATGTAGGTATCTAGTGCAAGCCGTATGTAGGTATCTAGTGCAAGCCGTATGTAGGTATCTAGTGCAAGCCTTATGTTGTATCTAGTGCAAGCCTTATGTTGTATCTAGTGCAAGCCTTATGTTGTATCTAGTGCAAGCCTTATGTGGTATCTAGTGCAAGCCGTATGGTGTATCTAGTGCAAGACGTATGTTATATCTAGTGCAAGCCTTATGTGGTATCTAGTGCAAGCCGTATGTTGTATCTAGTGCAAGCTTTATGTGGTATCTAGTGCAAGCCGTATGATGTATCTAGTGCAAGCCGTATGTTGTATCTAGTGCAAGCCGTATGTTGTATCTAGTGCAAGCCTGATGTGGTATCTAGTGCAAGCAGTATGTGGTATCTAGTGCAAGCCTTATGTTGTATCTAGTGCAATCCTTATGTGGTATCTAGTGCAAGTCGTATGTAGGTATCTAGTGCAAGCCGTATGTAGGTATCTAGTGCAAGCTTTATGTTGTATCTAGTGCAAGCCTTATGTTGTATCTAGTGCAAGCCGTATGTGGTATCTAGTTCAAGCCGTATGTAGGTATCTAGTGCAAGCCGTATGTAGGTATATAGTGCAAGCCATATGTAGGTATCTGGTGCAAGCAGTATGTAGGTATCTAGTGCAAGCCGTATGTAGGTATCTAGTTTAAGCCGTATGTAGGTATCTAGTGCAAGCCTTATGTTGTATCTAGTGCTAGCCGTATGTTGTATCTAGTGCAAGCCTTATGTTGTATCTAGTTTAAGCCTTATGTGGTATCTAGTGCAAGCCGTATGGTGTATATAGTACAAGCCGTATGTTATATCTAGTTCAAGCCTTATGTGGTATCTAGTGCAAGCCGTATGTTGTATCTAGTGCAACCATTATGTGGTATTTAGTGCAAGCCTATGTTGTATCTAGTGCAAGCCTTATGTGGTATCTAGTGAACGTCATATGGAAGCCGTATGTGGTATCTAGTGAAAGCCGTATGTGGTGTCTAGTGAAAGTCGTATGTGGTATCTAATGCAAGCCGTATGTGGCATCTAGTGAAAGCCGTATGTGGTATATAGTGAAAGCCGTGTATTGTATCTAATGAAAGCCGTATGTGGCATCTAGTAAAAGGCGTATGTGGTATCTAGTGAAAGCCATATGGGGTATCTAGAACATGCAGTATATGGTATCTAGTGAAAGCTGTGCGTAGTATCTACTGCAAGCCGTACGTGGTATCTACTGAAAGCCGTATGTGGTATATAGTGCGCGCCCTACATGGTATCTAGTGAAAGCCGTATGTGGTATCTAGTGCACGCCGTACGTTGTATCTAGTAAAAGGTGTATGATGTATCTAGTGAAAGCCATATGGGGTATCTAGAACATGAACTATATGGTATCTAGTGAAAGCTGTGCGTAGTATCTAGTGCAAGCCGTATGTGGTATCTAGTGAAACCTGTACGTGGTATGAAGTGCAAGACGTATGTGGTATCGAGTGAAAGCCGTATGTGGTATCTAGTGCACGCCGTACGTGGTATCTAGTGAAAGCCGCATGTGGTATCTAGTGCACGCCCTACGTGGTATCTAGTGCAAGCCTTATGTGGTATCTAGTGAAAGCCGTATATTGTATCCAGTGCAAGCCGTATGTTGTATCTAGTGCAAGCCGTATGTTGTATCTAGTGCAAGCATTATGTGGTATCTAGTGCAAGCCGTATGTATATATATAGTGCAAGCCGTATGTTGTATCTATTGCAATCCGTATGTAGGTATATAGTGCAAGCCGTATGTAGGTATCTGGTGCAAGCCTTATGTTGTATCTAGTGCAAGCCGTATGTTGTATCTAGTGCAAGCCTTATGTTGTATCTAGTGCAAGCCTTATGTGGTATATAGTGCAAGCCGTATGTTGTATCTAGTGCAAGCTTTATGTGGTATCTAGTGCAAGCCGTACGTAGGTATCTAGTGCAAGCCTTATTTAGGTATATAGTGCAAGCCGTATGTAGGTATCTAGTGCAAGCCGTATGTTGTATCTAGTGATGGCCGTATGTTGTATCTAGTGCAAGCCGTATGTGGTATCTAGTGGAAGCCGTAGGTTGTATCTAGTGCAAGCCTTATGTTGTATCTAGTGCAAGCCTTATGTGGTATCTAGTGCAAGACTTATGTTGTATCTAGTGCAAGCTTTATGTTGTATCTAGTGCAAACCTTATGTTGTATCTAGTGCAAGCCTTATGTTGTATCTATTGCAAGCCTTATGTGGTATCTAGTGCAAGCCGTATGTGGCATCTAGTGCAAGCCGTATGTGGTATCTAGTGCAAACCATATGAGGTATCTGGAACATTCAGTATGTGGTATCTAGTGAAAGCCATACGTAATATCTAGTGCAAGCCGTATGTGGTATCTAGTGAAAGTAGTATGTGCTAACTAGTGCAAGCCGTATGGGGTATCTAGGGCAAGTTGTATGTTGTATCTAGTGAAAGGCGTATGGGATATCTAGGGCAAGACGTATGAGGTATCTAGTGCAAGCCTTATGTTGTAACTAGTGCAAGCCTTATGTGGTATCTAGTGCAAGACTTATGTTGTATCTTATGCAAGCCTTATGTGGTATCTAGTGCAAGCCGTATGTGGCATCTAGTGCAAGCCTTATGTTGTATCTAGTGCAAGCATTATGTTGTATCTAGTGTAAGCCTTACGTTGTATCTAGTGCAAGCGTTATGTGGTATCTAGTGCAAGCCTGTAGTTGTATCTAGTGCAAGCCTTATGTTGTATCTAGTGCAAGCATTATGATGTATCTAGTGCAAGCCTTATGTGGTATCTAGTGCAAGCCGTATGTAGGTATCTAGTGCAAGCCATATGTAGGTATCTAGTGCAAGATTTATGTTGTATCTAGTGCAAGCCTTATGTTGTATCTAGTGCAAGCCTTATGTGGTATCTATTGCAAGCCGTATGTAGGTATCTAGTGCAAGCCGTATGTAGGTATCTAGTGCAAGCCGTATGTAGGTATCTAGTGCAAGCCGTATGTAGGTATCTAGTGCAAGCCGTATGTAGGTATCTAGTGCAAGCCTTATGTTGTATCTAGTGCAAGCCTTATGTTGTATCTAGTGCAAGCCTTATGTTGTATCTAGTGCAAGCCTTATGTGGTATCTAGTGCAAGCCGTATGGTGTATCTAGTGCAAGACGTATGTTATATCTAGTGCAAGCCTTATGTGGTATCTAGTGCAAGCCGTATGTTGTATCTAGTGCAAGCTTTATGTGGTATCTAGTGCAAGCCGTATGATGTATCTAGTGCAAGCCGTATGTTGTATCTAGTGCAAGCCGTATGTTGTATCTAGTGCAAGCCTGATGTGGTATCTAGTGCAAGCAGTATGTGGTATCTAGTGCAAGCCTTATGTTGTATCTAGTGCAATCCTTATGTGGTATCTAGTGCAAGTCGTATGTAGGTATCTAGTGCAAGCCGTATGTAGGTATCTAGTGCAAGCTTTATGTTGTATCTAGTGCAAGCCTTATGTTGTATCTAGTGCAAGCCGTATGTGGTATCTAGTTCAAGCCGTATGTAGGTATCTAGTGCAAGCCGTATGTAGGTATATAGTGCAAGCCATATGTAGGTATCTGGTGCAAGCAGTATGTAGGTATCTAGTGCAAGCCGTATGTAGGTATCTAGTTTAAGCCGTATGTAGGTATCTAGTGCAAGCCTTATGTTGTATCTAGTGCTAGCCGTATGTTGTATCTAGTGCAAGCCTTATGTTGTATCTAGTTTAAGCCTTATGTGGTATCTAGTGCAAGCCGTATGGTGTATATAGTACAAGCCGTATGTTATATCTAGTTCAAGCCTTATGTGGTATCTAGTGCAAGCCGTATGTTGTATCTAGTGCAACCATTATGTGGTATTTAGTGCAAGCCTATGTTGTATCTAGTGCAAGCCTTATGTGGTATCTAGTGAACGTCATATGGAAGCCGTATGTGGTATCTAGTGAAAGCCGTATGTGGTATCTAGTGAAAGCCGTATGTGGTGTCTAGTGAAAGTCGTATGTGGTATCTAATGCAAGCCGTATGTGGCATCTAGTGAAAGCCGTATGTGGTATATAGTGAAAGCCGTGTATTGTATCTAATGAAAGCCGTATGTGGCATCTAGTAAAAGGCGTATGTGGTATCTAGTGAAAGCCATATGGGGTATCTAGAACATGCAGTATATGGTATCTAGTGAAAGCTGTGCGTAGTATCTACTGCAAGCCGTACGTGGTATCTACTGAAAGCCGTATGTGGTATATAGTGCGCGCCCTACATGGTATCTAGTGAAAGCCGTATGTGGTATCTAGTGCACGCCGTACGTTGTATCTAGTAAAAGGTGTATGATGTATCTAGTGAAAGCCATATGGGGTATCTAGAACATGAACTATATGGTATCTAGTGAAAGCTGTGCGTAGTATCTAGTGCAAGCCGTATGTGGTATCTAGTGAAACCTGTACGTGGTATGAAGTGCAAGACGTATGTGGTATCGAGTGAAAGCCGTATGTGGTATCTAGTGCACGCCGTACGTGGTATCTAGTGAAAGCCGCATGTGGTATCTAGTGCACGCCCTACGTGGTATCTAGTGCAAGCCTTATGTGGTATCTAGTGAAAGCCGTATATTGTATCCAGTGCAAGCCGTATGTTGTATCTAGTGCAAGCCGTATGTTGTATCTAGTGCAAGCATTATGTGGTATCTAGTGCAAGCCGTATGTATATATATAGTGCAAGCCGTATGTTGTATCTATTGCAATCCGTATGTAGGTATATAGTGCAAGCCGTATGTAGGTATCTGGTGCAAGCCTTATGTTGTATCTAGTGCAAGCCGTATGTTGTATCTAGTGCAAGCCTTATGTTGTATCTAGTGCAAGCCTTATGTGGTATATAGTGCAAGCCGTATGTTGTATCTAGTGCAAGCTTTATGTGGTATCTAGTGCAAGCCGTACGTAGGTATCTAGTGCAAGCCTTATTTAGGTATATAGTGCAAGCCGTATGTAGGTATCTAGTGCAAGCCGTATGTTGTATCTAGTGATGGCCGTATGTTGTATCTAGTGCAAGCCGTATGTGGTATCTAGTGGAAGCCGTAGGTTGTATCTAGTGCAAGCCTTATGTTGTATCTAGTGCAAGCCTTATGTGGTATCTAGTGCAAGACTTATGTTGTATCTAGTGCAAGCTTTATGTTGTATCTAGTGCAAACCTTATGTTGTATCTAGTGCAAGCCTTATGTTGTATCTATTGCAAGCCTTATGTGGTATCTAGTGCAAGCCGTATGTGGCATCTAGTGCAAGCCGTATGTGGTATCTAGTGCACGCCGTACGTGCTATCTAGTGCAAGCCGTATGTGGTATCTAGTGAAAGCCGTATGTAGGTATTCTAGTGCAAGCCGTATGTTGTATCTAGTGCAAGCCGTATGTTGTATCTAGTGCAAGCCTTATGTGGTATCTAGTGCAAGCCTTATGTTGCATCTAGTGCAAGCGTTATGTGGTATCTAGTGCAAGCCTTCGGTTTTATCTAGTGCAAGTCTTATGTGGTATCTAGTGCAAACCTTACGTTGTATCTAGTGCAAGCCTTATGATGTATCTAGTGCAAGCCGTATGTGGTATCTAGTAAATGGCATATGGGGTATCAAGTGAAAGTCGTATGTGGTATCTAGTGAAAGCCGTACGTGGTATCTAGTGCAAGCCGTATGTGGTATCTAGTGAAAGCCGTATGTAGGTATCTAGTGCAAGCCGTATGTTGTATCTAGTGCAAGCCGTATGTTGTATCTAGTACAAGCCTTATGTGCTATCTAGTGCAAGCTGTATGTTGTATCTAGTGCAAGCCTTATGTGGTATCTAGTGCAAGCCTTATGTTGTATCTAGTGCAAGCATTATGTGGTATCTAGTGCAAGCCTTAGGTTTTATCTAGTGCAAGTCTTATGTGGTATCTAGTGCAAACCTTATGTTGTATCTAGTGCAAGCCTTATGATGTATCTAGTGCAAGCCGTATGTGGTATCTAGTGCAAGCAGTATGTGGCATCTAGTGCAAGCCTTATGTTGTATATAGTACAAGCCTTATGTTGTATCTAGTGCAAGCCTTATGTTGTATCTAGTGCAAGACTTATGTGGTATCTAGTGCAAGCCTTATGTTGTATCTAGTGCAAGCCTTATGGGGTATCTAATGCAAGCCGTATGTAGTTATCTAGTGCAAGCCTTATGTTGTATCTAGTGCAAGCCTTATGTAGTATATAGTGCAAGCCGTATGTAGGTATCTAGCGCAAGCCGTATGTAGGTATCTAGTGCAATCAATATGTGGTATCTAGTACAAGCCGTATGTTGTATCTAGTGCAAGAAGTATGTTGTATCTAGTGCAAGCCTTATATGGTATCTAGTGCAAGCCGTATGTTGAATCTAGTGCAATCCTTATGTGGTATCAAGTGCAAGCCTTATGTGGTATATAGTGCAAGCCGTATGTTGTATCTAGTGCAAGCCTTATGTGGTATCTAGTGCAAGCCTTATGTTGTATCTAGTGCAAGCCTTATGTGGTATCTAGTGCAAGCCGTATGTTGTATCTAGTGCAAGCCTTATGTTGTATCTAGTGCAAGCCGTATGTTGTATCTAGTGCAAGCCGTATGTTGTATCTAGTGCAAGCCTTATGTGGTATCTAGTGCAAGCCGTATGTTGAATCTAGTGCAAGCCTTATGTGGTATCTAGTGCAAGTCGTATGTTGTATCTACTGAAAGCCCTATGGGGTATCTAGTGCAAGCCGAATGGGGTATCTATTGCAAGGCTAATGTGGTATCTAGTGAACGTCATATGGAAGCCGTATGGGGTATCTATTTGAAAGCCATATGGGGTATCTTGTGCAAGGCGTATGTGGTATATAGTGAAAGGGGTATGTGAGTATCTAGTGAAAGACGTATGGTGTATCTAAAGCAAACCGTGTGTGGTATCTAGTGCATGCCGTATGTGGTATCTAGTAAAAGCCTTATGTGGTATCTAGTGCAGGCAGTATGTGCTATCTAGTAAATGGCTTATGGGGTATCAAGTGAAAGCCGTATGTGGTATCTAGTGAAAGACGTACGTGGTATCTAGTGCACGCCGTATGTGGTATCTAATGAAAGCCGTATGTGGTATCAAGTGTAAGCCCTATTTCGTATCTAGCGAAAGGCGTATATTGTATCTAGTGCAAGCCGTATGTGGTGTCTAGAGCAAGCCGTATGTGGCGTCTAGTGAAAGCCGTATGTGGTATCTAGTGCAAGCCGTATGTGGTATCTAGTGAAAGCCGTATGTGTTATCTAGTGCAAGCCGTATGTTGTATCTAGTGCAAGCCGTATGTGTTATCTAGTGCAAGCCGTATGTGTTATCTAGTGCAAGCCGTATGTTGTATCTAGTGAAAGCCGTATGTGTTATCTAGTAGTGACAGACAAATGTGGTATCTAGTGAAAGCCGTATGTTGTATCTAGTGCAAGCCGTATGTTGTATCTAGTGAAAGTCGTATGTGGTATCTAGTGAAAGCCGAATGTGGTATCTAGTGCAAGCCGTATGTGGCATCTAGTGAAAGCCCTATGTTGTATCTAGTGCATGCCCTATGTTGTATCTAGTGCAAGCCGTATGTTGTATCTAGTGAAAGCCGTATGTGGTATCTAGTGTACGTCGTACGTGGTATCTAGTGAAAGCATTATGTGGTATGTAGTGCAAGCTGTATGTTGTATCTAGTAAAAGCCGTATGTGGTATCTAGCGAAAGGCTTATGTGGTATTTAGTGCAAGCCGTATGTAGTATCTAGTGAAAGTCGTAAGTGGTATATAGTGAAAGCCGTATGTGGTATCTAGTGCAAGTCATATGTGGTATCTAGTGCAAGCCGTATGATGTATCTAGTGAAAGCCGTATGTGGTATCTAGTGAAAGTAGTATGTGGTATCTAGTGCAAGCCGTATGTGGCATCTAGTGAAATCTTTATGTGGTATCTAGTGCAAGCCGTACGTGTCATCTAGTGAAAGCCGTATGTGGTATCTAGTGCAAGCCGTACGGGGTATATAGGGCAAGTTGTATGTTGTATCTAGTGAAAGGCGTACGGGATATCTAGGGCAAGACGTATGAGGTATCTAGTGCAAGCCTTATGTTGTATCTAGTGCAAGACTTATGTTTTATCTTATGCAAGCCTTATGTGGTATCTAGTACAAGCCGTATGTGGCATCTAGTGCAAGCCTTATGTTGTATCTAGTGCAAGCATTATGTTGTATCTAGTGCAAGTCTTATGTTGTATCTAGCGTAAGCTTTATGTTGTATCTAGTGCAAGCGTTATGTGGTATCTAGTGCAAGCCTTATGTTGTATCTAGTGCAAACCTTATGTGGTATCTAGTGTAAGTCATATGTGGTATCTAGTGCAAGCCGTATGATGTATCTAGTGAAAGCCGTATGTGTTATCTAGTGAAAGCCGTATGTGGGATCTATTGAAAGTCATATGTGGTATCTAGTGCAAGCCGTATGTGGTATCTAGTGAAAGTCATATGTGGTATCTAGTGCAAGCCGTATGTGGCATCTAGTGAAATCTGTATGTGGTATCTAGTGCAAGCCGTACGTGTCATCTAGTGAAAGCCGTATGTGGTATCTAGTGAAAGCCGTATGTGGTATCTAGTGAAAGTCATATGTGGTATCTAGTGGAATCCGTATGTGGCATCTAGTGAAAGCCTTATGCGGTATCTAGTGCACGCCGTACGTGGTATCTAGTGAAAGCCGTATGTGGTATCTAGTGACAGCCGTATGTGGTATCTAGTGAAAGTCCTATGTGGTATCTAGTGCAAGCCGTATGTGGCATCTAGAAAAAGGCGTATGAGGTAGTTAGTGAAAGCCATATGAGGTATCTAGAACATTCAGTATGTGGTATCTAGTGCAAGCCGTATGTGGTATCTAGTGAAAGTAGTATGTGCTAACTAGTGCAAGCCGTATGGGGTATCTAGGGCAAGTTGTATGTTGTATCTAGTGAAAGGCGTATGGGATATCTAGGGAAAGTCGTATGAGGTATCTAGTGCAAGCCTTATGTTGTAACTAGTGCAAGCCTTATGTGGTATCTAGTGCAAGACTTATGTTGTATCTTATGCAAGCCTTATGTGGTATCTAGTGCAAGCCGTATGTGGTATCTAGTGAAAGCCGTATGTGGTATCTAGTGAAAGTCATATGTGGTATCTAGTGCAAGCCGTATGTGGCATCTAGTGAAAACCTTATGTGGTATCTAGTGCACGCCGTACGTGGTATCTAGAGAAAGCCGTATGTGGTATCTAGTGGAAGCCTTATGTGGTATCTAATGCAAGCCTTATGATGTATCTAGTTCAAGCCTTATGTGGTATCTAGTCCAAGCCGTATGTAGGTATCTAGTACAAGCCGTATGTAGGTATCTAGTGCAAGCTTTATGTTGTATCTAGTGCAAGCCTTATGTTGTATCTAGTGCAAGCCTTATGTGGTATCTAGTGCAAGCCGTATGTAGGTATCTAGTGCAAGCCGTATGTAGGTATCTAGTGCAGGCCGTATGTAGTTATCTAGTGCAAGCTGTATGTAGGTATCTAGTGCAAGCCGTATGTAGGTATCTAGTGCAAGCCTTATATTGTATCTAGTGCAAGCCGTATGTTTTATCTAGTGCAAGCCTTATGTTGTATCTAGTGCAAGCCTTATGTGGTATCTAGTGCAAGCCGTATGGTGTATCTAGTGCAAGCCGTATGTTATATCTAGTGCAAGCCTTATGTGGTATCTAGTTCAATCCGTATGTTGTATCTAGTGCAAGCGTTATGTGGTATCTAGTATAAGCCGTATGATGTATCTAGTGCAAGCCGTATGTTGTATCAAGTGCAAGCCGTATGTTGTATCTAGTGCAAGCCGTATGTGGTATCTAGTGCAAGCCGTATGTGTTATCTAGTGCAAGCCTTATGTTGTATCTAGTGCAAGCCTTATGTGGTATCTAGTGCAAGCCGTATGTAGGTATCTAGTGCAAGCCGTATGTAGGTATCTATTGCAAGCCTTATGTTGTATCTAGTGCAAGCCTTATGTGGTATCTAGTGCAAGCCGTATGTAGGTATCTAGTGCAAGCCGTATGTAGGTATATAGTGCAAGCCATATGTAGGTATCTAGTGCAAGACGTATGTAGGTATCTAGTGCAAGCCGTATGTAGGTATCTAGTGCAAGCATTATGTTGTATCTAGTGCAAGTCTTATGTTGTATCTAGCGTAAGCTTTATGTTGTATCTAGTGCAAGCGTTATGTGGTATCTAGTGCAAGCCTTATGTTGTATCTAGTGCAAACCTTATGTGGTATCTAGTGTAAGTCATATGTGGTATCTAGTGCAAGCCGTATGATGTATCTAGTGAAAGCCGTATGTGGTATCTAGTGAAAGCCGTATGTGGGATCTATTGAAAGTCATATGTGGTATCTAGTGCAAGCCGTATGTGGTATCTAGTGAAAGTCATATGTGGTATCTAGTGCAAGCCGTATGTGGCATCTAGTGAAATCTGTATGTGGTATCTAGTGCAAGCCGTACGTGTCATCTAGTGAAAGCCGTATGTGGTATCTAGTGAAAGCCGTATGTGGTATCTAGTGAAAGTCATATGTGGTATCTAGTGGAATCCGTATGTGGCATCTAGTGAAAGCCTTATGCGGTATCTAGTGCACGCCGTACGTGGTATCTAGTGAAAGCCGTATGTGGTATCTAGTGACAGCCGTATGTGGTATCTAGTGAAAGTCCTATGTGGTATCTAGTGCAAGCCGTATGTGGCATCTAGAAAAAGGCGTATGAGGTAGTTAGTGAAAGCCATATGAGGTATCTAGAACATTCAGTATGTGGTATCTAGTGCAAGCCGTATGTGGTATCTAGTGAAAGTAGTATGTGCTAACTAGTGCAAGCCGTATGGGGTATCTAGGGCAAGTTGTATGTTGTATCTAGTGAAAGGCGTATGGGATATCTAGGGAAAGTCGTATGAGGTATCTAGTGCAAGCCTTATGTTGTAACTAGTGCAAGCCTTATGTGGTATCTAGTGCAAGACTTATGTTGTATCTTATGCAAGCCTTATGTGGTATCTAGTGCAAGCCGTATGTGGTATCTAGTGAAAGCCGTATGTGGTATCTAGTGAAAGTCATATGTGGTATCTAGTGCAAGCCGTATGTGGCATCTAGTGAAAACCTTATGTGGTATCTAGTGCACGCCGTACGTGGTATCTAGAGAAAGCCGTATGTGGTATCTAGTGGAAGCCTTATGTGGTATCTAATGCAAGCCTTATGATGTATCTAGTTCAAGCCTTATGTGGTATCTAGTCCAAGCCGTATGTGGTATCTAGTACAAGCCGTATGTGGTATCTAGTGCAAGCTTTATGTTGTATCTAGTGCAAGCCTTATGTTGTATCTAGTGCAAGCCTTATGTGGTATCTAGTGCAAGCCGTATGTAGGTATCTAGTGCAAGCCGTATGTAGGTATCTAGTGCAGGCCGTATGTAGTTATCTAGTGCAAGCATTATGTTGTATCTAGTGCAAGCCTTATGTTGTATCTAGTGCAAGCCTTATGTTGTATCTAGTGCAAGCCTTATGTGGTATCTAGTGCAAGCCTTATGTTGTATCTAGTGCAAACCTTATGTTGTATCTAGTGCAAGCCATATGTTGTATCTAGTGCAAGCCTTATGTGGTATCTAGTGCAAGCCGTATGTGGTATCTAGTGCAAGCCTTATGTGGTATCTAGTGCAAGCCGTATGTGGTATCTAGTGCAAGCCGTATGTGGTATCTAGTGCAAGCCGTATGTGGTATCTAGTGCAAGCCGTATGTGGTATCTAGTGCAAGCCGTATGTTTATCTAGTGCAAGCCTTATGTTGTATCTAGTGCAAGCCTTATGTGGTATCTAGTGCAAGCCTTATGTGGTATCTAGTGCAAGCCGTATGTAGTATCTATTGCAAGCCTTATGTTGTATCTAGTGCAAGCCTTATGTGGTATCTAGTGCAAGCCGTATGTAGGTATCTAGTGCAAGCCGTATGTGGTATCTAGTGCAAGCCGTATGGTGCATATAATGCAAGCCGTATGCTATATCTAGTGCAATCCTTATGTGGTATCTAGTGCAAGCCGTATGTGGTATCTAGTGCAAGCCGTATGTTGTATCTATTGCAAGCATTATGTGGTATCTAGTGCAAGCCGTATGTTGTATCTAGTGCAAGCCTTATGTGGTATCTAGTGCAAGCCGTATGTGGTATCTAGTGCAAGCCGTATGGTGCATATAATGCAAGCCGTATGCTATATCTAGTGCAATCCTTATGTGGTATCTAGTGCAAGCCGTATGTGGTATCTAGTGCAAGCCGTATGTTGTATCTATTGCAAGCATTATGTGGTATCTAGTGCAAGCCGTATGTTGTATCTAGTGCAAGCCTTATGTGGTATCTAGTGCAAGCCGTATGTGGTATCTAGTGCAAGCCGTATGGTGCATATAATGCAAGCCGTATGCTATATCTAGTGCAATCCTTATGTGGTATCTAGTGCAAGCCGTATGTGGTATCTAGTGCAAGCCGTATGTTGTATCTATTGCAAGCATTATGTGGTATCTAGTGCAAGCCGTATGTTGTATCTAGTGCAAGCCTTATGTGGTATCTAGTGCAAGCCGTATGTAGGTATCTAGTGCAAGCCGTATGTAGGTATCTAGTGCAGGCCGTATGTAGTTATCTAGTGCAAGCCGTATGTAGGTATCTAGTGCAAACCGTATGTAGGTATCTAGTGCAAGCCTTATGTTGTATCTAGTGCAAGCCGTATGTTTTATCTAGTGCAAGCCTTATGTTGTATCTAGTGCAAGCCTTATGTGGTATCTAGTGCAAGCCGTATTGTGTATCTAGTGCAAGCCGTATGTTATATCTAGTGCAAGCCTTATGTGGTATCTAGTGCAAGCCGTATGTTGTATCTAGTGCAAGCGTTATGTGGTATCTAGTACAAGCCGTATGATGTATCTAGTGCAAGCCGTATGTTGTATCAAGTGCAAGCCGTATGTTGTATCTAGTGCAAGCCGTATGTGGTATCTAGTGCAAGCCGTATGTGTTATCTAGTGCAAGCCTTATGTTGTATCTAGTGCAAGCCTTATGTGGTATCTAGTGCAAGCCGTATGTAGGTATCTAGTGCAAGCCGTATGTTGGTATCTAGTGCAAGCTTTATGTTGTATCTATTGCAAGCCTTATGTTGTATCTAGTGCAAGCCGTATGTGGTATCTAGTGCAAGCCGTATGTAAATATCTAGTGCAAGCCGTATGTAGGTATATAGTGCAAGCCATATGTAGGTATCTAGTGCATGACGTATGTAGGTATCTAGTGCAAGCCGTATGTAGGTATCTAGTGCAAGCCGTATGTAGGTATCTAGTGCAAGCTTTATGTTGTATCTAGTGCAAGCCGTATGTTGTATCTAGTGCAAGCCTTATGTTGTATCTAGTTTAAGCCTTATGTGGTATCTAGTGCAAGCAGTATGGTGCATATAGTGCAAGCCGTATGTTATATCTAGTGCAAGCCTTATGTGGTATCTAGTGCAAGCCGTATGTGGTATCTAGTGCAAGCCGTATGTTGTATCTATTGCAAGCATTATGTGGTATCTAGTGCAAGCCGTATGTTGTATCTAGTGCAAGCCTTATATGGTATCTAGTGAATGTCATATGGAAGCCGTATGTGGTATCTAGTGAAAGCCGTATGTGGTGTCTAGTGAAAGTCCTATGTGGTATCTAGTGCAAGCCGTATGTGGCATCTAGTGAAATTCGTATGTGGTATATAGTGCAAGCCGTACATGGTATCTAGTGAAATCCGTATGTGGTATCTAGTGCATGACTTATGTTGTATCTTATGCAAGCCTTATGTGGTATCTAGTGCAAGCCGTATGTGGTATCTAGTGAAAGCCGTATGTGGTATATAGTGAAAGTCATATATGGTATCTAGTGTAAGCCGTATGTGGCATCTAGTGAAAGCCTTATGTGGTATCTAGTGCACGCCCTACGTGGTATCTAGTGAAAGCCGTATGTGGTATCTAGTGAAAGCCGTATGTGGTATCTAGTGAAAGTCCTATGTGGTATCTAGTGCAAGCCGTATGTGGTATATAGTCAAAGTCCTATGTGGTATCTAGTGCAAACCGTATGTGGCATCTAGAAAAAGGCGTATGAGGTAGTTAGTGAAAGCCATAGGAGGTATCTAGAACATTCAGTATGTGGTATCTAGTGAAAGCCATACGTAATATCTAGTGCAAGCCGTATGTGGTATCTAGTGAAAGTAGTATGTGCTAACTAGTGCAAGCCGTATGGGGTAACTAGGGCAAGTTGTATGTTGTATCTAGTGAAAGGCGTATGGGATATCTAGGGCAAGACGTATGAGGTATCTAGTGCAAGCCTTATGTTGTAACTAGTGCAAGCCTTATGTGGTATCTAGTGCAAGACTTATGTTGTATCTTATGCAAGCCTTATGTGGTATCTAGTGCAAGCCGTATGTGGCATCTAGTGCAAGCCTTATGTTGTATCTAGTGCAAGCATTATGTTGTATCTAGTGTAAGCCTTACGTTGTATCTAGTGCAAGCGTTATGTGGTATCTAGTGCAAGCCTGTAGTTGTATCTAGTGCAAGCCTTATGTTGTATCTAGTGCAAGCATTATGATGTATCTAGTGCAAGCCTTATGTGGTATCTAGTGCAAGCCGTATGTAGGTATCTAGTGCAAGCCATATGTAGGTATCTAGTGCAAGATTTATGTTGTATCTAGTGCAAGCCTTATGTTGTATCTAGTGCAAGCCTTATGTGGTATCTATTGCAAGCCGTATGTAGGTATCTAGTGCAAGCCGTATGTAGGTATCTAGTGCAAGCCGTATGTAGGTATCTAGTGCAAGCCGTATGTAGGTATCTAGTGCAAGCCGTATGTAGGTATCTAGTGCAAGCCTTATGTTGTATCTAGTGCAAGCCTTATGTTGTATCTAGTGCAAGCCTTATGTTGTATCTAGTGCAAGCCTTATGTGGTATCTAGTGCAAGCCGTATGGTGTATCTAGTGCAAGACGTATGTTATATCTAGTGCAAGCCTTATGTGGTATCTAGAGCAAGCCGTATGTTGTATCTAGTGCAAGCTTTATGTGGTATCTAGTGCAAGCCGTATGATGTAACTAGTGCAAGCCGTATGTTGTATCTAGTGCAAGCCGTATGTTGTATCTAGTGCAAGCCTTATGTGGTATCTAGTGCAAGCCGAACACCTATGTGGTATCTAGTGCAAGCCGTATGTAGGTATCTAGTGCAAGCCGTATGTAGGTATCTAGTGCAAGCTTTATGTTGTATCTAGTGCAAGCCTTATGTTGTATCTAGTGCAAGCCGTATGTGGTATCTAGTGCAAGCCGTATGTAGGTATCTAGTGCAAGCCGTATGTAGGTATCTAGTGCAAGCCGTATGTAGGTATCTAGTGCAAGCCGTATGTAGGTATCTAGTGCAAGCCTTATGTTGTATCTAGTGCAAGCCTTATGTTGTATCTAGTGCAAGCCTTATGTTGTATCTAGTGCAAGCCTTATGTGGTATCTAGTGCAAGCCGTATGGTGTATCTAGTGCAAGACGTATGTTATATCTAGTGCAAGCCTTATGTGGTATCTAGAGCAAGCCGTATGTTGTATCTAGTGCAAGCTTTATGTGGTATCTAGTGCAAGCCGTACGATGTATCTAGTGCAAGCCGTATGTTGTATCTAGTGCAAACCGTATGTTGTATCTAGTGCAAGCCTTATGTGGTATCTAGTGCAAACCGTATGGTGTATCTCGTGCAAGCCGTATGTTGTATCTAGTGCAAGCCTTATGTGGTATCTAGTGCAAGCCGTATGTTGTATCTAGTGCAAGCCTTATGTAGTATCTAGTGCAAGCCGTACGTTGTATCTAGTACAAGCCGTATGTTGTATCTAGTGCATGCCGTATGTTGTATCTAGTGCAAGCCTGATGTGGTATCTAGTGCAAGCCGTATGTTGTGTCTAGTGCAAGCCTTATGTGGTATGTAGTGCAAGCCGTATGTTGTATCTAGTGCAAGCCCTATGTGGTATCTAGTGTAAGCAGTATGTTGTATATAGTGCAAGCCGTATGTTGTATCTAGAGCAAGCCTTATGTGGTATCTAGTGCAAGCCGTATGTTGTTTCTAGTGCAAGCCTTATGTTGTATCTAGTGCAAGCCGAATGGAGTATCTAGTGCAAGCCGAATGGGGTATATATTGCAAGGCGAATGTGGTATCTAGTGAACGTCATATGGAAGCCGTATGTGGTATCTAGTGAAAGCCGTGTGTGGTATCTAGTGCAAGCCGTATGTGGCATCTAGTGAATGCCGTATGTGGTATCTAGTGCAAGCCGTATGGGGTACCTATTGCAAGGCGAATGGGGTATCTAGTGAACGTCGTATGGAAGCCGTATGTGGTATCAAGTGAAAGCCGTATGTGGTATCTAGTGCAAGCCGTATGTGGCATCTAGTGAAAGCCGTATATGGTATCTAGTGCAAGCCGTATGTGGCATCTAGTGAAAGCCGTATGTGGTATCTAGTGCAAGCCGTATGTGGCATCTAGTAAAAGCCGTATGTGGCATCTAGTAAAAGGCGTATGTGGTATCTAGTAAAAGCCATATAGGGTATCTAGAACATGCAGTATGTGGTATCTAGTGAAAGCTGTACGTGGTATCCAGTGCAAGCCGTATGTGTTATCGAGTGAAAGCCGTATGTGGTATCTAGTGCACGCCGTACGTGGTATCTAGTGAAAGCCGTATGTGGTATCTAGTACACGCCGTACGTGGTATCTAGTGAACGCCGTATGTGGTATCTAGTGCAAGCCGTATGGGGTATCGAGTGAAAGCTGTACGTGGTATCTAGTGCAAGCCGTATGTGGTATCGAGTGAAAGCAGTATGTGCTATCTAGTGCAAGCCGTATGGGGTATCTAGTGAAAGGCGTATGGGATATCTAATGATTGTGCCCTGTGTAGCATAGAAATATAACGACATTACACATAGCCTTGAAGTATAGAGAAATTACACACTAATGATTGTGCCATGCGTAGCATTGAAGTATAGACAAAGTACACACTAATGCCTTTGCCATGCGTAGCATAGAAGAATAGAGAAATTACACACTAATCTTTGTGCCATGCTTAGCATAGACGTATAGAGAATGTACACACTAATCCATGTGTCAAGCGTAGCATGGAAATTTAGCAAATGTACACACTAATCCATGGGTCAAGTGTAGCATAGACATATAGAGAATGTACACACTAATTCATGTGTGAAGCATAGCATAGACATATACAGAATGTACACACCAGTCCTTGTTTCACGCATAGCATAAACATATAGAGAATGAACACACTAATCCTTGTGTCAAGGGTAGCATAGACATATAGAGTATGTACACACTATTCCTTGTGTCAGGCGTAGCATAGACATATACAGAATGTACACACTAATCCATGTGTCAAGTGTAGCATAGACATATAGAGAATGTACACACTAATCATTGTGTCAATCGTAGCATAAACATATAGAGAATGTACACACTAATCCATGTATCAAGCGTAGCCTAGATATATAGAGAATGTACACACTAATCAATGTGTCAAGCGTAGCCTAGATATATAGAGAATGTACACACTAATCCATGTGTCAAGCATAGCATAACATATAGAGAATGTACTCCCTAATCCATGTGCCAAGCTTAGTATTGAAATATATAGTAATTACACATTAATCCATGTGTCAAGCCTAGCACAGACAAATAGAGAATGTACACACTAATCCATGTGTCAAATGTAGCATATACATATAGAGAATGTACACACTAATACATGGGTCAAGTGTAGCATAGACATATAGAGAATGTATACACTAATCCTTGTGTCAAGCCTAGCACAGACATATAGAGAATGTACACTCTAATCCATGTATCAAGCGTAGCAAATACATATAGAGAATGTACACACTATTGCTTATATCAAGCGTAGCATAGATATATAGATAATGTACACATTAATCCATGGGTCAAGCGTAGCATAGACATATAGATAATGTACACACTAATCCTCGTGTCAAGCATAGCATAGATATATAGAGAATGTACACACTAATTCATGTGACAAGCGTAGCATAGACATATAGAGAATGTACACACTATTCCTTATGTCACACGTAGCATAGACATGTAGAGAATGTACACATTAATCCTTATTTCACACGTAGCATAGACATGTAGAGAATGTACACACTATTCATTGTGTCAAGCGTAGCATAAACATATAGAGAATGTACACACTAGTCCTTGTGTCAAGCGTAGCATAGACATATAGAGAATGTACACACTATTGCTTGTGTCAAACGTAGCAGAGATATATAGAGAATGTACACACTAATCCGTGTATCAAGCGTAGCATAGACATATAGAGAATGTACACACTAGTCCTTGTGTCAATATTCCGTGTTCCAAGCCTAGCATAGACATAATAGAGAATGTACACACTATTCCTTATGTCACACGTAGCATAGACATGTAGAGAATGTACAAACTACTCCTTGTGCCAAGCCTAGCATATGAATATATAGAAATTACACACTAATCCTTGTGTCAAGCGTAGCATAGACAAATAGAGAATGTACATACTAATCCATGTGTCAAGCATAGCATAGAAATACATAGAATGTACACACCAATCCGTGTTTCAAGCCTAGCATAGATATATAGAGAATGTACACACTAATCCATGTGTCAAGCATAGCATAGAAATATATAGAATTTACACACTAATCCGTGTTTCAAGCATAGCATAGACATATAGAGAATGTACACATTATTCCTTATGTCACACGTAGCATAGACATGTAGAGAATGTACACACTAATCATTGTGTCAAGCTTAGCATAGATATATAGAGAATGTACACACTAATCCATGTGTCAAGGGTAGCATAGACATATAGAGAATATACACACTAATCATTGTGTCAAGCGTAGCATAGACATATAGAGAATGTATACACTAATCATTGTGTCACGCGTAGCATAGTCATATAGAGAATGTACACACTATTCCTTATGTCACGCGTAGCATAGACATATAGAGAATGTACACACTAATCCATGTGTCAAGCATAGTATAGAAATATATAGAATTTACACACTAATCCGTGTTTCAAGCGTAGCATAGACATATAGAGAATGTACACACTAATCCATGTGTCAAGCATAGCATAGAAATATATAGAATGTACACACTAATCCATGGGTCAAGCTTAGCATAGACATATAGAGAATGAACACACTAATCATTGTGTCAAGCGTAGCATAGATATATAGAGAATGTACACACTAATCCATGGGTCAAGCGTAGCATAGCTATATAGAGAATGTACACACTAATCCATGTGACAAGCGTAGCATAAACATATAGAGAATGTACACACTAATCATTGTGTCAAGATTAGCATAGATATATAGAGAATGTACACACTAATCCATGGGTCAAGCGTATCATAGACATATATAGAATGTACACACTAATCCTCGTGTCAAGCGTAGCATAGATATATAGAGAATGTACACACTAATCCATGTGACAAGCCTAGCATAAACATATATAGAATGTACACACTACTCCATGTGTCAAGCTTAGAATAGACATATAGAAAATGTACACACTAATACATGGGTCAAGCGTAGCATAAACATATACAGATTGCACACTAATCCATGTGTCAAGCGTAGCATAGATATATAGAGAATGTACACACTAATACATGGGTCAAGCTAAGCATAAACATATAGAGAATGTACACACTAATCCATGTGTCAAGTGTAGCATAGACATATAGTGAATGTACACACTAATCATTGTGTCAAGCGTAGCATAAACATATAGAGAATGTACACACTAAGCCATGTGTCAAGTGTAGCATAGACATATAGTGAATGTACACACTAATCCATGTGTCAAGCGTAGCATAGAACTATAGAGAATGTACACACTAATCCATGGGTCAAGCTTAGCATAGACATAGAGAGAATGTACACACTAATCCATGGGTCAAGCGTAGCATAGACATATAGAGAATGTACACACTAATCCATGTGTCAAGCGTAGCATAGACATATAGAGAATGTACACACTAATCATTGTGTCAAGCGTAGCATAGATATATAGAGAATGTACACACTAATCCATGGATCATGCGTAGCATAGACATATATAGAATGTACACACTAATCCTCGTGTCAAGCGTAGCATAGATATATAGAGAATGTACACACTAATCCATGTGTCAAGTGTAGCATAGACATAAAGAGAATGTACACACTAATCCATGTGTGAAGGGTAGCATAGACATATAGAGAATGTACACACTAGTCCTTGTGTCAAGCGTAGCATAGACATATAGAGAATGTACACACTATTGCTTGTGTCAAACGTAGCAGAGATATATAGAGAATGTACACACTAATCCGTGTGTCAAGCGTAGCATAGACATATTGAGAATGTACACACTAGTCCTTGTGTCAAGCCTAGCATAGACATATAGAGAATGTACATACTAATCCTCGTGTCAAGCCTAGCATAGACATATATAGAATGTACACACTAATCCATGTGTCAAGCGTAGCATAGAGATATAGAGAATGTACACACTAATCCATGTGTCAAGCGTAGCATAGACAAATAGAGAATGTACACACTAATCCATGTGTCAAGTGTAGCATAGACATAAAGAGAATGTACACACTAATCCATGTGTGAAGGTAGCATAGACATATAGAGAATGTACACACTAGTCCTTGTGTCAAGCGTAGCATAGACATATAGAGAATGTACACACTATTGCTTGTGTCAAACGTAGCAGAGATATATAGAGAATGTACACACTAATCCGTGTGTCAAGCGTAGCATAGACATATAGAGAATGTACACACTAGTCCTTGTGTCAAGCGTAGCATAGACATATAGAGAATGTACACACTATTGCTTGTGTCAAACGTAGCATAAACATATAGAGAATGTATACACTAATCATTGTGTCAATCGTAGGATATAAATATATAGAAATTACACACTATTCCGTGTTCCAAGCCTAGCATAGACATAATAGAGAATGTACACACTATTCCTTATGTCACACGTAGCATAGACATGTAGTGAATGTACAAACTACTCCTTGTGCCAAGCCTAGCATATGAATATATAGAAATTACACACTATTCCTTGTGTCAAGCGTAGCATAGACAAATAGATAATGTACATACTAATCCATGTGTCAAGTATAGCATAGAAATATATAGAATGTACACACCAATCCGTGTTTCAAGCGTAGCATAGACATATAGAGAATGTACACACTAATCCATGTGTCAAGCATAGCATAGAAATATATAGAATTTACACACTAATCCGTGTTTCAAGCATAGCATAGACATATAGAGAATGTACACATTATTCCTTATGTCACACATAGCATAGACATATAGAGAATGTACACACTAATCATTGTGTCAAGCTTAGCATAGATATATAGAGAATGTACACACTAATCCATGTGTCAAGGGTAGCATAGACATATAGAGAATGTACACACTAATCATTGTGTCAAGCGTAGCATAGACATATAGAGAATGTATACACTAATCATTGTGTCACGCGTAGCATAGTCATATACAGAATGTACACACTAATCCTTATGTCACGCGTAGCATAGACATATAGAGAATGTACACACTAATCCATGTGTCAAGCATAGTATAGAAATATATAGAATTTACACACTAATCCGTGTTTCAAGCGTAGCATAGACATATAGAGAATGTACACACTAATCCATGTGTCAAGCATAGCATAGAAATATATAGAATTTACACACTAATCCATGGGTCAAGCTTAGCATAGACATATAGAGAATGTACACACTAATCCTCGTGTCAAGGATAGCATAGATATATAGAGAATGTACACACTAATTCATGTGACAAGCGTAGCATAGACATATAGAGAATGTACACACTAATCATTGTGTCAAGCGTAGCATAGATATATAGAGAATGTACACACTAATCCATGGGTCAAGCGTAGCATAGATATATAGAGAATGTACACACTAATCCATGTGACAAGCGTAGCATAAACATATAGAGAATGTACACACTAATCATTGTGTCAAGCTTAGCATAGATATATAGAGAATGTACACACTAATCCATGGGTCAAGCGTAGCATAGTCATATATAGAATGTACACATTAATCATCGTGTCAAGCGTAGCATAGCTATATAGAGAATGTACACACTAATCCATGTGACAAGCCTAGCATAAACATATATAGAATGTACACACTAATCCACTGTCAAGCGTAGCATAGATATATAGAGAATGTACACACTAATCCATGTGACAAGCGTAGCATAGACAAATAGAGAATGTACACACTACTCCATGTGTCAAGCTTAGAATAGACATATAGAAAATGTACACACTAATACATGGGTCAAGCGTAGCATAAACATATAGAGATTGCACACTAATCCATGTGTCAAGCGTAGCATAGATATATAGAGAATGTACACACTAATACATGGGTCAAGCTAAGAATAAACATATAGAGAATGTACACACTAATCCATGTGTCAAGTGTAGCATAGACATATAGTGAATGTACACACTAATCCATGTGTCAAGCGTAGCATAGAAATATAGAGAATGTACACACTAATCCATGGGTCAAGCTTAGCTTAGACATAGAGAGAATGTACACACTAATCCATGGGTCAAGCGTAGCATAGACATATAGAGAATGTACACACTAATCCATGTGTCAAGCGTAGCATAGACATATAGAGAATGTACACACTAATCATTGTGTCAAGCGTAGCATAGATATATAGAGAATGTACACACTAATCCATGGGTCAAGCGTAGCATAGACATATATAGAATGTACACACTAATCCTTGTGTCAAGCGTAGCATAGATATATAGAGAATGTACACACTAATCCATGTGACAAGCGTAGCATAAACATATATAGAATGTACACACTAATCCTCTGTCAAGCGTAGCATAGATATATAGAGAATGTACACACTAATCCATGTGACAATCGTAGCATAGACATATAGAGAATGTACACACTACTCCATGTGTCAAGCGTAGCATAGACATATAGAGAATGTACACACTAATACATGGGTCAAGCGTAGCATAAACATATAGAGAATGTACACACTAATCCATGTGTCAAGCGTAGCATAGATATATAGAGAATGTACACACTAATACATTGGTCAAGCTTAGCATAGACATATAGAGAATGTACACACTAATCCTTATGTCAAGCGTAGCATAGACATATAGAGAATGTACACACTAATCCATGTGTCAAGCGTAGCATAGACATATAGAGAATGCACACACTAATCCATGTGTCAAGGGTAGCATAGACATATTGAGAATGTACACACTAGTCCTTATGTCAAGCGTAACATAGACATATATAGAATGCACACACTAATCCATGTGTCAAGCGTAGCATAGACATATAGAGAATGCACACACTAATCATTGTGTCAAGCGTAGCATAGACATATAGAGAATGTACACACTAATCCATGTGTCAAGCGTAGCATAGACATATAGAGAATGTACACACTAATCCATGTGTCAAGCGTAGCATAGACATATAGAGAATGTACACACTAATCCATGTGTCAAGCCTAGCATAGATATATAGAGAATGTACACACTAATACATGGGTCAAGCTTAGCATAGAAATATAGAGAATGTACACACTAATCATTGTGTCAAGCCTAGCATAGACATATAGAGAATGTAAACAATAATCCATGTATCAAGCGTAGCATAGATATATAGAGAATGTACACACTAATCCATGTAACAAGCGTAGCATAGATATATAGAGAATGTACACACTAATCCATGTGTCAAGCGTAGCATAGACATGTAGAGAATGTACACACTACTCCATGTGTCAAGCGTAGCATAGACATATAGAGAATGTACACACTAATCCATGTGTCAAGCGTAGCATAGACATATAGAGAATGTACACACTATTCCTTATGTCACACGTAGCATAGACATATAGAGAATGTACACACTAATCCATGTGTCAAACGTAGCATAGACATATAGAGAATGTACACACTAATCATTGGGTCAAGCGTAGCATAAACATATAGAGAATGTACACACTAATCCATGTATCAAGCGTAGCATAGATATATAGAGAATGTACACACTAATCCATGTAACAAGCGTAGCATAGATATATAGAGAATGTACACACTAATCCATGTGTCAAGCGTAGCATAGACATATAGAGAATGTACACACTAATCCATGTGTCAAGCGTAGCATAGACATATAGGAATGTACACACTAATTCATGTGTCACGTAGCATAGACATATAGAGAATGTACACAATAATCATTGTGTCAAGCGTAGCATAGACATATAGAGAATGTACACACTAATCCATGTGTCAAGCGTAGCATAGACATATAGAGAATGTACACACTAATCCATGTGTCAAGCGTAGCATAGACATATAGAGAATGTACACACTAATCCATGTGTCAAGCGTAGCATAGACATATAGAGAATGCACACACTAATCCATGTGTCAAGGGTAGCATAGACATATAGAGAATGTACACACTAATCCTTGTGTCAAGCCTAGCATAAACATATAGAGAATGTACACACTAATCCTTGTGTCAAGCGTAGCATAGACATATAGAGAATGTACACACTAATCCATGTGTCAAGAGTAGCATAGACATATAGAGAATGTACACACTAATCATTGTGTCAAGCGTAGCATAGATATATAGAGAATGTACACACTAATACATGGGTCAAGCTTAGCATATTCTTATATATAATGTACACACTAATCCTTGTGTCAAGCGTAACATAAACATATAGAGAATTTACACACTAATCCATGTGTCAAGCGTAACATAGACATATAGAGAATGCACACACTAATCCATGTGTCAAGCGTAGCATAGACATATAGAGAATGTACACACTAATCCATTGGTCAAGCGTAGCATAGACATATAGAGAATGTACACACTAGTCCTTATGTCAATCGTAGCATAGACATATAGAGAATGTACACACTAATCCATGTGTCAAGGGTAGCATAGACATATAGAGAATGTACACACTAGTCCTTATGTCAAGCGTGGCATAGGCATATAGGGAATGTACACACTAATCCATGTGTCAAGCGTAGCATAAACATATAGAGAATGCACACACTAATCCATGTGTCAAGTATAGCATATACATATAGAGAATGTACACACTAGTCATTATGTCAAGCGTAGCATAGACATATAGAGAATGTACACACTAATCCATGTGTCAAGCGTAGCATAGATATATAGAGAATGCACACACTAATCCATGGGTCAAGGGTAGCATTTACATATAGAGAATGTACACACTAATACATGGGTCAAGCGTAGCATATACTTATATAGAATGTACACACTAATCCATGTGTCAAGCGTAGCATAGACATATAGAGAATGCACACACTAATCCATGTGTCAAGGGTAGCATAGACATATTGAGAATGTACACACTAGTCCTTATGTCAAGCGTAACATAGACATATATAGAATGTACACACTAACCCTTTTGTCAATTGTTGCATAGACATAAATAGAATGCACACACTAATCCATGTGTCAAGCTTAGCATAGACATATAGAGATTGCACACACTAATCATTGTGTCAAGCGTAGCATAGACATATAGAGAATGTACACACTAATCCTTGTGTCAAGCGTAGCATAGACATATAGAGAATGTACCCACTAATCATTGTTTCAAGCGTAGCATAGATATATAGAGAATGTACACACTAATACATGGGTCAAGCTTAGCATATTCTTATATATAATGTACACACTAATCCTTGTGTCAAGCTTAACATAAACATATAGAGAATGTACACACTAATCCATGTGTCAAGCGTAGCATAGACATATAGAGAATGTACACACTAATCCATGTGTCAAGGGTAGCATAGACATATAGAGAATGTACACACTAACATGTGTCAAGCGTAGCATAGACATATAGAGAATGCACACACTAATCCATGTGTCAAGGGTAGCATAGACATATAGAGAATGTACACACTATTCCTTATGTCAAGCGTAGCATAGACATATAGAGAATGTACACACTAATCCATGTGTCAAGCGTAGCATAGACATATAGAGATGACACACTAATCATTGTGTCAAGCGTAGCATAGACATATAGAGAATGTACACACTAATCCATGTGTCAAGCGTAGCATAGACATATAGAGAATGTACACACTAATCCTTGTGTCAAGCCTAGCATAACATATAGAGAATGTACACACTAATCCATGTTCAAGCTAGCATAGAATATAGAGAATGTACACACTAATCCATGTATCAAGCGTAGCATAGAATATAGAGAATGTACACACTAATCATTGTGTCAAGCGTAGCATAGACATATAGAGAATGTACACACTAATCCATGTGTCAAGCGTAGCATAGACATATAGAGAATGTACACACTAATCCATGTGTCAAGCGTAGCATAGACATATAGAGAATGTACACACTAATCCATGTGTCAAGCGTAGCATAGACATATAGAGAATGTACACACTAGTCCTTATGTCAAGCGTAGCATAGTCATATAGAGAATGTACACACTAATCCATGTGTCAAGCGTAGCATAGACATATAGAGAATGTACACACTAATCCATGTGTCAAGGGTAGCATAGACATATAGAGAATGTACACACTAGTCCTTATGTCAAGCGTAGCATAGACATATAGAGAATGTACACACTAATCCATGTGTCAAGCGTAGCATAGACATATAGAGAATGTACACACTAATCCATGTGTCAAGGGTAGCATAGACATATAGAGAATGTACACACTAGTCCTTATGTCAAGCGTAGCATAGTCATATAGGGAATGTACACACTAATCCATGTGTCAAGCGTAGCATAGACATATAGAGAATGTACACACTAATCCATGTGTCAAGGGTAGCATAGACATATAGAGAATGTACACACTAGTCCTTATGTCAAGCGTAGCATAGTCATATAGGGAATGTACACACTAATCCATGTGTCAAGCGTAGCATAGACATATAGAGAATGCACACACTAATCCATGTGTCAAGGGTAGCATAGACATATTGAGAATGTACACACTAGTCCTTATGTCAAGCGTAACATAGACATATACAGAATGTACACACTAATCCATGTGTCAAGCGTAGCATAGAAATATAGAGATTGCACACACTAATCATTGTGTCTAGCGTATCATAGACATATAGAGAATGCACACACTAATCCATGGGTCAAGGGTAGCATAGACATATAGAGAATGTACACACTAATACATGGGTCAAGCGTAGCATACACTTATATAGAATGTACACACTAATCCTTGTGTCAAGCCTAGCATAAACATATAGAGAATGTACACACTAATCCATGTATCAAGCGTAGCATAGATATATAGAGAATGTACACATTAATCCATGTAACAAGCGTAGCATAGATATATAGAGATTGTACACACTAATCATTGTGTCAAGCGTAGCATAGACATATAGAGAATGTACACACTAATCCTTGTGTCAAGCGTAGCATAGACATATAGAGAAAGTACACACTAATCCATGTGTCAAGAGTAGCATAGACATATAGAGAATGTACCCACTAATCATTGTTTCAAGCGTAGCATAGATATATAGAGAATGTACACACTAATACATGGGTCAAGCTTAGCATATTCTTATATATAATGTACACACTAATCCTTGTGTCAAGCTTAACATAAACATATAGAGAATGTACACACTAATCCATGTGTCAAGCGTAGCATAGACATATAGAGAATGTACACACTAATCCATGTGTCAAGCGTAGCATAGACATATAGAGAATGTACACACTAATCCATGTGTCAAGCGTAGCATAGACATATAGAGAATGTACACACTAATCCTTATGTCAAGCGTAGCATAGACATATAGAGAATGTACACACTAATCCATGTGTCAAGCGTAGCATAGACATATAGAGAATGTACACACTAATCCATGTGTCAAGGGTAGCATAGACATATAGAGAATGTACACACTAGTCCTTATGTCAAGCGTAGCATAGTCATATAGGGAATGTACACACTAATCCATGTGTCAAGCGTAGCATAGACATATAGAGAATGTACACACTAATCCATGTGTCAAGGGTAGCATAGACATATAGAGAATGTACACACTAGTCCTTATGTCAAGCGTAGCATAGACATATAGAGAATGTACACACTAATCCATGTGTCAAGCGTAGCATAGACATATAGAGAATGTACACACTAATCCTTGTGTCAAGCCTAGCATAAACATATAGAGAATGTACACACTAATCCTTGTGTCAAGCGTAGCATAGACATATAGAGAATGTACACACTAATCCATGTGTCAAGCCTAGCATAGATATATAGAGAATTTACACACTAATACATGGGTCAAGCTTAGCATAGAAATATAGAGAATGTACACACTAATCATTGTGTCAAGCATAGCATAGACATATAGAGAATGTACACACTAATCCATGTATCAAGCGTAGCATAGATATATAGAGAATGTACACACTAATCCATGTATCAAGCGTAGCATAGATATATAGAGAATGTACACACTAATCCATGTGTCAAGCGTAGCATAGACATGTAGAGAATGTACACACTACTCCATGTGTCAAGCGTAGCATAGACATATAGAGAATGTACACACTAATCCATGTGTCAAGCGTAGCATAGACATATAGAGAATGTACACACTAATCCTTGTGTCAAGCGTAGCATAGACATATAGAGAATGTACACACTAATCCATGTGTCAAGCGTAGCATAGACATATAGAGAATGTA
>CM026399.1:52242286-52257149 GCA_014843695.1 Archivesica marissinica
TATACAGCATCTGGGTAGCATGAACATGGGTGTATACAGCATCTGGGTAGCATGAACATGGGTGTATACAGCATCTGGATAGCATGAACATGGGTTTATACAGTATCTGGATAGCATGAACATGGGTATATACAGTATCTGGGTAGCATGAACATGGATGTATACAGTATCTGGGTAGCATTAACATGGATGTATACAGCATCAGGCTAGCATGAACATGGGTGTATACAGCATCTGGGTAGCATGAACATGGATGTATACAGTATCTGGGTAGCATGAACATGGATGTATATAGCATCTGGGTAACATGAACATGGGTGTATACAGCATCTGGGTAGCATGAACATGGATGGATACAGTATCTGGGTAGCATGAACATGGATGGATACAGTATCTGGGTAGCATGAACATGGATGTATACATCATCTGTGTAGCATAATAATGGATGGATACATCATCTGGGTAGCATGAACATGGGTGTATACATCATCTGGGTAGCATGAACATGGGTGTATACTGCATCTGGGTAGCATGAACATGGGTGTATACAGCATCTGGGTAGCATGAACATGGATGGATACAGCATCTGGGTAGCATGAACATGGATGTATACAGCATCTGGGTAGCATGAACATGGGTGGATACATCATCTGGGTAGCATGAAAATGGATGGATACAGCATCTGGGTAGCATGAACATTGGTGGATACATCATCTGGGTAGCATGAACATGGATGGATACATCATCTGGGTAGCATGAACATGGATGGATACAGCATCTGGGTAGCATGAACATGGATGTATACAGCATCTGGGTAGCATGAACATGGATGGATACAGCATCTGGGTAGCATGAACATGGATGTATACAGCATCTGGGTAGCATGAACATGGATGTATACAGCATCTGGGTAGCATGAACATGGATGGATACAGCATCTGGGTAGCATGAACATGGGTGATACAGCTGGGTAGCATGAACATGGGTGTATACAGCATCTGGGTAGCATGAACATGGGTGTATACAGCATCTGGGTAGCATGAACATGGATGTATACAGCATCTGGGTAGCATGAACATGGGTGTATACAGCATCTGGGTAGCATGAACATGGATGTATACAGCATCTGGGTAGCATGAACATGGGTGTATACAGCATCTGGGTAGCATGAACATGGGTGTATACAGCATCTGGGTAGCATGAACATGGGTGTATACAGCATCTGGATAGCATGAACATGGGTTTATACAGTATCTGGATAGCATGAACATGGGTGTATACAGTATCTGGGTAGCATGAACATGGATGTATACAGCATCTGGGTAGCATGAACATGGATGTATACAGCATCTGGGTAGCATGAACATGGGTGTATACAGCATCTGGGTAGCATGAACATGGATGGATACAGTATCTGGGTAGCATGAACAGGGATGTATACAGCATCTGGGTAGCATGAACATGGATGTATACAGCATCTGGGTAGCATGAACATGGGTGGATACAGTATCTGGGTAGCATGAACATGGGTGTACATGGGTGTATACAGCATCTGGGTAGCATGAACATGGATGTATACAGCATCTGGGTAGCATGAACATGGATGGATACAGCATCTGGGTAGCATGAACATGGGTGTATACATCATCTGGGTAGCATGAACATGGATGGATACAGCATCTGGGTAGCATGAACATGGATGTATACATCATCTGGGTAGCATGAACATGGATGGATACATCATCTGGGTAGCATGAACATGGGTGTATACATCATCTGGGTAGCATGAACATGGGTGTATACAGCATCTGGGTAGCATGAACATGGATGTATACAGCATCTGGGTAGCATGAACATGGATGGATACAGCATCTGGGTAGCATGAACATGGTGTATACAGCATCTGGGTAGCATGAACATGGGTGTATACAGCATCTGGGTAGCATGAACATGGATGTATACAGCATCTGGGTAGCATGAACATGGATGTATACAGCATCTGGGTAGCATGAACATGGGTGGATACAGCATCTGGGTAGCATGAACATGGTGTAATGGGTGTATACATCATCTGGGTAGCATGAACATGGATGTATACATCATCTGGGTAGCATGAACATGGATGTATACAGCATCTGGGTAGCATGAACATGGATGTATACATCATCTGGGTAGCATGAACATGGATGGATACAGCATCTGGGTAGCATGAACATGGGTGTATACAGCATCTGGGTAGCATGAACATGGGTGTATACAGCATCTGGGTAGCATGAACATGGGTGTATACAGCATCTGGGTAGCATGAACATGGATGGATACATCATCTGGGTAGCATGAACATGGATGTATACAGCATCTGGGTAGCATGAACATGGATGGATACATCATCTGGGTAGCATGAACATGGATGTATACAGCATCTGGGTAGCATGAACATGGATTGATACAGCATCTGGGTAGCATGAACATGGGTGTATACAGCATCTGGGTAGCATGAACATGGATGTATACAGCATCTGGGTAGCATGAACATGGATGTATACAGCATCTGGGTAGCATGAACATGGATGTATACAGCATCTGGTTAGCATGAACATGGAAGTATACAGCATCTGGGTAGCATGAACATGGATGGATACATCATCTCGGTATCATGAACATGGATTTATACAGCATCTGGATAGCATGAACATGGATGGATACATCATCTGTGTAGCATGAACATGGATGTATACATCATCTGGGTAGCATGAACATGGATGTATACAGCATATGGGTAGCATGAACATGGGTATATACAGCATATGGTAGCATGAACATGGATGGATACAGCATCTGGGAAGCATGAACATGGATGTATACAGCATATGGGTAGCATGAACATGGGTGGATACATCATCTGGGTAGCATGAACATGGATGTATACAGCATCTGGGTAGCATGAACATGGATGTATACAGCATCTGGGTAGCATGAACATGGATGGATACAGCATCTGGGTAGCATGAACATGGGTGTATACATCATCTGGGTAGCATGAACATGGATGGATACAGTATCTGGGTAGCATGAACATGGATGTATACATCATCTGGGTAGCATAACCATGGATGGATACATCATCTGGGTAGCATGAACATGGGTGTATACATCATCTGGGTAGCATGAACATGGGTGTATACTGCATCTGGGTAGCATGAACATGGATGTATACAGTATCTGGGTAGCATGAACATGGATGTATACAGCATCTGGGTAGCATGAACATGGGTGTATACAGCATCTGGGTAGCATGCACATGGATGGATACAGTATCTGGGTAGCATGAACAGGGATGTATATAGCATCTGGGTATCATGAACATGGATGTATACAGCATCTGGGTAGCATGAACATGGATGTATACAGCATCTGGGTAGCATGAACATGGGTGGATACATCATCTGGGTAGCATGAACATGGATGGATACAGCATCTGGGTAGCATGAACATGGGTGGATACATCATCTGGGTAGCATGAACATGGGTGTATACAGCATCTGGGCATCTGGGTAGCATGAACATGGGTGGATGCAGCATCTGGGTAGCATGAACATGGGTGTATACAGCATCTGGGTAGCATGAACATGGGTGTATACAGCATCTGGGTAGCATGAACATGGGTGTATACAGCATCTGGGTAGCATGAACATGGATGTATACAGCATCTGGGTAGCATGAACATGGGTGTATACAGCATCTGGGTAGCATGAACATGGATGTATACAGCATCTGGGTAGCATGAACATGGGTGGATGCAGCATCTGGGTAGCATGAACATGGGTGTATACAGCATCTGGGTAGCATGAACATGTGTGTATACAGCATCTGGGTAGCATGAACATGGGTGTATACAGCATCTGGGTAGCATGAACATGGATGTATACAGCATTTGGGTAGCATGAACATGGGTGTATACAGCATCTGGGTAGCATGAACATGGATGGATACAGCATCTGGGTAGCATGAACATGGGTGTATACAGCAGCTGGGTAGCATGCACATGGATGGATACAGTATCTGGGTAGCATGAACAGGGATGTATACAGCATCTGGGTAGCATGAACATGGATGTATACAGCATCTGGGTAGCATGAACATGGGTGGATACAGTATCTGGGTAGCATGAACATGGATGTATACAACATCGGGTAGCATGAACATGGAGTATACAGCATCTGGGTAGCATGAACATGGGTGTATACAGCATCTGGGTAGCATGAACATGGATGTACAGCATCTGGGTAGCATGAACATGGATGTATATGCATCTGGGTAGCATGAACATGGGTGTATACAGCATCTGGGTAGCATGAACATGGGTGTATACAGCATCTGGGTAGCATGAACATGGGTGGATACATCATCTGGGTAGCATGAACATGGGTGTATACAGCATCTGGGTAGCATGAACATGGGTGGATACATCATCTGGGTAGCATGAACATGGATGGATACAGCATCTGGGTAGCATGAACATGGGTGTATACAGCATCTGGGTAGCATGAACATGGGTGGATACATCATCTGGGTAGCATGAACATGGGTGTATACAGCATCTGGGTAGCATGAACATGGGGGATACATCATCTGGGTAGCATGACCATGGATGGATACAGCATCTGGGTAGCATGAACATGTGTGTACATGGGTGTATACAGCATTTGGGTAGCATGAACATGGGGTATACATCATCTGGGTAGCATGAACATGGGTGTATACAGCATTGGGTAGCATGAACATGGGTGTATATAGCATCTGGGTAGCATGAACATGGGTGCATACAGCATCTGGGTAGCATGAACATGGGTGTATACAGCATCTGGATAGCATGAACATAGGTTTATACAGTATCTGGATAGCATGAACATGGGTATATACAGTATATGGGTAGCATGAACATGGATGTATACAGCATCTGGGTAGCATGAACATGGATGTATACAGCATCTGGGTAGCATGAACATGGGTGTATACAGCATCTGGGTAGCATGAACATGGATGTATACAGCATCTGTGTAGCATGAACATGGATGTATACAGCATCTGGGTAGCATGAACATGGGTGTATACAGCATCTGGGTAGCATGAACATGGGTGTATACAGCATCTGGGTAGCATGAACATGGATGGATACATCATCTGGGTAGCATGAACATGGATGGTACAGCATCTGGGTAGCATGAACATGGATGGATACACATCTGGGTAGCATGAACATGGATGGATACAGCATCTGGGTAGCATGAACATGGATTGTACAGCATCTGGGTAGCATGAACATGGGTGTATACAACATCTGGGTAGCATGAACATGGGGTATACAGCATCTGGGTAGCATGAACATGGATGGATACATCATCTGGGTAGCATGACCATGGATGGATACACATCTGGGTAGCATGAACATGTGTGTACATGGGTGTATACAGCATTGGGTAGCATGAACATGGATGAAACAGCATCTCGATAGCATGAACATGGATTATACACATCTGGATAGCAGAACATGGATAATACACATCTGGGTAGCATGAACATGGATGGATACATCATCTGGGTAGCATGAACATGGATGTATACAGCATCTGGGTAGCATGAACATGGATGTATACAGCATCTGAGTAGCATGAACATGGATGTATACAGCATCTGTGTAGCATGAACATGGATGTATACAGCATCTGTGTAGCATGAACATGGATGTATACAGCATCAGGGTAGCATGAACATGATGTATACAGCATATGTGTAGCATGAACATGGTGTATACAGCATCTGGGTAGCATGAACATGGATGGATACAGCATCTGGGTAGCATGAACATGGATGCATACAGCATCTGGTAGCATGAACATGGATGTATACAGCATCTGGGTAGCATGAACATGGATGTATACATCATCTGGGTAGCATGAACACACATGGGTGTATACAGCATATGGGTAGCATGAACATGGATGTATACAGCATCTGGGTAGCATGAACATGAATGGATACAGCATCTGGGTAGCATGAACATGGGTGTATACATCATCTGGGTAGCATGAACATGGATGGATACAGTATCTGGGTAGCATGAACATGGATGTATACATCATCTGGGTAGCATGACCATGGATGGATACATCATCTGGGTAGCATGAACATGGGTGTATACATCATCTGGATAGCATGAAAATGGGTGTATACTGCATCTGGTTAGCATGAACATGGGTGTATACATCATCTGGGTAGCATGAACATGGATGGATACAGTATCTGGGTAGCATGAACATGGATGTATACATCATCTATGTAGCATAATAATGGATGGATACATCATCTTGGTAGCATGAACATGGGTGTATACATCATCTGGGTAGCATGAACATGGATGTATACAGCATCTGGGTAGCATGAACATGGGTGTATACAGCATCTGGGTAGCATGAACATGGATGGATACAGCATCTGGGTAGCATGAACATGGATGTATACAGCATCTGGGTAACATGAACATGGTGGATACCTCATCTGGGTACCATGACATGATGCATACAGCATCTGCGTACATGAACATGGTATACATCATCTGGGTAGCTCAACATGGTGGATACAGCATCTGGGTAGCATGAACATGGATGGATACAGCATCTGGGTAGCATGAACATGGATGTATACAGCATCTGGGTAGCATGAACATGGATGTATACAGCATCTGGGTAGCATGAACATGGATGGATACAGCATCTGGGTAGCATGAACATGGGTGGATACAGCATCTTGGTAGCATGAACATGGATGTATACAGCATCTGGGTAGCATGAACATGGGTGGATGCAGCATCTGGGTAGCATGAACATGGGTGTATACAGCATCTGGGTAGCATGAACATGGGTGTATACAGCATCTGGGTAGCATGAACATGGGTGTATACAGCATCTGGGTAGCATGAACATGGATGTATACAGCATCTGGGTAGCATGAACATGGGTGTATACAGCATCTGGGTAGCATGAACATGGATGGATACAGCATCTGGATAGCATGAACATGGGTGTATACAGCATCTGGGTAGCATGAACATGGATGTATACAGCATCTGGGTAGCATGAACATGGGTGTATACAGCATCTCGATAGCATGAACATGGGTTTATACAGTATAGGGGTAGCATGAACATGAGTATATACAGTATCTGGGTAGCATGAACATGGGTATATACAGTATCTGGGTAGCATGAACATGGATGTATACAGCATCTGGGTAGCATGAACATGGGTGTATACAGCATCTGGGTAGCATGAACATGGATGTATACAGCATCTGGGTAGCATGAACATGGATGGATACAGTATCTGGGTAGCATGAACATGGGTGTATACATCATCTGGGTAGCATGAACATGGATGGATACAGCATCTGGGTAGCATGAACATGGATGTATACATCATCTGGGTAGCATGAACATGGATGGATACATCATCTGGGTAGCATGAACATGGGTGTATACATCATCTGGGTAGCATGAACATGGGTGTATACAGCATCTGGGTAGCATGAACATGGATGGATACATCATCTGGGTAGCATGAACATGGATGGATACAGCATCTGGGTAGCATGAACATGGATGTATTTATCATCTGGGTAGCATGAACATGGATGGATACAGCCTCTGGGTAGCATGAACATGGGTATATACAGCATCTGGGTAGCATGAACATGGATGTATACAGCATCTGGGTAGCATGAACATGGATGGATACAGCATCTGGTTAGCATGAACATGATGTATACAGCATCTGGGTAGCATGAACATGGATGGATACAGCATCTGGGTAGCATGAACATGGGTGGATACAGCATCTGGGTAGCATGAACATGGATGGATACATCATCTGGGTAGCATGAACATGGATGTATACAGCATCTGGGTAGCATGAACATGGATGTATACAGCATCTGGGTAGCATGAACATGGGTGTATACAGCATCTGGGTAGCATGAACATGGATGTATACAGCATCTGGGTAGCATGAACATGGGTGTATACAGCATCTGGGTAGCATGAACATGGGTGAACAGTGTATACAGCATCTGGGTAGCATGAACATGGGTGTATACAGCATCTGGGTAGCATGAACATGGGTGGATACATCATCTGGGTAGCATGAACATGGATGTATACAGCATCTGGGTAGCATGAACATGGGTGTATACATCATCTGGGTAGCATGAACATGGATGTATACAGCATCTGGGTAGCATGAACATGGGTGTATACAGCATCTGGGTAGCATGAACATGGATGGATACAGCATCTGGGTAGCATGAACATGGATGGATACAGCATCTGGGTAGCATGAACATGGATGGATACAGCATCTGGGTAGCATGAACATGGATGTATACATCATCTGGGTAGCATGAACATGGATGTATACAGCATCTGGGTAGCATGAACATGGATGTATACAGCATCTGGGTAGCATGAACATGGATGTATACAGCATCTGGGTAGCATGAACATGGGTGTATACAGCATCTGGGTAGCATGAACATGGGTGTATACAGCATCTGGGTAGCATGAACATGGATGTATACAGCATCTGGGTAGCATGAACATGGATGGATACAGCATCTGGGTAGCATGAACATGGATGGATACATCATCTGGGTAGCATGAACTTGGATGGATACAGCATCTGGGTAGCATGAACATGGGTGTATACATCATCTGGGTAGCATGAACATGGATGGATAAATCATCTGGGTAGCATGAACATGGGTGTATACAACATCTGGGTAGCATGAACATGGGTGTATACTGCATCTGGGTAGCATGAACATGGATGGATACATCATCTGGGTAGCATGACCATGGATGGATACATCATCTGGGTAGCATGAACATGGGTGTACATGGGTGTATACAGCATTTGGGTAGCATGAACATGGGTGTATACATCATCTGGGTAGCATGAACATGGGTGTATACAGCATCTGGGTAGCATGAACATGGGTGTATACTGCATCTGGGTAGCATGAACATGGGTGTATACAGCATCTGGGTAGCATGAACATGGATGGATACAGCATCTGAGTAGCATGAACATGGATGTATGCAGCATCTGGGCAGCATGAACTTGGATGTATACAGCATCTGGGTAGCATGAATATGTGTGTATACATCATCTGGGTAGCATGAACATGGGTGTATACAACATCTGGGTAGCATGAACATGGATGTATACAGCATCTGGGTAGCATGAACATGGGTGTATACAGCATATGGGTAGCATGAACATGGATGTATACAACATCTGGGTAGCATGAACATGGATGTATACAGCATCTGGGTAGCATGAACATGGGTGTATACAGCATCTGGGTAGCATGAACATGGATGTATACAGCATCTGTGTAGCATGAACATGGATGTATATAGCATCTGGGTAGCATGAACATGGGTGTATACAGCATCTGGGTAGCATGAACATGGGTGTATACAGCATCTGTGTAGCATGAACATGGATGGATACATCATCTGGGTAGCATGAACATGGATGGATACAGCATCTGGGTAGCATGAACATGGATGGATACATCATCTGGGTAGCATGAACATGGATGGATACAGCATCTGGGTAGCATGAACATGGATTGATACAGCATCTGGGTAGCATGAACATGGGTGTATACAACATCTGGGTAGCATGAACATGGGTGTATACTGCATCTGGGTAGCATGAACATGGATGGATACATCATCTGGGTAGCATGACCATGGATGGATACATCATTTGGGTAGCATGAACATGTGTGTACATGGGTGTATACAGCATTTGGGTAGCATGAACATGGGTGTATACATCATCTGGGTAGCATGAACATGGGTGTATACAGCATCTGGGTAGCATGAACATGGGTGTATACTGCATCTGAGTAGCATGAACATGGGTGTATACAGCATCTGGGTAGCATGAACATGGATGGATACAGCATCTGAGTAGCATGAACATGGATGTATACAGCATCTGGGTAGCATGAACTTGGATGTATACAGCATCTGGGTAGCATGAATATGTGTGTATACATCATCTGGGTAGCATGAACATGGATGGATACATCATCTGTGTAGCATGAACATGGATGTATATAGCATCTGGGTAGCATGAACATGGGTGTATACAGCATCTGGGTAGCATGAACATGGATGGATACATCATCTGGGTAGCATGAACATGGATGAGTACATCATCTGGGTAGCATGAACATGGATGTATACAGCATCTGGGTAGCATGAACATGGATGCATACAGCATCTGGGTAGCATGAACATGGGTGGATACAGCATCTGGGTAGCATGAACATGGGTGTATACATCATCTGGGTAGCATGAACATGGATGAATACAGTATCTGGGTAGCATGAACATGGATGTATACATCATCTGGGTAGCATGACCATGGATGTATACAGCATCTGGGTAGCATGAACATGGATGAATACAGCATCTGTGTAGCATGAACATGGATGTATACAGCATCTTGGTAGCATGAACCTGGGTGGATACATCATCTGGGTAGCATGAACATGGGTGTATACAGCATCTGGGTAGCATGACCAAGGGTGTATACAGCATCTGGGTAGCATGAACATGGATGTATACAGCATCTGGGTAGCATGAACATGGGTGTATACAGCATCTGCGTAGCATGAACATGAGTGTATACAGCATCTGGGTAGCATGAACATGGGTGTATACAGCATCTGGGTAGCATGAACATGGGTGTATAGAGCATCTCGATAGCATGAACATGGGTTAAACAGTATCTGGGTAGCATGAACATGGGTGTATACAGTATCTGGGTAGCATGAACATGGATGTATACAGCATCTGGGTAGCATGAACATGGATGGATACAGCATCTGGGTAGCATGAACATGGATGGATACATCATCTGGGTAGCATGAACATGGGTGGATACATCATCTGGGTAGCATGAACATGGATGTATACAGCATCTTGGTAGCATGAACCTGGGTGGATACATCATCTGGGTAGCATGAACATGGGTGTATACAGCATCTGGGTAGCATGACCAAGGGTGTATACAGTATCTGGGTAGCATGAACCTGGATGGATACATCATCTGGGTAGCATGAACATGGATGGATACAGCATCTGGGTAGCATGAATATGGATGGATACAGTATCTGGGTAGCATGAACATGGATATATACAGTATCTGGGTAGCATGAACATGGATGGATACAGCATCTGGGTAGCATGAACATGAGTGGATACAGCATATGGGTAGACTGAACAAGGGTGTATACAGCATCTGGGTAGCATGAACATGGGTGTATACGTCATCTGGGTAGCATGAACATGGGTGTATACAGCATCTGGGTAGCATGAACATGGATGTATACAGCATCTGAGTAGCATGAACATGGGTGTATACAGCATCTGGGTAGCATGAACATGGATGGATAGAGCATCTGGGTAGCATGAACATGGGTGTATACAGCATCTGGGTAGCATGAACATGGATGTATACAGCATCTGGGTAGCATGAACATGGATGGATACAGCATCTGTGTAGCATGAACATGGATGTATACAGCATCTGTGTAGCATGAACATGGGTGGATACAGCATATGGGTAGCATGAATATGGGTGGATACAGCATCTGGGTAGCATGAACATGGATGTATACATCATCTGGGTAGCATGAACATGGGTGTATACATCATCTGGGTAGCATAAACATGGATGTATACAGCATCTGGCTAGCATGAACATGGGTGGATACATCATCTGGGTAGCATGAACATGGATGTATACAGCATCTGGGTAGCATGAACATGGGTGGATACATCATCTGGGTAGCATAAACATGGATGTATACAGCATCTGGGTAGCATGAACATGGGTGTATACAGCATCTGGGTAGCATGAACATGGATGGATACAGCATCTGGGTAGCATGAACATGGGTGTATACATCATCTGGGTAGCATGAACATGGATGTATACAGCATCTGGGTAGCAAGAACATGGGTGTATACAACATCTGGGTAGCATGAACATGGGTGGATACAGCATCTGGGTAGCATGAACATGGATGGATGCAGCATCTTAGTAGCATGAACATGGATGGATACATCATCTGGGTAGCATGAACATGGATGGATACATCATCTGGGTAGCATGAACATGGGTGGTTACATCATCTGACATTCTGGATAGGTTTTTATTGTTATGTAGAGTATGTATGCTATGTAGAGTATGTATGCTATGTAGAGTATGTATGCTATGTAGAGTGTGTATGTTATGTAGAGTGTGTATGTTATGTAGAGTATGTATGCTATGTAGAGTGTGTATGTTATGTAGAGTATGTATGCTATGTAGAGTATGTATGTTATGTAGAGTGTGTATGTTATGTAGAGTATGTATGTTATGTAGAGTATGTATGTTATGTAGAGTATGTATGCTATGTAGAGTATGTATGTTATGTAGAGTGTGTATGTTATGTAGAGTATGTATGCTATGTAGAGTGTGTATGTTATGTAGAGTGTGTATGTTATGTAGAGTATGTATGCTATGTAGAGTGTGTATGTTATGTAGAGTATGTATGTTATGTAGAGTATGTATGTTATGTAGAGTGTGTATGTTATGTAGAGTATGTATGTTATGTAGAGTATGTATGCTATGTAGAGTATGTATGCTATGTAGAGTATGTATGCTATGTAGAGTATGTATGTTATGTAGAGTGTGTATGTTATGTAGAGTGTGTATGTTATGTAGAGTATGTATGCTATGTAGAGTATGTATGCTATGTAGAGTGTGTATGTTATGTAGAGTATGTATGCTATGTAGAGTGTGTATGTTATGTAGAGTATGTATGCTATGTAGAGTGTGTATGCTATGTAGAGTGTGTATGTTATGTAGAGTATGTATGTTATGTAGAGTATGTATGTTATGTAGAGTATGTATGTTATGTAGAGTATGTATGCTATGTAGAGTGTGTATGTTATGTAGAGTATGTATGTTATGTAGAGTATGTATGTTATGTAGAGTGTGTATGTTATGTAGAGTATGTATGATATGTAGAGTATGTATGTTATGTAGAGTATGTATGTTATGTAGAGTGTGTATGTTATGTAGAGTATGTATGTTATGTAGAGTATGTATGCTATGTAGAGTGTGTATGTTATGTAGAGTATGTATGTTATGTAGAGTATGTATGTTATGTAGAGTATGTATGCTATGTAGAGTGTGTATGTTATGTAGAGTATGTATGCTATGTAGAGTATGCCAACAATTATACACATTCCCAATCTATTATTCGGGTAGATTCTATTATCTATTCTATTATTACAGTAGGTCTAGTTCTAGACAACTCTATCGTAATATATGGAAATAAGGAATATTAGTTATGCCCCTTTTCCTTACAGCTAGTATTGTCTCCAGTCTCAATTTTAAATATTACATACATAACGTATACAGGCATTCAACACTAACAAGTTTAATAAAATCTTATAATAAAGTTCTCGAGACTAGTAGAGGTGGTGGGGCGGGTCGTGGTGGTGGGGCACTGCTCTCGGAACAAGATAATGCATAAATATATGTGCAGGTGAAATGATGTTACATGATGCACAGACGGATCTGTAGTCCAGTGGTAACACGCTGGACTGGAACTCCAGGGATGGCAGGTTCGATCCCCCATCTGATCCCTAATAAAATTAACAGTCTTTCAGACTGTACTTTAAACCGAGGTCTCGCTCCTCGTAGGCACACTAGACCACGGAGATACGGTAATATTGCAGAGATAAAAATACACTTTAGTTTAAACTTTATTTATTAACAATTGCAGTTCTAACAACTTATATTAATCACTGTCGTTGGCGCGGATGAAAGCATAAATGTGGTCATTCTTGTCGGAGGAAACCAGAGAAAACCCACCTGTCCGATCTGGCGACCATCGTACCATCTCACATACTTCCTGGCCCGAGGATCGAACCCGGGTTGAATTGGTGAGAAGCGAGCGCACCAACCACTGCGCTAATCGGACAACGCACTTTAGTTTAAACTGGTTAAACATTACTAGCCATTGGTTAGACAATCTGGAGAACATATTTGAATCTTGATCCAGTGTTGATCAACTAAATCAGGAAGATTTCACACACTACTTTACTTTGGCAAGCTAATGTTTAGTTAGTTTATACATGTACACATGCTTGATTGTGAACCAAGTTTTTACAACATTATATTAATCGTTCTCGATACCTCATTCCCGACGGAATCCATAGCCATGAGGGAGAGAGGAGGCAATATGGAATTTAAGTGCCTTGCCCAAGAGGCACAATCGTACCTACAACAGCTGGGTGCAAACTTAGGGCCTCTAACACCTGAAGCGGATGAGCAACCACTGCTCTAGCACGATTTCCACTAATTAATGCCTTAATATGAATAGAATTGCTTGCAACTTGAATGCAATTGGTAGACGAATTTCTTAAATGTTTGTATGCTACTACAGGTTAATGGTACAGCAGTTACTATGTCTCCCCTAATGGGGGGAAAACATATTGTTTTGCCATTGCCGTCCGTCCGCTTTCCATTGTCCAAACTTCATCTCCAGAACCCCATGTTGAATATTCACCAAACTTGTTATGATGTCTAGTTTTGCATATTGAAACCATGTTCCGGTTGGATGATTTTCTATGGATTTAAGGGCATTTGAACATTTTTGTGACACAAAGATGGTGCATGCTTCATATCCAAAACCCCTTGTTGAATATTAACGAACCGTGGCAGGGAGCATC
>CM026399.1:52258149-52282570 GCA_014843695.1 Archivesica marissinica
GTTGTGCATATTGTAACCCCGTTCTGGTATGTGTCTAGTTGTGCATATTGTAACCCCGTTCCGGTATGTCTAGTTGTGCATATTGTAACCCCGTCCGGTATGTGTCTAGTTGTGCATATTGTAACCCCGTTCCGGTATGTCTAGTTGTGCATATTGTAACCCATTCCGGTATGGTGTCTAGTTGTGCATATTGTAACCCCGTTCCTGTATGATGTCTAGTTGTGCATATTGTAACCCCGTTCCAGTATGATGCCTAGTTGTGCATATTGTAACCCCGTTCCGGTATGATGTCTAGTTGTGCATATTGTAACCCCGTTCCGGTATGATGTCTAGTTGTGCATATTGTAACCCCGTTCCGGTATGGTGTCTAGTTGTGCATATTGTAACCCCGTTCCGGTATGGTGTCTAGTTGTGCTTATTGTAACCCCGTTCCAGTATGATGTCTAGTTGTGCATATTGTAACCCCGTTCCGGTATGGTGTCTAGTTGTGCATATTGTAACCCCGTTCCGGTATGGTGTCTAGTTGTGCATATTGTAACCCCGTTCCGGTATGATGTCTAGTTGTGCATATTGTAACCCCGTTCCGGTATGATGTCTAGTTGTGCATATTGTAACCCCGTTCCTGTATGTCTAGTTGTGCGTATTGTAACCCCGTTCCTGTATGATGTCTAGTTGTGCGTATTGTAACCCCGTTCCTGTATGGTGTCTAGTTGTGCATATTGTAACCCCGTTCCGGTATGATGTCTAGTTGTGCATATTGTAACCACGTTCCGGTATGATGTCTAGTTGTGCGTAATATAACCCCGTTCCAGTATGATGTCTAGTTGTGCATATTGTAACCCCGTTCCGGTAGGATGTCTGGTTGTGCATATTGTAACCCCATTCCGGTATGATGTCTAGTTGTGCATATTGTAACCCCGTTCCGGTATGTTGTCTAGTTGTGCATATTGTAACCCCATTCCTGTATGATGTCTAGTTGTGTGTATTGTAACCCCGTTCCGGTATGGTGTCTAGTTGTGCATATTGTAACCCCGTTCCGGTATGATGTCTAGTTGTGCATATTGTAACCCCGTTCCGGTATGATGTCTAGTTGTGCATATTGTAACCCCGTTCAGGTATGATGTCTAGTTGTGCATATTGTAACCCCGTTCCGGTATGATGTCTAGTTGTGCATATTGTAACCCCGTTCCGGTATGGTGTCTAGTTGTGCATATTGTAACCCCGTTCCGGTATGATGTCTAGTTGTGCATATTGTAACCCCATTCCGGTATGATTTCTAGTTGTGTGTATTGTAACCCCGTTCCGGTATGATGTCTAGTTGTGCATATTGTAACCCCGTTCCGGTATGATGTCTATTTGTGCATATTGTAACCCCGTTCTGGTATGATGTCTAGTTGTGCGTAATGTAACCCCGTTTCGGTAGGATGTCTAGTTGTGCATATTGTAACCCCGTTCCGGTATGATGTCTAGTTGTGCGTAATGTAACCCCGTTTCGGTAGGATGTCTAGTTGTGCATATTGTAACCCCGTTCCGGTATGGTGTCTAGTTGTGCATATTGTAACCCCGTTCCGGTATGGTGTCTAGTTGTGCATATTGTAACCCCGTTCCGGTACGATGTCTAGTTGTGCATATTGTAACCGCGTTCCGGTATGGTATCTAGTTGTGCATATTGTAACCCCGTTCCGGTAGGATGTCTAGTTGTGCATATTGTAACCCCGTTCCGGTATGGTGTCTAGTTGTGCATATTGTAACCCCGTTCCAGTATGATGTTTAATTGTGCATATTGTAACCACGTTCCTGTATGATGTCTAGTTGTGCATATTGTAACCCCGTTCCGGTATGGTGTCTAGTTGTGCGTAATCTAACCCCGTTCCGGTATGATGGCTAGTTGTGCATATTGTAACCCCATTCCGGTATGATGGCTAGTTGTGCATATTGTAACCCCGTTCCGGTATGATGGCTAATTGTGCATATTGTAACCCCGTTTCGGTATGATGTCTAGTTGTGCATATTGTAACCCCGTTCCTGTATGATGTCTAGTTGTGCATATTGTAACCCCGTTCCTGTATGTCTAGTTGTGCGTATTGTAACCCCGTCCTGTATGATGTCTAGTTGTGCATATTGTAACCCCGTTCCGGTATGATGTCTAGTTGTGCATATTGTAACCCCGTTCCAGTATGATGCCTAGTTGTGCATATTATAACCCCGTTCCGGTATGATGTCTAGTTGTGCATATTGTAACCCCGTTCCGGTATGATGTCTAGTTGTGCATATTGTAACCCCGTTCCGGTATGGTGTCTAGTTGTGCATTTAACCCCGTTCCGGTATGGTGTCTAGTTGTGCTTATTGTAACCCCGTTCCAGTATGATGTCTAGTTGTGCATATTGTAACCCCGTTCCGGTATGGTGTCTAGTTGTGCATATTGTAACCCCGTTCCGGTATGGTGTCTAGTTGTGCATATTGTAACCCCGTTCCGGTATGATGTCTAGTTGTGCATATTGTAACCCCGTTCCGGTATGATTTCTAGTTGTGCGTATTGTAACGACGTTCCTGTATGATGTCTAGTTGTGCGTATTGTAACCCCGTTCCTGTATGATGTCTAGTTGTGCGTATTGTAACCCCGTTCCTGTATGATGTCTAGTTGTGCATATTGTAACCCCGTTCCGGTAGGATGTCTAGTTGTGCATATTGTAACCCCGTTCCGGTATGATGTCTAGTTGTACATATAGTAACCCCGTTTCGGTATGATGTCTAGTTGTGCGTAATGTAACCCCGTTCCAGTATGATGGCTAGTTGTGCATATTGTAACCCCATTCCGGTAGGATGTCTAGTTGTGCATATTGTAACCCCATTCCGGTATGATGTCTAGTTGTGCATATTGTAACCCCGTTCCGGTATGGTGTCTAGTTGTGCATATTGTAACCCCATTCCTGTATGATGTCTAGTTGTGTGTATTGTAACCCCGTTCCGGTATGGTGTCTAGTTGTGCATATTGTAACCCCGTTCCGGTATGATGTCTAGTTGTGCATATTGTAACCCCGTTCCAGTATGATGTCTAGTTGTGCATATTGTAACCCCGTTCCGGTATGATGTCTAGTTGTGCATATTGTAACCCCGTTCCGGTATGATGTCTAGTTGTGCATATTGTAACCCCGTTCCGGTATGGTGTCTAGTTGTGCATATTGTAACCCCGTTCCGGTATGATGTCTAGTTGTGCATATTGTAACCCCGTTCCGGTATGATGTCTAGTTGTGCATATTGTAACCCCGTTCCGGTATGATGTCTAGTTGTGCATATTGTAACCCCGTTCCGGTATGATGGCTAGTTGTGCATATTGTAACCCCGTTCCGGTGTGCATATTGTAACCCCGTTCCGGTATGATGATTTATTTTTCAGATTTATGGCCATTTGAACATTGTTATAACACAAAGCTTGTTTGTACTTTATATCCAAAACCCATTGTTGGATTGTCACCACTTGATTACGGGGTTACAATATGAACAAGACAATTCGTTGAATTGGTATCCCCAGCCGAATATGATCCTTTATTTTATGAAATGACATGATTAATCAATTGGCTGCGGATAATATTTGTTCATGTCATGAAATAATAGTCCTAACACGAGGACAGACAAACAAAAAACCTATATCGTGCATAGAGATATTTTTAGGTTTTTAAAATAAATAAAAGAAGGCATTTGGTATATATATATATATATATATAGGATCTTACACTAGTGATGATTTCATACCATATTTTAATTTTGCTTATTAAGTTTGCCAAAAGGCTCGAGTGTAAGATCATTTTTATCACATTACCATAATAACCATCAATTTGAAAAAGAGACTTGTCCGTTTGCCTGTATATTTTGAACCTTATTACAAGGAAATCATCATGGTGCATCCGTACGTTGTAGTAAATAATCCTCGATAATCAAACAAACAATTCCACGTAAAACATGGACACAATACTTTTAATCACTACTGTATCCCACTCATGCATATTTAACATTGTATATATTTTCAATGGCAAGATTGCAAACTATGTCAAATGTGTCAAAAACAAGCTGTCATGCCATGACCAATCAGAATCCTTCCAGGTGTTATTACACATGTGTTGATATAAGAAAATGAGTAATGGCTGTATTACTGTATTACACTGAATACAAGCAAGTTTTATGGCATTATGGTTAATTGGTGGTGAAACTATTTTTTAATTAATCCAAGGGCAATAACTCTGGTTTTACAATCGCAATATGAGTCAGACTTGCAGGACAACACCGCACACGCGGTTATTAGGTTAATTAGATGGAAATTGAGGCAGGATTTGAGCCCACCAGGCTTAGATGTGATATATTGTAAATAATGTGAAGGACAAGAACTATTTACTGCACAATTTCAGCTTGTCCACCAATAATATTTAATGAGATATTGTTTGACTTATTTTCACCGCTAGTGTGCAGAGTCAAGTTGTCAAGTGGAAAGGACATTATGAAAGCCAGACAGGTCAAAGTAATGTCTCCCTTAGTGACCATATTTTACCAAAATTAGTTGAACACCGGAGGTTGACACTCGGCTGAACCAATCAGAAGCTTAAGACTGAGCTTGAAATTTGAGAAAAGTGAACTCAGTCTCATGCTTCTGATTGGTTCATCTTGGAAAGAATCTCAAAATACACAAATCAAATCACTGGAACTTAAGTTTGAGAAAAGTTTTATAACCTCCAACCCTGGCGTTGAGGTTATAAAACAATTCTCAAATCCCAGACTCAATCTTCTGATTGGTTGAGCTGAGTGTTAATCTCTGAATCAACAAATCATATCATTAGAGCTAGAGTTTGAGATCTGGGAAGCAAGCTCTCGGAGCAAGCTCTGGTGATTTCCTTCAGCTAGCATGCATGAGAGATATCATCCACAATATTAAGATCATTAGCATTATAGTTCACATGTAAACTCCCAGATCGGTGGCACAACCGGAGATCACAGGTATTATATTTCACATGTGAACTCCCAGATCGGTGGCACAACTGGAGATCACAGGCATTATATTTCACATGTGAACTCCCAGATCGTGTGGCACAACCAGAGATCACAGGCATTATATTTCACATGTAAACTCCCAGATCGGTGGCATAACCGGAGGTCACAGGCATTATATTTCACATGTGAACTCCCAGATCGGTGTGGCACAACCGGAGTTCACAAGCATTATATTTCACATGTAAACTCCCCGATCGGTGGCACAACCGGAGATCACAGGCATTATATTTCACATGTGAACTCCCAGATCAGTACAGCACAATCGGAGATCACAAATGTTATATTTCACACGTAAACTCCCAGATCAGTGGTACTACTGGAGTTCACAGGCATTATATTTCACATGTGAACTCCCAGATCTGTGTGGCACAACCGGAGGTCACAGGCATTATATTTCACATGTAAACTCCCAGATCGGTGGCACAACCGGAGATCACAGGCATTATATTTCACATGTGAACTCCCAGATCGGTGTGGCACAACCGGAGATCACAGGCATTATATTTCACATGTAAACTCCCAGATCGTGTGGCACAACCGGAGATCACAGGCATTATATTTCACATGTAAACTCCCAGATCGGTGTGGCACAACCGGAGTTCACAAGCATTATATTTCACATGTAAACTCCCAGATCGGTGTGGCACAACCGGAGATCACAAGCATTATATTTCACATGTGAACTCCCAGATCAGTGCAGCACAATCGGTGATCACAAATGTTATATTTCACACGTAAACTCCCAGATCGGTGGCACAACTGGAGATCACAGGCATTATATTTCACATGTGAACTCCCAGATCGGTGTGGCACAACCGGAGATCACAAGCATTATATTTCACATGTAAACTCCCAGATCGGTGTGGCACAACCGGAGATCACAAGCATTATATTTCACATGTAAACTCCCAGATCGGTGTGGCACAACCGGAGATCACAAGCATTATATTTCACATGTAAACTCCCAGATCAGTGCAGCACAATCGGAGATCACAAATGTTATATTTCACACGTAAACTCCCAGATCGGTGGCACAACCGGAGATCACAGGCATTATATTTCACACATAAACTCCTCAATGTGGCACAAACACGTGCCTTATATGAAAGTTAACAACATATTCAGAATTTGTTCTCTGGACACTGATTGCAAATGGTTCACTCGGATGAAAGGTGAAGGCCACAAGGCGTCTTGCTGTTGGCGGAGGATTTTTCCCTAAGACACCAGCATAGATCTTGAACTTGAGCAGGGCCGAATCCCTTGCATAAAACCTGAAAGCATAGAAATCCTTTACAACTTTACATTGGCTCAGTCGCTGGTGTTTGGGGAGAAATCTTGGCCTCCTCATGGACAAAATGTTTCTGAAATACTGAGTACAAACTAAGCTACCACGGACTGCAATAACACAACATATCCCCTAATATTGAAACTGTGTTCAAGGGTGCTATAGAAATTATAAGGGACGATAACTCACAAATCATTTGGACAGAATGTGAGGAATGATGATATATGACGATCATTCCATTTATACAAAATACAATCAACAAAAAAACATTACATTCTCCATTTTGTAACCCAAATATCACATATTCTGTATGTAAAGGTAAACAAACATCACAAAAGTTAATTTCATGGGTGAAAAATACATGTGCACACTTGTGTTACTTAATTGGTTAAGTTAGTTCTCATTTCTATCATTAACAGCCATTGAAACAAAATATGCAAAATAAATGGAATACCTTAATACTAGACCACTATACGTATCTGGCGACCACTATATGTATCTGGCGACCACTATATGTATCTGGCGACCACTATATGTATCTGGCGACCACTATATGTATCTGGCGACCACTATATGTATCTGGCGACCACTATATGTATCTGGCGACCACTATATGTATCTGGCGACCACTATATGTATCTGGCGACCACTATATGTATCTGGCGACCACTATATGTATCTGGCGACCACTATATGTATCTGGCGACCACTATATGTATCTGGCGACCACTATATGTATCTGGCGACCACTATCTGGCGACCACTATATGTATCTGGCGACCACTATATGTATCTGGCGACCACTATATGTATCTGGCGACCACTATATGTATCTGGCGACCACTATATGTATCTGGCGACCACTATATGTATCTGGCGACCACTATATGTATCTGGCGACCACTATATGTATCTGGCGACCACTATATGTATCTGGCGACCACTATATGTATCTGGCGACCACTATATGTATCTGGCGACCACTATATGTATCTGGCGACCACTACACTTATCTGGCGACCACTAGACCTATCTGGTGACCACTAGACCTATCTGGTGACCACTAGACCTATCTGGCAACCACTAGACCTATCTGGTGACCACTAGACCTATCTGGCAACCACTATATGTATCTGGCAACCACTATACTTATCTGGCGACCACTAGACCTATCTGGCGACCACTAGACCTATCTGGCGACCACTATATGTATCTGGCGACTACTAGACCTATCTGGCGACCACTAGACATATCTGGCGACCACTATATGTATCTGGCGACCACTATACGTATCTGGCGACCACTAGACCTATCTGGCAACCACTATATGTATCTGGTGACCACTAGACCTATCTGACGACCACTACACCTATCTGGCGACCATTATACCTATCTGGCGACCACTATACCTATCTGGCAACCACTAGACCTATCTGGCGACCACTAGACCTATCTGGCGACAACTAGACCTATCTGGCGACCACTATACCTATCTGGCGACCACTATACCTATCTGGCGACCACTAGACCTATCTGACGACCACTATACCTATCTGGCGACCACTATACCTATCTGGCGACCACTATACCTATCTGGCGACCATTATACCTATCTGGTGACCACTATACCTATCTGGCGACCACTATACCTATCTGATGACCACTATACCTATCTGGCGACCACTAGACCTATCTGGCGACCACTATACCTATCTGGCGACCACTAGACCTATCTGGCAACCACTAGACCTATCTGGCGACCACTATACCTATCTGGCGACCACTATACCTATCTTGCGACCACTATACCTATCTTGCGACCACTAGACCTATATGGTGACCACTATACCTATCTTGCGACCATTATACCTATCTTGTGACCACTAGACCTATATGGTGACCACTATACCTATCTTGCGACCACTATACCTATCTTGCGACGGTATGACAAGTTTCCCTGGATGCCCAGGTATGACAGGTTTCCCTGGATGCCCAGGTATGACAGGTTTCCCTGGATGCCCGGGTATGACAGGTTTCCCGGGATGCCCGGGTACAACAGGTTTCCCTGGATGCCCGGGTATGACAGGTTTCCCTGGATGCCTGGGTAGGACAGGTTTCCCTGGATGCCTGGGTATGACAGGTTTCCCTGGATGCCTGGGTAGGACAGGTTTCCCTGGATGCCTGGGTATGACAGGTTTCCCTGGATGCCTGTGTATGTCAGGTTTCCCTGGATGCCTGGGTATGTCAGGTTTCCCTGGATGCCTGGGTATGTCAGGTTTCCCTGGATGCCTGGGTATGACAGGTTTCCCTGGATGCCTGGGTATGACAGGTTTCCATGGATGCTTGGGTACGACAGGTTTCCCTGGATGCCTGGGTATGACAGGTTTCCCTGGATGCCTGGGTATGACAGGTTTCCATGGATGCTTGGGTACGACAGGTTTCCCTGGATGCCCTAGTACAACAGGTTTCCCTGGATGCCTGGGTACGACAGGTTTCCCTGGATGCCCGGGTATGACAGGTTTCCCTGGATGCCCGGGTATGACAGGTTTCCCTGGATGCCTGTGTATGTCAGGTTTCCTTGGATGCCCGGGTATGACAGGTTTCCCTGGATGCCTGGGTAGGACAGGTTTCCCTGGATGCCTGGGTACGACAGGTTTCCCTGGATGCCTGGGTATGTCAGGTTTCCCTGGGTGCCTGGGTATGTCAGGTTTCCCTGGATGCCTGGGTATGACAGGTTTCCCTGGATGCCCGGGTACAACAGGTTTCCCTGGATGCCTGGGTATGACAGGTTTCCCTGGATGCCCAGGTATGACAGGTTTCCCTGGATGCCTGGGTAGGACAGGTTTCCCTGGATGCCTGGGTAGGACAGGTTTGCCTGGATGCCTGGATAGGACAGGTTTCCCTGGATGCCTGGGTATGTCTGGTTTCCCTGGGTGCCTGGGTATGTCAGGTTTCCCTGGATGCCTAGGTATGACAGGTTTCCCTGGATGCCCAGGTACGACAGGTTTCCCTGGATGCCTGGGTATGACAGGTTTCCCTGGATGCCTGGGTATGTCAGGTTTCCCTGGATGCCTGGGTAGGACAGGTTTCCCTGGATGCCCGGGTATGTCAGGTTTCCCTGGATGCCTGGGTAGGACAGGTTTCCCTGGATGCCCGGGTATGACAGGTTTCCCTGGATGCCTGGGTATGACAGGTTTCCCTGGATGCCCGGGTATGACAGGTTTCCCTGGATGCCCGGGTAAGACAGGTTTCCCTGGATGCCCGGGTATGTCAGGTTTCCCTGGATGCCCGGGTATGACAGGTTTCCCTGGATGCCTGGGTAGGACAGGTTTCCCTGGATGCCTGGGTAGGACAGGTTTCCCTGGATGCCTGGGTATGTCAGGTTTCCCTGGGTGCCTGGGTATGTCAGGTTTCCCTGGATGCCTGGGTATGACAGGTTTCCCTGGATGCCCAGGTACGACAGGTTTCCCTGGATGCCTGGGTATGACAGGTTTCCCTGGATGCCCGGGTATGACAGGTTTCCCTGGATGCCTAGGTAGGACAGGTTTCCCTGGATGCCCGGGTATGTCAGGTTTCCCTGGATGCCTGGGTAGGACAGGTTTCCCTGGATACCCGGGTATGTCAGGTTTCCCTGGATGCCTGGGTAGGATAGGTTTCCCTGGATGCCTGGGTATGACAGGTTTCCATGGATGCCTGGGTATGACAGGTTTCCCTGGATGCTTGGGTACGACAGGTTTCCCTGGATGCCCTAGTACAACAGGTTTCCCTGGATGCCTGGGTATGACAGGTTTCCCTGGATGCCCGGGTATGACAGGTTTCCCTGGATGCCCAGGTATGACAGGTTTCCCTGGATGCCTGGGTAGGACAGGTTTCCCTGGATGCCTGGGTATGTCAGGTTTCCCTGGGTGCCTGGGTATGTCAGGTTTCCCTGGATGCCTGAGTATGACAGGTTTCCCTAGATGCCCAGGTACGACAGGTTTCCCTGGATGCCCGGGTATGACAGGTTTCCCTGGATGCCTGGGTAGGACAGGTTTCCCTGGATGCCCGGGTATGTCAGGTTTCCCTGGATGCCCAGGTACGACAGGTTTCCCTGGATGCCAAAGTATGACAGGTTTCCCAGGATGCCACGGTAAGACAAGTTTCCCTGGATGCCACGGTATGACAGGTTTCCCTGGATGCCCAGGTATGACAGGTTTCCCTGGATGCCCAGGTATGACAGGTTTCCCTGGATGCACGGGTATGACAGGTTTCCCTGGATGCCCGGGTACAACAGGTTTCCCTGGATGCCCGGGTATGACAGGTTTCCCTGGATGCCCGGGTACAACAGGTTTCCCTGGATGCCTGGGTATGACAGGTTTCCCTGGATGCCCAGGTATGACAGGTTTCCCTGGATGCCTGGGTAGGACAGGTTTCCCTGGATGCCTGGGTAGGACAGGTTTGCCTGGATGCCTGGATAGGACAGGTTTCCCTGGATGCCTGGGTATGTCTGGTTTCCCTGGGTGCCTGGGTATGTCAGGTTTCCCTGGATGCCTAGGTATGACAGGTTTCCCTGGATGCCCAGGTACGACAGGTTTCCCTGGATGCCTGGGTATGACAGGTTTCCCTGGATGCCTGGGTATGTCAGGTTTCCCTGGATGCCTGGGTAGGACAGGTTTCCCTGGATGCCCGGGTATGTCAGGTTTCCCTGGATGCCTGGGTAGGACAGGTTTCCCTGGATGCCTGGGTATGACAGGTTTCCCTGGATGCCCGGGTATGACAGGTTTCCCTGGATGCCCGGGTAAGACAGGTTTCCCTGGATGCCCGGGTATGTCAGGTTTCCCGGGATGCCCGAGTACAACAGGTTTCCCTGGATGCCCGGGTATGACAGGTTTCCCTGGATGCCTGGGTAGGACAGGTTTCCCTGGATGCCTGGGTATGACAGGTTTCCCTGGATGCCTGGGTAGGACAGGTTTCCCGGGATGCCCGGGTACAACAGGTTTCCCTGGATGCCCGGGTATGACAGGTTTCCCTGGATGCCTGGGTAGGACAGGTTTCCCTGGATGCCTGGGTATGACAGGTTTCCCTGGATGCCTGGGTAGGACAGGTTTCCCTGGATGCCTGGGTATGACAGGTTTCCCTGGATGCCTGGGTATGACAGGTTTCCCTGGATGCCTGGGTATGTCAGGTTTCCCTGGATGCCTGGGTATGTCAGGTTTCCCTGGATGCCTGGGTATGACAGGTTTCCCTGGATGCCTGGGTATGACAGGTTTCCTGGATGCTTGGGTACGACAGGTTTCCCTGGATGCCCTAGTACACAGGTTTCCCTGGATGCCTGGGTATGACAGGTTTCCCTGGATGCCTGGGTATGACAGGTTTCCATGGATGCTGGGTACGACAGGTTTCCCTGGATGCCTAGTACAACAGGTTTCCCTGGATGCCTGGGTATGACAGGTTTCCCTGGATGCCCGGGTATGACAGGTTTCCCTGGATGCCCGGGTATGACAGGTTTCCCTGGATGCCTGGGTATGACAGGTTTCCCTGGATGCCCGGGTATGACAGGTTTCCCTGGATGCCTGGGTAGGACAGGTTTCCCTGGATGCCTGGGTAGGACAGGTTTCCCTGGATGCCTGGGTATGACAGGTTTCCCTGGATGCCTGGGTATGACAGGTTTCCCTGGATGCCTGGGTATGACAGGTTTCCCTGGATGCCTGGGTAGGACAGGTTTGCCTGGATGCCTGGATAGGACAGGTTTCCCTGGATGCCTGGGTATGTCTGGTTTCCCTGGGTGCCTGGGTATGTCAGGTTTCCCTGGATGCCTAGGTATGACAGGTTTCCCTGGATGCCCAGGTACGACAGGTTTCCCTGGATGCCTGGGTATGACAGGTTTCCCTGGATGCCTGGGTATGTCAGGTTTCCCTGGATGCCTGGGTAGGACAGGTTTCCCTGGATGCCCGGGTATGTCAGGTTTCCCTGGATGCCTGGGTAGGACAGGTTTCCCTGGATGCCCGGGTATGACAGGTTTCCCTGGATGCCTGGGTATGACAGGTTTCCCTGGATGCCCGGGTATGACAGGTTTCCCTGGATGCCCGGGTAAGACAGGTTTCCCTGGATGCCCGGGTATGTCAGGTTTCCCGGGATGCCCGAGTACAACAGGTTTCCCTGGATGCCCGGGTATGACAGGTTTCCCTGGATGCCTGGGTAGGACAGGTTTCCCTGGATGCCTGGGTATGACAGGTTTCCCTGGATGCCTGGGTAGGACAGGTTTCCCGGGATGCCCGGGTACAACAGGTTTCCCTGGATGCCCGGGTATGACAGGTTTCCCTGGATGCCTGGGTAGGACAGGTTTCCCTGGATGCCTGGGTATGACAGGTTTCCCTGGATGCCTGGGTAGGACAGGTTTCCCTGGATGCCTGGGTATGACAGGTTTCCCTGGATGCCTGGGTATGTCAGGTTTCCCTGGATGCCTGGGTATGTCAGGTTTCCCTGGATGCCTGGGTATGACAGGTTTCCCTGGATGCCTGGGTATGACAGGTTTCCCTGGATGCCTGGGTATGACAGGTTTCCATGGATGCTTGGGTACGACAGGTTTCCCTGGATGCCCTGGTACAACAGGTTTCCCTGGATGCCTGGGTATGACAGGTTTCCCTGGATGCCTGGGTATGACAGGTTTCCCTGGATGCCTGGGTATGACAGGTTTCCATGGATGCTTGGGTACGACAGGTTTCCCTGGATGCCCTAGTACAACAGGTTTCCCTGGATGCCTGGGTACGACAGGTTTCCCTGGATGCCCGGGTATGACAGGTTTCCCTGGATGCCCGGGTATGACAGGTTTCCCTGGATGCCTGTGTATGTCAGGTTTCCCTGGATGCCCGGGTATGACAGGTTTCCCTGGATGCCTGGGTAGGACAGGTTTCCCTGGATGCCTGGGTAGGACAGGTTTCCCTGGATGCCTGGGTATGTCAGGTTTCCCTGGGTGCCTGGGTATGTCAGGTTTCCCTGGATGCCTGGGTATGACAGGTTTCCCTGGATGCCCAGGTACGACAGGTTTCCCTGGATGCCTGGGTATGACAGGTTTCCCTGGATGCCGGGTATGACAGGTTTCCCTGGATGCCTAGGTAGGACAGGTTTCCCTGGATGCCCGGGTATGTCAGGTTTCCCTGGATGCCTGGGTAGGACAGGTTTCCCTGGATGCCCGGGTATGTCAGGTTTCCCTGGATGCCTGGGTAGGACAGGTTTCCCTGGATGCCTGGGTATGACAGGTTTCCCTGGATGCCTGGGTATGACAGGTTTCCCTGGATGCTTGGGTACGACAGGTTTCCCTGGATGCCCTAGTACAACAGGTTTCCCTGGATGCCTGGGTATGACAGGTTTCCCTGGATGCCTGGGTAGGACAGGTTTCCCTGGATGCCTGGGTATGTCAGGTTTCCCTGGGTGCCTGGGTATGTCAGGTTTCCCTGGATGCCCAGGTATGACAGGTTTCCCTGGATGCCTGGGTAGGACAGGTTTCCCTGGATGCCTGGGTATGTCAGGTTTCCCTGGGTGCCTGGGTATGTCAGGTTTCCCTGGATGCCTGGGTATGACAGGTTTCCCTGGATGCCCAGGTATGACAGGTTTCCCTGGATGCCTGGGTATGACAGGTTTCCCTGGATGCCCGGGTATGACAGGTTTCCCTGGATGCCTGGGTATGACAGGTTTCCCTGGATGCCCGGGTATGTCAGGTTTCCCTGGATGCCTGGGTAGGACAGGTTTCCCTGGATGCCCGGGTATGTCAGGTTTCCCTGGATGCCTGGGTATGACAGGTTTCCCTGGATGCCTGGGTATGACAGGTTTCCCTGGATGCCTGGGTATGACAGGTTTCCCTGGATGCTTGGGTACGACAGGTTTCCCTGGATGCCCTAGTACAACAGGTTTCCCTGGATGCCTGGGTATGACAGGTTTCCCTGGATGCCCGGGTATGACAGGTTTCCCTGGATGCCCAGGTATGACAGGTTTCCCTGGATGCCTGGGTAGGACAGGTTTCCCTGGATGCCTGGGTATGTCAGGTTTCCCTGGGTGCCTGGGTATGTCAGGTTTCCCTGGATGCCTGAGTATGACAGGTTTCCCTAGATGCCCAGGTACGACAGGTTTCCCTGGATGCCCGGGTATGACAGGTTTCCCTGGATGCCTGGGTAGGACAGGTTTCCCTGGATGCCCGGGTATGTCAGGTTTCCCTGGATGCCCAGGTACGACAGGTTTCCCTGGATGCCAAAGTATGACAGGTTTCCCAGGATGCCACGGTAAGACAAGTTTCCCTGGATGCCACGGTATGACAGGTTTCCCTGGATGCCCAGGTATGACAGGTTTCCCTGGATGCCCAGGTATGACAGGTTTCCCTGGATGCACGGGTATGACAGGTTTCCCTGGATGCCCGGGTACGACAGGTTTCCCTGGATGCCCGGGTATGACAGGTTTCCCTGGATGCCCGGGTACAACAGGTTTCCCTGGATGCCTGGGTATGACAGGTTTCCCTGGATGCCCAGGTATGACAGGTTTCCCTGGATGCCTGGGTAGGACAGGTTTCCCTGGATGCCTGGGTAGGACAGGTTTGCCTGGATGCCTGGATAGGACAGGTTTCCCTGGATGCCTGGGTATGTCAGGTTTCCCTGGGTGCCTGGGTATGTCAGGTTTCCCTGGATGCCTAGGTATGACAGGTTTCCCTGGATGCCCAGGTACGACAGGTTTCCCTGGATGCCTGGGTATGACAGGTTTCCCTGGATGCCTGGGTATGTCAGGTTTCCCTGGATGCCTGGGTAGGACAGGTTTCCCTGGATGCCCGGGTATGTCAGGTTTCCCTGGATGCCTGGGTAGGACAGGTTTCCCTGGATGCCCGGGTATGACAGGTTTCCCTGGATGCCTGGGTATGACAGGTTTCCCTGGATGCCCGGGTATGACAGGTTTCCCTGGATGCCCGGGTATGACAGGTTTCCCTGGATGCCCGGGTATGACAGGTTTCCCTGGATGCCCGGGTACGACAGGTTTCCCTGGATGCCCGGGTATGACAGGTTTCCCTGGATGCCTGGGTAGGACAGTTTCCGGATGCCTGGGTAGACAGGTTTCCCTGGATGCCCGGGTATGACAGGTTTCCCTGGATGCCTGGGTATGACAGGTTTCCCTGGATGCCTGGGTATGACAGGTTTCCCTGGATGCCTGGGTATGTCAGGTTTCCCTGGATGCCTGGGTATGACAGGTTTCCCTGGATGCCTGGGTATGACAGGTTTCCCTGGATGCCCGGGTATGACAGGTTTCCCTGGATGCCCGGGTATGACAGGTTTCCCTGGATGCCTGGGTATGACAGGTTTCCCTGGATGCCTGGGTATGACAGGTTTCCCTGGATGCCTGGGTAGACAGGTTTCCCTGGATGCCCGGGTATGACAGGTTTCCCTGGATGCCTGGGTATGACAGGTTTCCCTGGATGCCCGGGTATGACAGGTTTCCCTGGATGCCCGGGTATGACAGGTTTCCCTGGATGCCTGGGTATGACAGGTTTCCCTGGATGCCCGGTATGACAGGTTTCCCTGGATGCCTGGTATGACAGGTTTCCCTGGATGCCCGGTACGACAGGTTTCCCTGGATGCCTGGGTATGACAGGTTTCCCTGGATGCCCGGGTATGACAGGTTTCCCTGGATGCCTGGGTATGACAGGTTTCCCTGGATGCCTGGGTAGGACAGTTTCCTGGATGCCTTAGACAGGTTTCCCTGGATGCCTGGGTATGTCAGGTTTCCCTGGGTGCCTGGGTATGTCAGGTTTCCCTGGATGCCTGGGTATGACAGGTTTCCCTGGATGCCCGGGTACGACAGGTTTCCCTGGATGCCTGGGTATGACAGGTTTCCCTGGATGCCTGGGTATGTCAGGTTTCCCTGGATGCCTGGGTAGGACAGGTTTCCCTGGATGCCCGGGTATGTCAGGTTTCCCTGGATGCCTGGGTAGGACAGGTTTCCCTGGATGCCCGGGTATGACAGGTTTCCCTGGATGCCTGGGTATGACAGGTTTCCCTGGATGCCCGGGTATGACAGGTTTCCCTGGATGCCCGGGTAAGACAGGTTTCCCTGGATGCCCGGGTATGTCAGGTTTCCCGGGATGCCCGAGTACAACAGGTTTCCCTGGATGCCCGGGTATGACAGGTTTCCCTGGATGCCTGGGTAGGACAGGTTTCCCTGGATGCCTGGGTATGACAGGTTTCCCTGGATGCCTGGGTAGGACAGGTTTCCCGGGATGCCCGGGTACAACAGGTTTCCCTGGATGCCCGGGTATGACAGGTTTCCCTGGATGCCTGGGTAGGACAGGTTTCCCTGGATGCCTGGGTATGACAGGTTTCCCTGGATGCCTGGGTAGGACAGGTTTCCCTGGATGCCTGGGTATGACAGGTTTCCCTGGATGCCTGTGTATGTCAGGTTTCCCTGGATGCCTGGGTATGTCAGGTTTCCCTGGATGCCTGGGTATGACAGGTTTCCCTGGATGCCTGGGTATGACAGGTTTCCCTGGATGCCTGGGTATGACAGGTTTCCATGGATGCTTGGGTACGACAGGTTTCCCTGGATGCCCTAGTACAACAGGTTTCCCTGGATGCCTGGGTATGACAGGTTTCCCTGGATGCCTGGGTATGACAGGTTTCCATGGATGCTTGGGTACGACAGGTTTCCCTGGATGCCCTAGTACAACAGGTTTCCCTGGATGCCTGGGTACGACAGGTTTCCCTGGATGCCCGGGTATGACAGGTTTCCCTGGATGCCCGGGTATGACAGGTTTCCCTGGATGCCTGTGTATGTCAGGTTTCCCTGGATGCCCGGGTATGACAGGTTTCCCTGGATGCCTGGGTAGGACAGGTTTCCCTGGATGCCTGGGTAGGACAGGTTTCCCTGGATGCCTGGGTATGTCAGGTTTCCCTGGGTGCCTGGGTATGTCAGGTTTCCCTGGATGCCTGGGTATGACAGGTTTCCCTGGATGCCCAGGTACGACAGGTTTCCCTGGATGCCTGGGTATGACAGGTTTCCCTGGATTCCGGGTATGACAGGTTTCCCTGGATGCCTAGGTAGGACAGGTTTCCCTGGATGCCCGGGTATGTCAGGTTTCCCTGGATGCCTGGGTAGGACAGGTTTCCCTGGATGCCCGGGTATGTCAGGTTTCCCTGGATGCCTGGGTAGGATAGGTTTCCCTGGATGCCTGGGTATGACAGGTTTCCATGGATGCCTGGGTATGACAGGTTTCCCTGGATGCTTGGGTACGACAGGTTTCCCTGGATGCCCTAGTACAACAGGTTTCCCTGGATGCCTGGGTATGACAGGTTTCCCTGGATGCCTGGGTAGGACAGGTTTCCCTGGATGCCTGGGTATGTCAGGTTTCCCTGGGTGCCTGGGTATGTCAGGTTTCCCTGGATGCCCAGGTATGACAGGTTTCCCTGGATGCCTGGGTAGGACAGGTTTCCCTGGATGCCTGGGTATGTCAGGTTTCCCTGGGTGCCTGGGTATGTCAGGTTTCCCTGGATGCCTGGGTATGACAGGTTTCCCTGGATGCCCAGGTATGACAGGTTTCCCTGGGTGCCTGGGTATGTCAGGTTTCCCTGGATGCCTGGGTATGACAGGTTTCCCTGGATGCCCAGGTACGACAGGTTTCCCTGGATGCCTGGGTATGACAGGTTTCCCTGGATTCCGGGTATGACAGGTTTCCCTGGATGCCTAGGTAGGACAGGTTTCCCTGGATGCCCGGGTATGTCAGGTTTCCCTGGATGCCTGGGTAGGACAGGTTTCCCTGGATGCCCGGGTATGTCAGGTTTCCCTGGATGCCTGGGTAGGATAGGTTTCCCTGGATGCCTGGGTAGGACAGGTTTCCCTGGGTGCCTGGGTATGTCAGGTTTCCCCGGATGCCTGGGTATGACAGGTTTCCCTGGGTGCCTGGGTATGACAGGTTTCCATGGATGCCTGGGTATGACAGGTTTCCCTGGATGCTTGGGTACGACAGGTTTCCCTGGATGCCCTAGTACAACAGGTTTCCCTGGATGCCTGGGTATGACAGGTTTCCCTGGATGCCTGGGTAGGACAGGTTTCCCTGGATGCCTGGGTATGTCAGGTTTCCCTGGGTGCCTGGGTATGTCAGGTTTCCCTGGATGCCCAGGTATGACAGGTTTCCCTGGATGCCTGGGTAGGACAGGTTTCCCTGGATGCCTGGGTATGTCAGGTTTCCCTGGGTGCCTGGGTATGTCAGGTTTCCCTGGATGCCTGAGTATGACAGGTTTCCCTAGATGCCCAGGTACGACAGGTTTCCTTGGATGCCAAAGTATGACAGGTTTCCCAGGATGCCACGGTAAGACAAGTTTCCCTGGATGCCACGGTATGACAGGTTTCCCTGGATGCCCAGGTACGACAGGTTTCCCTGGATGCCAAAGTATGACAGGTTTCCCAGGATGCCACGGTAAGACAAGTTTCCCTGGATGCCACGGTATGACAGGTTTCCCTGGATGCCCAGGTATGACAGGTTTCCCTGGATGCCCAGGTATGACAGGTTTCCCTGGATGCACGGGTATGACAGGTTTCCCTGGATGCCCGGGTACAACAGGTTTCCCTGGATGCCCGGGTATGACAGGTTTCCCTGGATGCCCGGGTACAACAGGTGTCCCTGGATGCCTGGGTATGACAGGTTTCCCTGGATGCCCAGGTATGACAGGTTTCCCTGGATGCCTGAGTAGGACAGGTTTCCCTGGATGCCTGGGTAGGACAGGTTTGCCTGGATGCCTGGATAGGACAGGTTTCCCTGGATGCCTGGGTATGTCTGGTTTCCCTGGGTGCCTGGGTATGTCAGGTTTCCCTGGATGCCTAGGTATGACAGGTTTCCCTGGATGCCCAGGTACGACAGGTTTCCCTGGATGCCTGGGTATGACAGGTTTCCCTGGATGCCTGGGTATGTCAGGTTTCCCTGGATGCCTGGGTAGGACAGGTTTCCCTGGATGCCCGGGTATGTCAGGTTTCCCTGGATGCCTGGGTAGGACAGGTTTCCCTGGATGCCCGGGTATGACAGGTTTCCCTGGATGCCTGGGTATGACAGGTTTCCCTGGATGCCCGGGTATGACAGGTTTCCCTGGATGCCCGGGTAAGACAGGTTTCCCTGGATGCCCGGGTATGTCAGGTTTCCCGGGATGCCCGAGTACAACAGGTTTCCCTGGATGCCCGGGTATGACAGGTTTCCCTGGATGCCTGGGTAGGACAGGTTTCCCTGGATGCCTGGGTATGACAGGTTTCCCTGGATGCCTGGGTAGGACAGGTTTCCCTGGATGCCTGGGTATGACAGGTGTCCCTGGATGCCTGTGTATGTCAGGTTTCCCTGGATGCCTGGGTATGTCAGGTTTCCCTGGATGCCTGGGTATGTCAGGTTTCCCTAGATGCCCAGGTACGACAGGTTTCCCTGGATGCCCGGGTATGACAGGTTTCCCTGGATGCCTGGGTAGGACAGGTTTCCCTGGATGCCCGGGTATGTCAGGTTTCCCTGGATGCCCAGGTACGACAGGTTTCCCTGGATGCCAAAGTATGACAGGTTTCCCAGGATGCCACGGTAAGACAAGTTTCCCTGGATGCCACGGTATGACAGGTTTCCCTGGATGCCCAGGTATGACAGGTTTCCCTGGATGCCCAGGTATGACAGGTTTCCCTGGATGCACGGGTATGACAGGTTTCCCTGGATGCCCGGGTATGTCAGGTTTCCCGGGATGCCCGAGTACAACAGGTTTCCCTGGATGCCCGGGTATGACAGGTTTCCCTGGATGCCTGGGTAGGACAGGTTTCCCTGGATGCCTGGGTATGACAGGTTTCCCTGGATGCCTGGGTAGGACAGGTTTCCCGGGATGCCCGGGTACAACAGGTTTCCCTGGATGCCTGGGTATGACAGGTTTCCCTGGATGCCCAGGTATGACAGGTTTCCCTGGATGCCTGGGTAGGACAGGTTTCCCTGGATGCCTGGGTAGGACAGGTTTCCCTGGATGCCTGGGTAGGACAGGTTTCCCTGGATGCCGGTATGACAGGTTTCCCTGGATGCCGGTATGACAGGTTTCCCTGGATGCCCGGGTATGACAGGTTTCCCTGGATGCCGGGTATGCAGGTTTCCCTGGATGCCGGTAGACAGGTTTCCCTGGATGCCTGGGTATGACAGGTTTCCCTGGATGCCTGGGTATGACAGGTTTCCCTGGATGCCTGGGTATGACAGGTTTCCCTGGATGCCTGGGTATGACAGGTTTCCCTGGATGCCCGGGTATGACAGGTTTCCCTGGATGCCTGGGTATGACAGGTTTCCCTGGATGCCCGGGTATGACAGGTTTCCCTGGATGCCCGGGTATGACAGGTTTCCCTGGATGCCTGGGTATGACAGGTTTCCCTGGATGCCCGGGTATGACAGGTTTCCCTGGATGCCTGGGTATGACAGGTTTCCCTGGATGCCCGGGTATGACAGGTTTCCCTGGATGCCCGGGTATGACAGGTTTCCCTGGATGCCCGGGTATGTCAGGTTTCCCGGGATGCCCGGGTACAACAGGTTTCCCTGGATGCCCGGGTATGACAGGTTTCCCTGGATGCCTGGGTAGGACAGGTTTCCCTGGATGCCTGGGTATGACAGGTTTCCCTGGATGCCTGGGTAGGACAGGTTTCCCTGGATGCCCGGGTACGACAGGTTTCCCTGGATGCCCGGGTATGACAGGTTTCCCTGGATGCCTGGGTATGACAGGTTTCCCTGGATGCCTGGGTATGACAGGTTTCCCTGGATGCCTGGGTAGGACAGGTTTCCCTGGATGCCTGGGTATGACAGGTTTCCCTGGATGCCTGGGTATGTCAGGTTTCCCTGGATGCCTGGGTATGTCAGGTTTCCCTGGATGCCTGGGTATGACAGGTTTCCCTGGATGCCTGGGTATGACAGGTTTCCCTGGATGCCTGGGTATGACAGGTTTCCCTGGATGCCTGGGTACGACAGGTTTCCCTGGATGCCTGGGTATGACAGGTTTCCCTGGATGCCTGGGTATGACAGGTTTCCATGGATGCTTGGGTACGACAGGTTTCCCTGGATGCCCTAGTACAACAGGTTTCCCTGGATGCCTGGGTATGACAGGTTTCCCTGGATGCCCGGGTATGACAGGTTTCCCTGGATGCCCGGGTATGACAGGTTTCCCTGGATGCCTGTGTATGTCAGGTTTCCCTGGATGCCCGGGTATGACAGGTTTCCCTGGATGCCTGGGTAGGACAGGTTTCCCTGGATGCCTGGGTAGGACAGGTTTCCCTGGATGCCTGGGTATGTCAGGTTTCCCTGGGTGCCTGGGTATGTCAGGTTTCCCTGGATGCCTGGGTATGACAGGTTTCCCTGGATGCCCAGGTACGACAGGTTTCCCTGGATGCCTGGGTATGACAGGTTTCCCTGGATTCCGGGTATGACAGGTTTCCCTGGATGCCTAGGTAGGACAGGTTTCCCTGGATGCCCGGGTATGTCAGGTTTCCCTGGATGCCTGGGTAGGACAGGTTTCCCTGGATGCCCGGGTATGTCAGGTTTCCCTGGATGCCTGGGTAGGATAGGTTTCCCTGGATGCCTGGGTATGACAGGTTTCCATGGATGCCTGGGTATGACAGGTTTCCCTGGATGCTTGGGTACGACAGGTTTCCCTGGATGCCCTAGTACAACAGGTTTCCCTGGATGCCTGGGTATGACAGGTTTCCCTGGATGCCTGGGTAGGACAGGTTTCCCTGGATGCCTGGGTATGTCAGGTTTCCCTGGGTGCCTGGGTATGTCAGGTTTCCCTGGATGCCCAGGTATGACAGGTTTCCCTGGATGCCTGGGTAGGACAGGTTTCCCTGGATGCCTGGGTATGTCAGGTTTCCCTGGGTGCCTGGGTATGTCAGGTTTCCCTGGATGCCTGGGTATGACAGGTTTCCCTGGATGCCCAGGTATGACAGGTTTCCCTGGATGCCTGGGTATGACAGGTTTCCCTGGATGCCCGGGTATGACAGGTTTCCCTGGATGCCTGGGTATGACAGGTTTCCCTGGATGCCCGGGTATGACAGGTTTCCCTGGATGCCTGGGTAGGACAGGTTTCCCTGGATGCCCGGGTATGTCAGGTTTCCCTGGATGCCTGGGTAGGACAGGTTTCCCTGGATGCCTGGGTATGACAGGTTTCCATGGATGCCTGGGTATGACAGGTTTCCCTGGATGCTTGGGTACGACAGGTTTCCCTGGATGCCCTGTAACAGGTTTCCCTGGATGCCTGGGTATGACAGGTTTCCCTGGATGCCCGGGTATGACAGGTTTCCCTGGATGCCCGGGTATGACAGGTTTCCCTGGATGCCTGGGTAGGACAGGTTTCCCTGGATGCCTGGGTATGTCAGGTTTCCCTGGATGCCTGGGTATGTCAGGTTTCCCTGGATGCCTGGGTATGACAGGTTTCCCTAGATGCCCAGGTACGACAGGTTTCCCTGGATGCCCGGGTATGACAGGTTTCCCTGGATGCCTGGGTAGGACAGGTTTCCCTGGATGCCCGGGTATGTCAGGTTTCCCTGGATGCCCAGGTACGACAGGTTTCCCTGGATGCCAAAGTATGACAGGTTTCCCAGGATGCCACGGTAAGACAAGTTTCCCTGGATGCCACGGTATGACAGGTTTCCCTGGATGCCCAGGTATGACAGGTTTCCCTGGATGCCCAGGTATGACAGGTTTCCCTGGATGCCCGGGTATGACAGGTTTCCCTGGATGCCCGGGTATGACAGGTTTCCCTGGATGCCTGGGTATGACAGGTTTCCCTGGATGCCCGGGTATGACAGGTTTCCCTGGATGCCTGGGTATGACAGGTTTCCCTGGATGCCCAGGTATGACAGGTTTCCCTGGATGCCTGGGTAGGACAGGTTTCCCTGGATGCCTGGGTAGGACAGGTTTGCCTGGATGCCTGGGTAGGACAGGTTTCCCTGGATGCCTGGGTATGTCTGGTTTCCCTGGGTGCCTGGGTATGTCAGGTTTCCCTGGATGCCTGGGTATGACAGGTTTCCCTGGATGCCCAGGTATGACAGGTTTCCCTGGATGCCTGGGTATGACAGGTTTCCCTGGATGCCTGGGTATGTCAGGTTTCCCTGGATGCCTGGGTAGGACAGGTTTCCCTGGATGCCCGGGTATGTCAGGTTTCCCTGGATGCCTGGGTAGGACAGGTTTCCCTGGATGCCCGGGTATGACAGGTTTCCCTGGATGCCTGGGTATGACAGGTTTCCCTGGATGCCCGGGTATGACAGGTTTCCCTGGATGCCCGGGTAAGACAGGTTTCCCTGGATGCCCGGGTATGTCAGGTTTCCCGGGATGCCCGAGTACAACAGGTTTCCCTGGATGCCCGGGTATGACAGGTTTCCCTGGATGCCTGGGTATGACAGGTTTCCCTGGATGCCTGGGTATGACAGGTTTCCCTGGATGCCTGGGTATGACAGGTTTCCCTGGATGCCGGGTAGCAGGTTTCCCTGGATGCCTGGGTATGACAGGTTTCCCTGGATGCCTGGGTAGGACAGGTTTCCCTGGATGCCTGGGTATGACAGGTTTCCCTGGATGCCTGGGTAGGACAGGTTTCCCGGGTGTGGGTGTGTGTTTTGGTGTGGGTGGGGTTTTGGTGGTTGGGTTTTGGTGTGGGTGGTTTGTGGGGTTGGGTTTGGTGTGGTGGTTTTGGTGGGGTTGGGTTTTTTGTGGTTGGGTTTTGGTGGGGTTGGTTTTGGATGCCTGGGTATGACAGGTTTCCCTGGATGCCCGGGTATGACAGGTTTCCCTGGATGCCCGGGTATGACAGGTTTCCCTGGATGCCTGGGTATGACAGGTTTCCCTGGATGCCTGGGTAGGACAGGTTTCCCTGGATGCCCGGGTATGACAGGTTTCCCTGGATGCCTGGGTATGACGGTTTCCCTGGATGCCCGGGTATGACAGGTTTCCCTGGATGCCTGGGTATGACAGGTTTCCCTGGATGCCCGGGTATGTCAGGTTTCCCTGGATGCCTGGGTATGACAGGTTTCCCTGGATGCCTGGGTATGACAGGTTTCCCTGGATGCCTGGGTATGACAGGTTTCCCTGGATGCTTGGGTATGTCAGGTTTCCCTG
>CM026399.1:52283570-52375785 GCA_014843695.1 Archivesica marissinica
TCACAATACCATACATAGTGCAACTGTCATCACATTGCTATCTCACAATACAATACATAGTGCAACTGTCATCACATTGCTAACTCACAATACCATACATAGTGAAAGCATCACATTGCTAACTCACAGTACCATACATAGTGCAACTGTCAGCACATTGCTAACTCAAATACCATACATAGTGCAACTGTCATCACATTGCTAACTCACAAATCAATACAATATATAGTGCAACTTTCAGCACATTGCTAACTCACAGTACCATACATAGTGCAACTGTCAGCACATTGCTAACTCACAATACAATACATAGTGCAACTGTCATCACATTGCTAACTCACAATACAATACATAGTGCAACAGTCATCACATTGCTAACTCACAATACAATACATAGTGCAACTGTCAGCACATTGCTAAATCACAATACAATACATAGTGCAACTGTCAGCACATTGCTAACTCACAATACAATACATAGTGCAACTGTCATCACATTGCTAGCTCACAATACAATACATAGTGCAACTGTCAGCACATTGCTAACTCACAATACACTACATAGTGCAACTGTCAGCACATCGCTAGCTCACAATACCATACATAGTGCAACAGTCATCACATTGCTAACTCACAATACAATACATAGTGCAACTGTCAGCACATTGCTAACTCACAATACAATACATAGTGCAACTGTCATCACATTGCTAGCTCACAATACAATACACAGTGCAACAGTCATCACATTGCTAACCCACAATACAATACATAGTGCAACTGTCATCACATTGCTAAATCACAAAACAATACATAGTGCAACTGTCATCATATTGCTAACTCACAATACAATACATAGTGCAACTGTCATCACATTGCTATCTCACAGTACAATACATAGTGCAACTGTCATCACATTGCTAACTCACAAAACAATACAATATATAGTGCAACTTTCAGCACATTGCTAACTCACAGTACCATACATAGTGCAACTGTCAGCACATTGCTAACTCACAATACCATACATAGTGCAACTGTCAGCACATTGCTAACTCACAGTACCATACATAGTGCAACAGTCATCACATTGCTAACTCACAATACAATACATAGTGCAACTGTCAGCACATTTCTAGCTCACAATACCATACATAGTGCAACAGTCATCACATTGCTAACTCACAGTACCATACATAGTGCAACTGTCAGCACATTGCTAACTCATAATACCATACATAGTGCAACTATCAGCACATTGCTAACTCACAATACAATACATAGTGCAACTGAGAGCTAATTGCTAGCGCACAATAAAATACATAGTGCAACTGTCATCACATTGCTATATCACAATAAATACATAGTGCAACTGTCATCACATTGATAACTCACAATACAATACAATACATAGTGCAACTGTCATCACATTGCTAACTCAGATACATACCATATAATGCAACTGTCAGCAAATGCTAACTCACACAATAATAGTGCAACTAATACATACATAGTGCAACTGTCAGCATATTGCTAACTCACAATACAATACATAGTGCAACTGTCATCACATTGCTAACTCACAATACAATACATAGTGCAACTGTCATCACATTGCTAACTCACAATACAATACATAGTGCAACTGTTATCACATTGCTAACTCACAATACAATACATATAGTAACTGTCACCACATTGCTAGCGTACAATACAATACATAGTGCAACTGTCAGCACATTGCTAACTCACAATACAATACATAGTGCAACTGTCATCACATTGCTAACTCACAATACAATACATAGTGCAACTGTCAGCACATTTCTAGCTCACAATACAATACATAGTGCAACTGTCATCACATTGCTAACTCACAGTACCATACATAGTGCAACTGTCAGCACATTGCTAACTCATAATACCATACATAGTGCAACTATCAGCACATTGCTAACTCACAATACAATACATAGTGCAACTGAGAGCTAATTGCTAGCGCACAATAAAATACATAGTGCAACTGTCATCACATTGCTATATCACAATAAAATACATAGTGCAACTGTCATCACATTGATAACTCACAATACAATACAATACATAGTGCAACTGTCATCACATTGCTAACTCAGATTACAATACCATACATAATGCAACTGTCAGCAAATTGCTAACTCACACTACAATACATAGTGCAACTGTCAGCATATTGCTAACTCACAATACAATACATAGTGCAACTGTCAGCATATTGCTAACTCACAATACAATACATTGTGAACTGTCATCACATTGCTAACTCACAATACAATACATAGTGCAATGTCATCACATTGCTAACTCAAACATACATAAAACTGTCAGCACTGCTACTCACATATACATAGTGCAACTGTCATCACAGCTAATCACAATACAATACAGAGTACTACTGTCATCACATGGCTAACTCACAATACAATACATAGTGCAACTGTTATCACATTGCTAACTCACAATACAATACATATAGTAACTGTCACCACATTGCTAGCGTACAATACAATACATAGTGCAACTGTCAGCACATTGCTATCTCACAATACAATACATAGTGCAACTGTCATCACATTGCTAAATCACAATACAATACATAGTGCAACTGTCATCATATTGCTAACTCACAATACAATACATAGTGCAACTGTCATCACATGGCTAACTCACAGTACAATACATAGTGCAACTGTCATCACATTGCTAACTCACAAAACAATACAATATATAGTGCAACTTTCAGCACATTGCTAACTCACAGTACCATACATAGTGCAACTGTCAGCACATTGCTAACTCACAATACCATACATAGTGCAACTGTCAGCACATTGCTAACTCACAATACCATACATAGTGCAACTGTCATCACATTGCTAACTCACAATACAATACATAGTGCAACTGTCAGCACATTGCTAGCTCACAATACCATACATAGTGAAACAGTCATCACATTGCTAACTCACAGTACCATACATAGTGCAACTGTCAGCACATTGCTAACTCACAATACCATACATAGTGCAACTGTCATCACATTGCTAACTCAGATTACAATACCATACATAATGCAACTGTCAGCAAATTGCTAACTCACACTACAATACATAGTGCAACTGTCAGCATATTGCTAACTCACAATACAATACATAGTGCAACTGTCAGCATATTGCTAACTCACAATACAATACATTGTGCAACTGTCATCACATTGCTAACTCACAATACAATACATAGTACAACTGTCATCACATGGCTAACTCACAATAAAATACATAGTGCAACTGTTATCACATTGATAACTCACAATACAATACATATAGTAACTGTCACCACATTGCTAGCGTACAATGCAATACATAGTGCAACTGTCAGCACATTGCTATCTCACAATACAATACATAGTGCAACTGTCATCACATTGCTAAATCACAATACAATACATAGTGCAACTGTCATCATATTGCTAACTCACAATACAATACATTGTGCAACTGTCATCACATGGCTATCTCACAGTACAATACATAGTGCAACTGTCATCACATTGCTAACTCACAAAACAATACAATATATAGTGCAACTTTCAGCACATTGCTAACTCACAGTACCATACATAGTGCAACTGTCAGCAAAGTGCTAACTCACAATACAATACATAGTGCAACTGTCAGCACATTGCTAGCTCACAATACCATGCACAGTGCAACAGTCATCACATTGCTAACTCACAATACAATACATAGTGCAACTGTCAGCACATTGCTAGCTCACAATACCATACATAGTGAAACAGTCATCACATTGCTAACTCACAGTACCATACATAGTGCAACTGTCAGCACATTGCTAACTCACAATACCATACATAGTGCAACTGTCATCACATTGCTATATCACAATACAATACATAGTGCAACTGTCATCACATTGCTAACTCACAATACAATACAATACATAGAGCAACTGTCATCACATTGCTAACTCAGATTACAATACCATACATAATGCAACTATTAGCAAATTGCTAACTCACAATACAATACATAGTGCAACTGTCAGCATATTGCTAACTCACAATGCAATACATAATGCAACGGTCATCACATTGCTAACTCACAATACAATACATAGTGCAACTGTCAGCATATTGCTAACTCACAAAACACTACATAGTGCAACTGTCATCACATTGCTAACTCACAATACAATACATAGTGCAACTGTCAGCACATTGCTAGCTCACAATGCAATACATAGTGCAACTGTCAGCACATTGCTAATTCACAATACAATACATTGTGCAACTATCATCACATTGCTAACTCACAATACAATACATATAGCAACTGTCACCACATTGCTAACTCACAATACAATACATAGTGCAACTGTTATCACATTGTTAACTCACAATACAATACATAGTGCAACTGTCATCACATTGCTAGCGTACAATAGATTACATAGTGCAACTGTCAGCACATTGCTAACTCACAATACAATACATAGTTCAACAGTCATCACATTGCTAACTCACAATACAATACAATACATAGTGCAACTGTCATCACATTTCTAACTCAAAATACAATACATAGTGCAACTGTCAGCACATTGCTAAATCACAATGCAATACATAGTGCAACTGTCATCATATTGCTAACTCACAATACAATACATAGTGCAACTGTCAGCACATTGCTAACTCAAAATACATTACATATTGCAGCTGTCAGCACATTGCTAAATCACAATACAATACATAGTGCAACTGTCATCATATTGCTAGCTCACAATACAATACATAGTGCAACAGTTATCACATTGCTAACTCACAATACAATACATAGTGCAACTGTCATCACATTGCTAACTCACAATACAATACATAGTGCAACTGTCATCACATTGCTAAATCACAATACAATACATAGTGCAACTGTCATCATATTGCTAACTCACAATACAATACATAGTGCAACTGTCATCACATGGCTAACTCACAGTACAATACATAGTGCAACTGTCATCACATTGCTAACTCACAAAACAATACAATATATAGTGCAACTTTCATCACATTGCTAACTCACAGTACCATACATAGTGCAACTGTCAGCACATTGCTAACTCACAATACCATACATACCGCAACTATCAGCACATTGCTAACTCACAATAAAATACATACTGCATCTGTCATCACATTGCTATGTCACAATACAATACATAGTGCAACTGTCATCACATTGCTAACTCACAATACAATGCAATACATAGTGCAACTGTCATCACATTGCTATCTCAGAGTACAATACCATACATAATGCAACTGTCAGCAAATTGCTAACTCACAATACAATACATAGTGCAACTGTCAATATATTGCTAACTCACAATACAATACATAGTGCAACTGTCAGCTTATTGCTAACTCACAATACAATACATAGTGCAACTGTCAGCATATTGCTAACTCACAATTCAATACATATAGCAACTGTCACCACATTGCTAGCGTACAATACAATACATAGTGCAACTGTCAGCACGTTGCTAACTCACAATACAATACATAGTGCAACTGTCAGCATATTGCTAACTCACAATACAATACATATAGCAACTGTCACCACATTGCTAGCGTACAATACAATACATAGTGCAACTGTCAGCACATTGCTAAATCACAATACAATACAAAGTGCAACTGTCAGCACATTGCTAACTCACAATGCAATACATAGTGCAACTGTCATCACATTGCTTGCTCACAATACAATACATAGTGCAACAGTCAGCACATTGCTAACTCACAATACACTACATAGTGCAACTGTCAGCACATTGCTAGCTCACAATACCATACATAGTGCAACAGTCATCACATTGCTAACTCACAATACAACACATAGTGCAGCTGTCAGTACATTGCTAAATCACAATACAATACATAGTGCAACTGTCAGCACATTGCTAACTCACAATGCAATACATATAGCAACTGTCACCACATTGCTAGCGTACAATACAATACATAGTGCAACTGTCAGCACATTTCTAACTCACAATACAATACATAGTGCAACTGTCAGTATATTGCTAACTCACAATACAATACATAGTGCAACTGTCAGCACATTGCTAACTCACAATACAATACATAGTTCAACAGTCGTCACATTGCTAACTCACAATACAATACAATACATAGTGCAACTGTCAGCACTTTCATAGATCACACTGAAATACAATACATATTGCAACTGTCATCACATTGCTAACTCAAAATACAATACATAGTGCAATGGTCATCATATTGCTAACTCACAATACAATACATAGTGCAACTGTCATCACATGGCTAACTCACAGTACAATACATAGTGCAACTGTCATCATATTGCTAACTCACAAAACAATACAATATATAGTGCAACTGTCAGCACATTGCTAACTCACAATACAATACATAGTGCAACTGTCAGCATATTGCTAACTCACAATACAATACATAGTGCAACTGTCAGCATATTGCTAACTCACAATACAATACATATAGCAACTGTCACCACATTGCTAGCGTACAATACAATACATAGTGCAACTGTCAGCACATTTCTAACTCACAATACAATACATAGTGCAACTGTCAGCATATTGCTAACTCCCAATACAATACATAGTGCAACTGTCAGCATATTGCTAACTCACAATACAATACATATAGCAACTGTCACCACATTGCTAGCGTACAATGCAATACATAGTGCAACTGTCAGCACATTGTTAACTCACAATACAATACATAGTGCAAAAGTCAGCACATTGCTAACTCACAATACAATACATAGTTCAACAGTCATCACATTGCTAACTCACAATACAATACAATACATAGTGCAACTGTCAGCACTTTGATAGCTCACACTGAAATACAATACATATTGCAACTGTCATCACATTGTTAACTCACAATGCAATACATAGTGCAACTGTCATCACATTGCTAAATCACAATACAATACATAGTGCAACTGTCATCACATTGCTAACTCACAATACAATACATAGTGCAACTGTCATCACATTGCTAACTCATAATACAATACATAATGCAACTGTCAGCACATTGTTCAATCACAATACAAAACAATACATAGTGCAACTGTCATCACATTGCTAAATCACAATACAATACATATTGCAACTGTCATCACATTGCTAAATCACAATACAATACATAGTGCAACTGACAGCATATTGCTAACTCACAATACAATACATAGTACAACTGTCAGCACATTGTTAACTCACAATACAATACATAGTTCAACAGTCATCACATTGCTAACTCACAATACAATACAATACATAGTGCAACTGTCAGCACTTTGATAGCTCACACTGAAATACAATACATATTGCAACTGTCATCACATTGCTAACTCAAAATACAATACATAGTGCAACTGTCATCACATTGCTAGCTCACAATACAATACATAATGCAACAGTCATCACATTGCTAACTCACAATGCAATACATAGTTCAACTGTCATCACATTGCTAACTCATAATACAATACATAATGCACTGTCAGCACATTGCTAAATCACAATACAATACAATACATAGTGCAACTGACAGCACTTTGTAAGCTCACACTAAAATACAATACATATTGCAACTGTCAGCACTTTGCTAGCTCACACTAAAATACAATACATATTGCAACTGTCATCACATTGCTAAATCAAAAAACAATACAGAGTACAACTGTCATCATATTGCTAACTCACAATACAATACATAGTGCAACTGTCATCACATGGCTAACTCACAGTACAATACATAGTGCAACTGTCATCACATTGCTAACTCCCAAAACAATACAATATACAGTGGAACTTTCAGTACATTGCTAACTCACAGTACCATAAATAGTGCAACTGTCAGCACATTGCTAACTCACAATACCATACATAGTGCAACTGTCAGCACATTGCTAACTCACAATACAATACAATACATAATGCAACTTTCAGCAAATTGCTAACTCACAATACAATACATAGTGCAACTGTCAGCATATTGCTAACTCACAATGCAATACATAGTGCAACTGTCAGCATATTGCTAATTCACAATACAATAAATAGTACAACTGTCATCACATGGTTAATTCACAATACAATACATAGTACAACTGTCATCACATGGCTAACTCACAATACAATACATAGTGCAACTGTCAGCACATTGCTAACTCACAATACAATACATAGTGCAACTGTCATCATATTGCTAGCTCACAATACAATATATAGTGCAACTGTCATCACATTGCTAAATCACAATACAATACATAGTGCAACTGTCAGCACATTGCTAACTCACAATGCAATACATAGTGCAACTGTCAGCACATTGCTAACTCACAATACAATACATAGTGCAACTGTCATCATATTGCTAACTCACAATACAATATATAGTGCAACTGTCATCACATTGCTAAATCACAATAAAATACATAGTGCAACTGACAGCACATTGCTTGCTCACAATACAATGCATAGTGCAACAGTCATCACATTGTTAACTCATAATACAATACATAATGCACTGTCAGCACATTGCTAAATCACAATACAATACAATACATAGTGCAACTGACAGCACTTTGCTAGCTCACACTAAAATACAATACATATTGCAACTGTCAGCACTTTGCTAGCTCACACTAAAATACAATACATATTGCAACTGTCATCACATTGCTAAATCAAAATACAATAAATAGTGCAACTGTCATCATATTGCTAACTCACAATACAATACAATACATATTGCAACTGTCAGCACTTTCATAGATCACACTGAAATACAATACATATTGCAACTGTCATCACATTGCTAACTCAAAATACAATACATAGTGCAACTGTCATCATATTGCTAACTCACAATACAATACATAGTGCAACTGTCATCACATGGCTAACTCACAGTACAATACATAGTGCAACTGTCAGCACATTGCTAACTCACAATACAATACATAGTGCAACTGTCAGCATATTGCTAACTCACAATACAATACATATAGCAACTGTCACCACATTGCTAGCGTACAATACAATACATACTGCAACTGTCAGCACATTTCTAACTCACAATACAATACATAGTGCAACTGTCAGCATATTGCTAGCTCACAATACAATACATAGTGCAACTGTCAGCATATTGCTAACTCACAATACAATACATATAGCAACTGTCACCACATTGCTAGCGTACAATGCAATACAAAGTGTAACTGTCAGTACATTGCTAACTCACAATACAATACATAGTGCAACTGTCAGCACATTGTTAACTCACAATACAATACAATACATAGTGCAACTGTCAGCACTTTGATAGCTCACACTGAAATACAATACATATTGCAACTGTCATCACATTGTTAACTCAAAATACAATACATAGTGCAACTGTCATCACATTGCTAGCTCACAATACAATACATAATGCAACAGTCATCACATTGCTAACTCACAATGCAATACATAGTTCAACTGTCATCACATTGCTAACTCATAATACAATACATAATGCACTGTCAGCACATTGCTAAATCACAATACAATACAATACATAGTGCAACTGACAGCACTTTGCTAGCTCACACTAAAATACAATCATATTGCAACTATCAGCACTTTGCTAGCTCACACTAAAATACAATACATATTGCAACTGTCATCACATTGCTAAATCAAAAAACAATACAGAGTACAACTGTCATCATATTGCTAACTCACAATACAATACATAGTGCAACTGTCATCACATTGCTAACTCACAATACAATACATAGTGCAACTGTCATCACATTGCTAACTCATAATACAATACATAATGCAACTGTCAGCACATTGTTCAATCACAATACAAAACAATACATAGTGCAACTGTCATCACATTGCTAAATCACAATACAATACATATTGCAACTGTCATCACATTGCTAAATTACAATACAATACATAGTGCAACTGACAGCATATTGCTAACTCACAATACAATACATAGTACAACTGTCAGCACATTGTTAACTCACAATACAATACATAGTTCAACAGTCATCACATTGCTAACTCACAATACAATACAATACATAGTGCAACTGTCAGCACTTTGATAGCTCACACTGAAATACAATACATATTGCAACTGTCATCACATTGCTAACTCAAAATACAATACATAGTGCAACTGTCATCACATTGCTAGCTCACAATACAATACATATTGCAACTGTCATCACATTGCTAACTCAAAATACAATACATAGTGCAACTGTCATCACATTGCTAACTCCCAAAACAATACAATATACAGTGGAACTTTCAGTACATTGCTAACACACAGTACCATAAATAGTGCAACTGTCAGCACATTGCTAACTCACAATACCATACATAGTGCAACTGTCAGCACATTGCTAACTCACAATACAATACAATACATAATGCAACTTTCAGCAAATTGCTAACTCACAATACAATACATAGTGCAACTGTCAGCATATTGCTAACTCACAATGCAATACATAGTGCAACTGTCAGCATATTGCTAATTCACAATACAATAAATAGTACAACTGTCATCACATGGTTAATTCACAATACAATACATAGTGCAACTGTCATCACATGGCTAACTCACAATACAATACATAGTGCAACTGTCAGCACATTGCTAACTCACAATACAATACATACTGCAACTGTCATCATATTGCTAGCTCACAATACAATATATAGTGCAACTGTCATCACATTGCTAAATCACAATACAATACATAGTGCAACTGTCAGCACATTGCTAACTCACAATGCAATACATAGTGCAACTGTCAGCACATTGCTAACTCACAATACAATACATAGTGCAACTGTCATCATATTGCTAACTCACAATACAATATATAGTGCAACTGTCATCACATTGCTAAATCACAATAAAATACATAGTGCAACTGACAGCACATTGCTTGCTCACAATACAATGCATAGTGCAACAGTCATCACATTGTTAACTCATAATACAATACATAATGCACTGTCAGCACATTGCTAAATCACAATACAATACAATACATAGTGCAACTGACAGCACTTTGCTAGCTCACACTAAAATACAATACATATTGCAACTGTCAGCACTTTGCTAGCTCACACTAAAATACAATACATATTGCAAATGTCATCACATTGCTAAATCAAAATACAATAAATAGTGCAACTGTCATCATATTGCTAACTCACAATACAATACAATACATATTGCAACTGTCAGCACTTTCATAGATCACACTGAAATACAATACATATTGCAACTGTCATCACATTGCTAACTCAAAATACAATACATAGTGCAACTGTCATCATATTGCTAACTCACAATACAATACATAGTGCAACTGTCATCACATGGCTAACTCACAGTACAATACATAGTGCAACTGTCAGCACATTGCTAACTCACAATACAATACATAGTGCAACTGTCAGCATATTGCTAACTCACAATACAATACATATAGCAACTGTCACCACATTGCTAGCGTACAATACAATACATATGCAACTGTCAGCACATTTCTAACTCACAATACAATACATAGTGCAACTGTCAGCATATTGCTAGCTCACAATACAATACATAGTGCAACTGTCAGCATATTGCTAACTCACAATACAATACATATAGCAACTGTCACCACATTGCTAGCGTACAATGCAATACAAAGTGTAACTGTCAGTACATTGCTAACTCACAATACAATACATAGTGCAACTGTCAGCACATTGTTAACTCACAATACAATACATAGTGCAAAAGTCAGCACATTGCTAACTCACAATACAATACATAGTTCAACAGTCATCACATTGCTAACTCACAATACAATACAATACATAGTGCAACTGTCAGCACTTTGATAGCTCACACTGAAATACAATACATATTGCAACTGTCATCACATTGTTAACTCAAAATACAATACATAGTGCAACTGTCATCACATTGCTAGCTCACAATACAATACATAATGCAACAGTCATCACATTGCTAACTCACAATGCAATACATAGTTCAACTGTCATCACATTGCTAACTCATAATACAATACATAATGCACTGTCAGCACATTGCTAAATCACAATACAATACATAGTGCAACTGACAGCACTTTGCTAGCTCACACTAAAATACAATCATATTGCAACTATCAGCACTTTGCTAGCTCACACTAAAATACAATACATATTGCAACTGTCATCACATTGCTAAATCAAAAAACAATACAGAGTACAACTGTCATCATATTGCTAACTCACAATACAATACATAGTGCAACTGTCATCACATGGCTAACTCACAGTACAATACATAGTGCAACTGTCATCACATTGCTAACTCACAATACAATACATAGTGCAACTGTCAGCACATTGCTAACTCACAATACCATACATAGTGCAACTGTCAGCACATTGCTAACTCACAATACAATACATAGTGCAACTGTCATCACATTGCTAACTCACAATACAATACATAGTGCAACTGTCAGCACATTGCTAACTCACAATACAATACATAGTGCAACTGTCAGCACATTGCTAACTCACAATACAATACATAGTGCAACTGTCAGCATATTGCTAACTCACAATACAATACATAGTGCAACTGTCAGCACATTGCTAACTCACAATACAATACATAGTGCAACTGTCATCACATTGCTAACTCACAATACAATACATAGTGCAACTGTCATCACATTGCTAACTCACAATACAATACATAGTGCAACTGTCAGCACATTGCTAACTCACAATACAATACATAGTGCAAATAGTGCAACTGTCAGCACATTGCTAACTCACAATACAATACATAGTGCAACTGTCATCATATTGCTAACTCACAATAAAATATATAGTGCAACTGTCATCACATTGCTAAATCACAATACAATACATAGTGCAACTGTCAGCACATTGCTAGCTCACAATACAATGCATAGTGCAACAGTCATCACATTGCTAACTCATAATACAATACATAATGCACTGTCAGCACATTGCTAACTCACAATACAATACATAGTGCAACTGTCAGCACATTGCTAGCTCACAATACAATACATATTGCAACTGTCAGCACATTGCTAGCTCACAATACAATACATAGTGCAACTGTCATCACATTGCTAAATCACAATACAATACATAGTGCAACTGTCATCATATTGCTAACTCACAATACAATACATAGTGCAACTGACAGCATATTGCTAGCTCACAACACAATACATAATGCAACTGTCATCACATTGCTAACTCACAATGCAATACATAGTGCAACTGTCATCACATTGCTAACTCACAATACAATATATAGTGCAACTGTCATCACATTTCTAAATCACAATACAATACTTAGTGTAACTGACAGAACATTGCTTGCACACAATACAATGCAGAGTGCAACAGTCAGCACATTGCTAACTCACAATACAATACATAGTGCAACTGTCAGCACATTGCTAACTCACAATACAATACATAGTGCAACTGTCAGCACATTGCTAACTCACAATACAATACATAGTGCAACTGTCAGCACATTGCTAACTCATAATGCAATACATAGTGCAACTGTCATCACATTGCTAGCTCACAAAACAATACATAGTGCAACAGTCATCACATTGCTAACTCACAATACAATACATAGTGCAACTGTCATCACATTGCTACCTCACAATACAATACATAGTGCAACTGTCATCACATTGCTAAATCACAATACAATACATAGTGCAACTGTCATCACATTGCTAACTCACAATACAATACATAGTGCAACTGTCATCAGATTGCTAAATCACAATACAATACATAGTGCAACTGTCATCACATTGCTAAATCACAATACATAGTGCATCTATCAGCACATTGCTAACTCACAATACAATACATAGTGCAACTGTCATCACATTGCTAACTCATAATACAGTAAATAGTGCAACTGTCATCACATTGCTAACTCATAATACAATACATAGTGCAACTGTCAGCACATTGCTAGCGCACAACACACTACATAATGCAACTGTCATCACATTGCTAACTCATAATACAATACAATACATAGTGCAACTGTCATCACATTGCTAACTCATAATACAATACATAGTTCAACAGTCATCACATTGCTAACTCACAATACTATACAATACATAGTGCAACTGTCAGCACTTTGCTAGCTCACACTAAAATACAATACATATTGCAACTGTCATCACATTGCTAACTCAAAACACAATACATAGTGCAACTGTCAGCACATTGCTAAATCACAATACAATACATAGTGCAATAGTCAGCACATTGCTAACTCACAATGCAATACAGAGTGCAACAGTCATCACATTGCTAATTAATAATACAATACAATACATAGTGCAACAGTCAGCACATTGCTAACTCACAATAAAATACAATACATAGTGCAACTGTCATCACATTGCTAAATCAAAATACAATACATAGTGCAACAGTCATCACATTGCTAACTCACAATACAATACAATACATAGTGCAACTGTCAGCACTTTGCTAGCTCACACTAAAATACAATACATATTGCAACTGTCATCACATTGCTAAATCAAAATACAATACATAGTGCAACTGTCAGCACATTGCTAAATCACAGTACAATACATAGTGCAACTGTCATCATATTGCTAACTCACAATACAATACATAGTGCAGCTGTCATCACATTGCTAACTCACAATACAATACATAGTGCAACTGTCATCACATTGCTAACTCACAATGCAATACATAGTGCAACTGTCATCACATTGATACATCACAATACAATACATAGTGCAACCTACAGCACATTGCTTGCTCACAATACAATGCATAGTGCAACAGTCAGCACATTGCTAACTCACAATACAATACATAGTTCAACTGCCATCACATTGCTAACTCACGATACAATACATAGTGCAACTGACAGCTAATTGCTAGCTCACAATACAATACATAATGCAACTGTCAGCACATTGCTAACTCACAATGCAATACATAGTGCAACTTTCATTACATTGCTAGCTCACAATACAATACATAGTGCAACAGTCATCACATTGCTAACTCACAATGCAATACATAGTGCAACTGTCATCACATTGCTAAATCACAATACAATACATAGTGCAACATACAGCACATTGATTGCTCACAATACAATGCATATTGCAACAGTCAGCACATTGCTAACTCACAATACACTACATAGTTCAACTGCCATCACATTGCTAACTCACGATACAATACATAGTGCAACTGACAGCTAATTGCTAGCTCACAATGCAATACATAATGCAACTGTCAGGACATTGCTAACTCACAATGCAATACATAGTGCAACTGTCATTACATTGCTAGCTCACAATACAATACATAGTGCAACAGTCATCACATTGCTAACTCACAATACAATACATAGTGCAACTGTCATCACATTGCTAACTCACAATACAATACATAGTGCAACTGTCAGCACATTGCTAAATCACAATGCAATACATAGAGCAACTGTCATCACATTGGTAACTCACAATACAATACCTAGTGCAACTGACAGCTAATTGCTAGCTCACAATACAATACATAGTGCAACTGGCAGCACATTGCTAAATCATAATGCAATACATAGAGCAACTGTCATCACATTGCTAACTCACAATACAATACATAGTGCAACTGACAACATATTTATAGCTCACATTAAAATACATATTGCAACTGTCATCACATTGCTAACTCACAATGCAATACATGGTGCAACTGTCATCACATTGCTATATCACAATACAATACATAGTGCAACCTACAGCACATTGCTTGCTCACAATACAATGCATAGTGCAACAGTCAGCACATTGCTAACTCACAATACAATACATAGTTCAACTGCCATCACATTGCTAACTCACGATACAATACATAGTGCAACTGACAGCTAATTGCTAGCTCACAATACAATACATAATGCAACTGTCAGCACATTGCTAACTCACAATGCAATACATAGTGCAACTGTCATTACATTGCTAGCTCACAATACAATACATAGTGCAACAGTCATCACATTGCTAACTCACAATACAATACATAGTGCAACTGTCATCACATTGCTAACTCACAATACAATACATAGTGCAACTGTCAGCACATTGCTAAATCACAATGCAATACATAGAGCAACTGTCATCACATTGGTAACTCACAATACAATACATAGTGCAACTGTCAGCACATTGCTAACTCACAATACAATACATAGTGCAACTGTCAGCACATTGCTAAATCATAATGCAATACATAGAGCAACTGTCATCACATTGCTATATCACAATACAATATATAGAGCAACTGTCATTGCATTGCTAACTCACAATACAATATATAGTACAATAGTCATCACATTGCTAACTCACAATACAATACAATACATAGTGCAACTGTCATCACATTGCTATCTCACAATACAATACAATACATAGTGTAACTGTCAGCACATTGCTATCTCACAGTACCATACATAGTGCAACTGTCATCACATTGCTAACTCACAATACAATACATAGTGCAACTGTCATCACATTGCTAACTCACAATACAGTGCAGTCGTAGTGGATTCCAATGAATTCCTGTTTCCCATAGCACACAACACATAGTATCTTTACAAAATGCAATAGACTTACTAGATATTAGAGTACTGTGAAAGTCATGTATGTACCGATAAACATAGCTATATGTACCTATAAACGGAAACGTTTCGGAATCAGGCGGCATAGTTTCTGATACCACAAGCAAGAACACAGCAAGGGACAGAAGGACCGTGATCTCGAGTGAAATTTTCTCCCCTGAATCAGGTGGCAGGAGAAATCCCAGGAAGGCTACAGTAGAAATAAGTGTGCACGGGAATATCAGGTTAAGTAAATAGAACAACGGTTTCCTTCGTATCTGGATGAAAAATGTGACGTCTGGGTAAGGCTGTATGCAGCAAGCGTACATGACTTCATGGCGAATTGATGGCAGACCTTTGAAATAGAAATATGACAAATATTACATAAGCTTAGTTAGTGTAGCAACGTTGGATATGGGTCTATATGGACATGACAAATATTTATGTTCCGCTCCGAGATGTGGCCATCCTATATTTCGCCAGGTTTCTTTTTAATATACCAGATACATATAGATCAATATAATACTGTAGGAGATAATGGCATTTAATATACCAGCTACATATAGATCAATATAATACTGTAGGAGATAATGGCATTTAATATACCAGATACATATAGATCAATAAAATACTGTAGGAGATAATGGCATTTAATATACCAGATACATATAGATCAATATAATACTGTAGGAGATAATGGCATTTAATATACCAGATACATATAGATCAATATAATACTGTAGGAGATACTGGCATTTCCCCCGGACACTGTTAGTGTGGTTTGGATTATGCTATACAAGAATAAAACAAATAGTAGAGAGATTCCCTGTTCAATAGGGATGTGCTGTACTGCTAGGGGATGCTGACAGCTGTATTTCCGTCGAATGCGGCTTTTAAATGTAATGTAATGTAAATTTTGAAACATATAAAATGACGGAAAACACAGTGTACAGTACATCAGTATATTAGTACACGAGGAATTGACGGGCGATACAGTATATCAGAATATTTGTACACGAGGCATTGACGGGCGATACAGTATACAGTACATCAGTATATTTGTACACGACGAATTGACGGGAGATACAGCATATAGTACATCGGTATATTAGTACACGTGGAATTGACGGGCGATACAGCATACAGTACATCAGTATATTTGTACACGTGGAATTGACGGGCGATACAGTATCTCAGTATATTTTTACACGAGGAATTGATGGGTTATACAGTATAGAGTATATCAGTATATGTATACACGAGGAATTGACGGGAGATATAGTGTACAGTACATCAGTATATTAGTACACGAGGAATTGACGGGCGATACAGCATTAAGTACATCAGTATATTAGTACGCGAGGAATTGATGGGCGATACAGCATTCATTACATCAGTATATTTGTACACGAGGAATTGACGGGCGATACAGCATTAAGTACAGCAGTATATTTGTACACGAGGAATTGACGGGAGATACAGCATACAGTATATCAGTATTTTAGTACACGAGGAATTGACGGACGATACAGTACATTAGTATATTAGTACGCGAGGAATTGGCCGGCGATACAGCATACAGTACATCAGTATATTAGTACGCGAGTAATTGATGGGCGATACAGTACATCAGTATATTAGTACGCGAGGAATTGACGGACGATACAGCATTAAGTACATCAGTATATTAGTACGCGAGGAATTGATGGGCGATACAGCATTCATTACATCAGTATATTTGTACACGAGGAATTGACGGGAGATACAGCATTAAGTACAGCAGTATATTTGTATACGAGGAATTGAAAGGAGATACAGCATACAGTACATCAGTATTTTAGTACACGAGGAATTGACGGATGATACAGTAAATCAGTATATTAGTACGCGAGGAATTGGCGGGCGATACGGCATACAGTACATCAGTATATTAGTACACGAGGAATTGACGGACGATACAGCATACAGTACATCAGTATATTTGTACACGAGGAATTGACGGGCGATACAGCATACAGTACATCAGTATATTAGTACGCGAGGAATTGACGGACGATACAGTACATCAGTATATTTGTACACGAGGAATTGACGGGCGATACAGTACATCAATATATTAGTACGCGAGGAATTGGCGGGCGATACAGCATACAGTACCTCAGTATATTAGTACACGAGGAATTGACGGACGATACAGCATTAAGTACATCAGTATATTTGTATACGAGGAATTGACGGACGATACAGCATAGGGTACATCAGTATATTAGCATACGATGAATTGACGGACGATACAGCATAGGGTACATCAGTATATTAGCATACGATGAATTGACGGGAGTTACAGCATACCGTACATCAGTATATTAGTACGCGAGGAATTGATGGGCGATACAGCATACAGTACATCAGTATATTTGTACACGTGGAATTGACGGGCGATACAGTATCTCAGTATATTTTTACACGAGGAATTGATGGGTTATACAGTATAGAGTATATCAGTATATGTATACACGAGGAATTGACGGGAGATATAGTGTACAGTACATCAGTATATTAGTACACGAGGAATTGACGGGCGATACAGCATTAAGTACATCAGTATATTAGTACGCGAGGAATTGATGGGCGATACAGCATTCATTACATCAGTATATTTGTACACGAGGAATTGACGGGCGATACAGCATTAAGTACAGCAGTATATTTGTACACGAGGAATTGACGGGAGATACAGCATACAGTACATCAGTATTTTAGTACACGAGGAATTGACGGACGATACAGTACATCAGTATATTAGTACGCGAGGAATTGGCGGGAGATACAGCATACAGTACATCAGTATATTAGTACACGAGGAATTGACGGACGATACAGCATACAGTACATCAGTATATTAGTACGCGAGGAATTGATGGGCGATACAGTACATCAGTATATTAGTACGCGAGGAATTGACGGACGATACAGCATTAAGTACATCAGTATATTATTATTCAAGGAATTGACGGACGATACAGCATTAAGTACATCAGTATATTAGAATACGAGGAATTGACGGGCGATACAGCATTAAGTACATCAGTATATTAGTACGCGAGGAATTGATGGGCGATACAGCATACAGTACATCAGTATATTTGTACACGAGGAATTGACGGGAGATACAGCATACAGTACATCAGTATATTAATACGCGAGGAATTGATGGGCGATACAGCATACATTACATTAGTATATTTGTACGCGTGGAATTGACGGGCGATACAGCATACAGTACATCAGTATATTTGTACACGTGGAATTGACGGGCGATACAGTATCTCAGTATATGTTTACACGAGGAATTGATGGGTGATACAGTATAGAGTATATCAGTATATGTATACACGAGGAATTGACGAGCGATACAGTATACAGTACATCAGTATATTAGTACACGAGGAATTGACTGGCGATACAGTATACAGTACATCAGTATATTAGTACATGAGGAATTGACGCACGATACAGTATACAGTACATCAGTATATTAGTACGCGAGGAATTGACGGGCGATACAGTATACAGTACATCAGTATATTAGTACACGAGGAATTGACGGACGATACAGCATACAGTACATCAGTATATTAGTAAGCGAGGAATTGATGGGCGATACAGTACATCAGTATATTAGTACGCGAGGAATTGACGGACGATACAGCATTAAGTACATCAGTATATTATTATTCGAGGAATTGACGGACGATACAGCATTAAGTACATCAGTATATTAGAATACGAGGAATTGACGGGCGATACAGCATTAAGTACATCAGTATATTAGTACGCGAGGAATTGATGGGCGATACAGCATACAGTACATCAGTATATTTGTACACGAGGAATTGACGGGAGATACAGCATACAGTACATCAGTATATTAATACGCGAGGAATTGATGGGCGATACAGCATACATTACATTAGTATATTTGTACACGTGGAATTGACGGGCGATACAGCATACAGTACATCAGTATATTTGTACACGTGGAATTGACGGGCGATACAGTATGTTGGGGTGTGTTGTTTTGTGGGTTGGGGCGATACAGTATCTCAGTATATGTTTACACGAGGAATTGATAGGTGATACAGTATAGAGTATATCAGTATATGTATACACGAGGAATTGACGAGCGATACAGTATACAGTACATCAGTATATTAGTACACGAGGAATTGACTGGCGATACAGTATACAGTACATCAGTATATTAGTACACGAGGAATTGACGCACGATACAGTATACAGTACATCAGTATATTAGTACGCGAGGAATTGACGGGCGATACAGTATACAGTACATCAGTATATTAGTACACGAGGAATTGACGGGCGATACAGCATACAGTACATCAGTATATTAGTACGCGAGGAATTGACGGGCGATACAGTATACAGTACATCAGTATATTAGTACACGAGGAATTGACGGGCGATACAGCATTAAGTACATCAGTATATTAGTACGCGAGGAATTGATGGGCGATACAGCATTCATTACATCAGTATATTTGTACACGAGGAATTGACGGGCGATACAGCATTAAGTACAGCAGTATATTTGTACACGAGGAATTGACGGGAGATACAGCATACAGTACATCAATATTTTAGTACACGAGGAATTGACGGACGATACAGTACATCAGTATATTAGTACGCGAGGAATTGACAGGCGATACAGTATACAGTACATCAGTATATTAGTACGCGAGGAATTGATGGGCGATACAGCATACAGTACATCAGTATATTAGTACGCGAGGAATTGACGGGCGATACAGTATACAGTACATCAGTATATTAGTACACGAGGAATTGACGGGCGATACAGAATTAAGTACATCAGTATATTAGTACGCGAGGAATTGATGGGCGATACAGCATTCATTACATCAGTATATTTGTACACGAGGAATTGACGGGCGATACAGCATTAAGTACAGCAGTATATTTGTACACGAGGAATTGACGGGATATACAGCATACAGTACATCAATATTTTAGTACACGAGGAATTGACGGACGATACAGTACATCAGTATATTAGTACGCGAGGAATTGATGGGCGATACAGCATACAGTACATCAGTATATTAGTACGCGAGGAATTGACAGGCGATACAGTATACAGTACATCAGTATATTAGTACACGAGGAATTGACGGGCGATACAGCATTAAGTACATCAGTATATTAGTACGCGAGGAATTGATGGGCGATACAGCATTCATTACATCAGTATATTTGTACACGAGGAATTGACGGGCGATACAGCATTAAGTACAGCAGTATATTTGTACACGAGGAATTGACGGGAGATACAGCATACAGTACATCAGTATTTTAGTACACGAGGAATTGACGGACGATACAGTACATCAGTATATTTGTACGCGAGGAATTGGCGGGCGATACAGCATACAGTACATCAGTATATTAGTACACGAGGAATTGACGGACGATACAGCATACAGTACATCAGTATATTAGTACGCGAGGAATTGATGGGCGATACAGTACATCAGTATATTAGTACGCGAGGAATTGACGGACGATACAGCATTAAGTACATCAGTATATTATTATTCGAGGAATTGACGGACGATACAGCATTAAGTACATCAGTATATTAGCATACGATGAATTGACGGGAGTTACAGCATACAGTACATCAGTATATCAGTACACGAGGAATTGACGGGCGATATAGCATACAGTACATCAGTATATTTGTACACGAGGAATTGACGGGAGATACAGCATACAGTACATCAGTATATTAGTACGCGAGGAATTGATGGGCGATACAGCATACATTACATTAGTATATTTGTACACGTGGAATTGACGGGCGATACAGCATACAGTACATCAGTATATTTGTACACGTGGAATTGACGGGCGATACCGTATCTCAGTATATGTTTACACGAGGAATTGATGGGTGATACAGTATAGAGTATATCAGTATATGTATACACGAGGAATTGACGGGAGATATAGTGTACAGTACATCAGGATATTTGTACACGAGGAATTGACGGGAGATACAGTATACAGTACATCAATATATTTGTACACGAGGAATTGACGGGAGATACAGCATACAGTACATCAGTATATTAGTACACTAGGAATTGACGGGCGATACATCATTAAGTACATCAGTATATTAGTACGCAAGGAATTGATGGGCGATACAGCATACAGTACATCAGTATATTTGTACACGAGGAATTGACGGGAGATACAGCATACAGTACATCAGTATATTAATACGCGAGGAATTGATGGGCGATACAGCATACATTACATTAGTATATTTGTACACGTGGAATTGACGGGCGATACAGCATACAGTACATCAGTATATTTGTACACGTGGAATTGACGGGCGATACAGTATCTCAGTATATGTTTAGACGAGGAATTGATGGGTGATACAGTATAGAGTATATCAGTATATGTATACACGAGGAATTGACGAGCGATACAGTATACAGTACATCAGTATATTAGTACACGAGGAATTGACGGACGATACAGTATACAGTACATCAGTATATTAGTACGCGAGGAATTACCGGGCGATACAGTATACAGTACATCAGTATATTAGTACACGAGGAATTGACGGGCGATACAGTATTCAGTACATCAGTATATTAGTACGCGAGGAGTTGACGGGCGATACAGCATACAGTATATCAGTATATTAGTACGCTAGGAATTGACGGGCGATACAGTATACAGTACATCAGTATATTAGTACACGAGGAATTGACGGACGATACAGTACATCAGTATATTAGTACGCGAGGAATTGGCGGGCGATACAGCATACAGTACATCAGTATATTAGTACACGAGGAATTGACGGACGATACAGCATACAGTACATCAGTATATTAGTACGCGAGGAATTGATGGGCGATACAGTACATCAGTATATTAGTATGCGAGGAATTGACGGACGATACAGCATTAAGTACATCAGTATATTATTATTCGAGGAATTGACGGACGATACAGCATTAAGTACATCAGTATATTAGAATACGATGAATTGACGGGAGTTACAGCATACAGTACATCAGAATATCAGTACACGAGGAATTGACGGGCGATAGAGCATACAGTACATCAGTATATTTGTACATGAGGAATTGACGGGATATACAGCATACAGTACATCAGTATATTAGTACGCGAGGAATTTATGGGCGATACAGCATACATTACATTAGTATATTTGTACACGTGGAATTGACGGGCGATACAGCATACAGTACATCAGTATATTTGTACACGTGGAATTGACGGGCGATACAGTATCTCAGTATATGTTTACACTAGGAATTGATGGGTGATACAGTATAGAGTATATCAGTATATGTATACACGAGGAATTGACGGGAGATATAGTGTACAGTACATCAGGATATTTGTACACGAGGAATTGACGGGAGATACAGTATACAGTACATCAGTATATTTGTACACGAGGAATTGACGGGAGATACAGCATACAGTACATCAGTATATTAGTACACGAGGAATTGACGGGCGATACAGCATTAAGGACATCAGTATATTAGTACGCGAGGAATTGATGGGCGATACAGCATACAGTACATCAGTATATTTGTACACGAGGAATTGACGGGAGATACAGCATACAGTACATCAGTATATTAATACGCGAGGAATTGATGGGCGATACAGCATACATTACATTAGTATATTTGTACACGTGGAATTGACGGGCGATACAGCATACAGTACATCAGTATATTTGTACACGTGGAATTGACGGGCGATACAGTATCTCAGTATATGTTTACACGAGGAGTTGATGGGTGATACAGTATAGAGTATATCAGTATATGTATACACGAGGAATTGACGAGCGATACAGTATACAGTACATCAGTATATTAGTACACGAGGAATTGACTGGCGATACAGTATACAGTACATCAGTATATTAGTACACGAGGAATTGACGCACGATACAGTATACAGTACATCAGTATATTAGTACGCGAGGAATTGACGGGCGATACAGTATACAGTACATCAGTATATTAGTACACGAGGAATTGACGCACGATACAGTATACAGTACATCAGTATATTAGTACGCGAGGAATTGACGGGCGATACAGTATACAGTACATCAGTATATTAGTACACGAGGAATTGACGGGCGATACAGCATACAGTACATCAGTATATTAGTACGCGAGGAATTGACGGGCGATACAGCATTAAGTACATCAGTATATTAGTACGCGAGGAATTGATGGGCGATACAGCATTAAGTACAGCAGTATATTTGTACACGAGGAATTGAAAGGAGATACAGCATACAGTACATCAATATTTTAGTACACGAGGAATTGACGGACGATACAGTACATCAGTATATTAGTACGCGAGGAATTGATGGGCGATACAGCATACAGTACATCAGTATATTAGTACGCGAGGAATTGACAGGCGATACAGTATACAGTACATCAGTATATTAGTACGCGAGGAATTGATGGGCGATACAGCATACAGTACATCAGTATATTAGTACGCGAGGAATTGACGGGCGATACAGTATACAGTACATCAGTATATTAGTACACGAGGAATTGACGGGCGATACAGAATTAAGTACATCAGTATATTAGTACGCGAGGAATTGATGGGCGATACAGCATTCATTACATCAGTATATTTGTACACTAGGAATTGACGGGCGATACAGCATTAAGTACAGCAGTATATTTGTACACGAGGAATTGACGGGAGATACAGCATACAGTACATCAATATTTTAGTACACGAGGAATTGACGGACGATACAGTACATCAGTATATTAGTACGCGAGGAATTGATGGGCGATACAGCATACAGTACATCAGTATATTAGTACACGAGGAATTGACGGGCGATACAGCATTAAGTACATCAGTATATTAGTACGCGAGGAATTGATTGGCGATACAGCATTCATTACATCAGTATATTTGTACACGAGGAATTGACGGGCGATAGAGCATTAAGTACAGCAGTATATTTGTACACGAGGAATTGACGGGAGATGCAGCATACAGTACATCAGTATTTTAGTACACGAGGAATTGACGGACGATACAGTACATCAGTATATTAGTACGCGAGGAATTGGCGGGCGATACAGCATACAGTACATCAGTATATTAGTACACGAGGAATTGACGGACGATACAGCATACAGTACATCAGTATATTAGTACGCGAGGAATTGATGGGCGATACAGTACATCAGTATATTAGTACGCGAGGAATTGACGGACGATACAGCATTAAGTACATCAGTATATTATTATTCGAGGAATTGACGGACGATACAGCATTAAGTACATCAGTATATTAGTACACGAGGAATTGACGGACGATACAGTACATCAGTATATTAGTACGCGAGGAATTGACGGACGATACAGCATTAAGTACATCAGTATATTATTATTCGAGGAATTGACGGACGATACAGCATTAAGTACATCAGTATATTAGCATACGATGAATTGACGGGAGTTACAGCATACAGTACATCAGTATATCAGTACACGAGGAATTGACGGGCGATACAGCATACAGTACATCAGTATATTTGTACACGAGGAATTGACGGGAGATACAGCATACAGTACATCAGTATATTAGTACGCGAGGAATTGATGGGCGATACAGCATACATTACATTAGTATATTTGTACACATGGAATTGACGGGCGATACAGCATACAGTACATCAGTATATTTGTACACGTGGAATTGACGGGCGATACCGTATCTCAGTATATGTTTACACGAGGAATTGATGGGTGATACAGTATAGAGTATATCAGTATATGTATACACGAGGAATTGACGGGAGATATAGTGTACAGTACATCAGGATATTTGTACACGAGGAATTGACGGGAGATACAGTATACAGTACATCAATATATTTGTACACGAGGAATTGACGGGAGATACAGCATACAGTACATCAGTATATTAGTACACGAGGAATTGACGGGCGATACATCATTAAGTACATCAGTATATTAGTACGCGAGGAATTGATGGGCGATACAGCATACAGTACATCAGTATATTTGTACACGAGGAATTGACGGGAGATACAGCATACAGTACATCAGTATATTAATACGCGAGGAATTGATGGGCGATACAGCATACATTACATTAGTATATGTGTACACGTGGAATTGACGGGCGATACAGCATACAGTACATCAGTATATTTGTACACGTGGAATTGACGGGCGATACAGTATCTCAGTATATGTTTAGACGAGGAATTGATGGGTGATACAGTATAGAGTATATCAGTATATGTATACACGAGGAATTGACGAGCGATACAGTATACAGTACATCAGTATATTAGTACACGAGGAATTGACGGACGATACAGTATACAGTACATCAGTATATTAGTACGCGAGGAATTACCGGGCGATACAGTATACAGTACATCAGTATATTAGTACACGAGGAATTGACGGGCGATACAGTATTCAGTACATCAGTATATTAGTACGCGAGGAATTGACGGGCGATACAGCATACAGTATATCAGTATATTAGTACGCTAGGAATTGACGGGCGATACAGTATACAGTACATCAGTATATTAGTACACGAGGAATTGACGGACGATACAGTACATCAGTATATTAGTATACGAGGAATTGACGAGCGATACAGCATACAGTACATCAGTATATTTGTACACGAGGAATTGACGGGAGATACAGCATATAGTACATCAGTATATTAGTACACGTGGAATTGACGGGCGATACAGTATACAGTACATCAGTATATTTGTACACGAGGAATTGACGGGAGATACAGCATATAGTACATTAGTATATAAGTACACGAGGAATTGACGGACGATACAGTACATCAGTATATTAGTATACGAGGAATTGACGTACGATACAGTACATCAGTATATTAGTACGCGAGGAATTGGCGGGCGATACAGCATACAGTACATCAGTATATTAGTACACGAGGAATTGACGCACGATACAGCATTAAGTACATCAGTATATTTGTACACGAGGAATTGACGGACGATACAGCATAGAGTACATCAGTATATTAGTACACGAGGAATTGACGGGAGATACAGCATACAGTACATCAGTATATTAGTACGCGAGGAATTGATGGGCGATACAGTACATCAGTATATTAGTACACGAGGAATTGACGGACGATACAGCATTAAGTACATCAGTATATTATTATTCGAGGAATTGACGGACGATGCAGCATTAAGTACATCAGTATATTAGCATACGATGAATTGACGGGAGTTACAGCATACAGTTCATCAGTATATCAGTACACGAGGAATTGACGTGCGATACAGCATACAGTACATGAGTATATGTGTACACGAGGAATTGACGGGCGATACAGCATTAAGTACATCAGTATATTAGTACGCGAGGAATTAATGGGCGATACAGCATACATTACATTAGTATATTTGTACACGACGAATTGACGGACGATACAGTACATCAGTATATTAGTACGCGAGGAATTGATGAGCGATACAGTATACAGTACATCAGTATATTAGTACACGAGGAATTGACGGGCGATACAGTATACAGTACATCAGTATATTAGTACACGAACAATTGACGGGCGATACAGTATACAGTAAATCAGTATATTAGTACGCGAGGAATTGACGGGCGATACAGCATATAGTACATCAGTATATTAGTACGCGAGGAATTGACGGGCGATACAGTATACAGTACATCAGTATATTAGTACACGAGGAATTGACGGACGATACAGTACATCAGTATATTAGTATATGAGGAATTGACGAGCGATACAGCATATAGTACATCAGTATATTTGTACACGAGGAATTGACGGGAGATACAGCATATAGTACATCAGTATATTAGTACACGTGGAATTGACGGGCGATACAGTATACAGTACATCAGTATATTTGTACACGAGGAATTGACGGGAGATACAGCATATAGTACATCAGTATATTAGTACACGAGGAATTGACGGACGATACAGTACATCAGTATATTAGTATACGAGGAATTGACGAGCGATACAGCATACAGTACTTCAGTATATTTGTACACGAGGAATTGACGGGAGATACAGCATACAGTACATCAGTATATTAGTACGCGAGGAATTGATGGGCGATACAGTACATCAGTATATTAGTACACGAGGAATTGACGGACGATACAGTACATCAGTATATTAGTACGCGAGGAATTGACGGACGATACAGTATACAGTACATCAGTATATTAGTACACGAGGAATTGATGGACGATAGATTACATCAGTATATTAGTATACGAGGAATTGACGAGCGATACATCATTAAGTACATCAGTCTATTTGTACACGAGGAATTGACGGGCGATACAACATTAAGTACATCAGTATATTTATACACGAGGAATTGACGGGCGATACAGTATACAGTACATCAGTATATTAGTACACGAGGAATTGACGGACGATACAGTACATCAGTATATTAGTATACGAGGAATTGACGAGCGATACAGCATACAGTACATCAGTATATTTGTACACGAGGAATTGACGGGAGATACAGCATATAGTACATCAGTATATTAGTACACGTGGAATTGACGGGCTATACAGTATACAGTACATCAGTATATTTGTACACGAGGAATTGACGGGAGATACAGCATATAGTACATTAGTATATAAGTACACGAGGAATTGACGGACGATACAGTACATCAGTATATTAGTATACGAGGAATTGACGTACGATACAGTACATCAGTATATTAGTACGCGAGGAATTGGCGGGCGATACAGCATACAGTACATCAGTATATTAGTACAAGAGGAATTGACGGACGATACAGCATTAAGTACATCAGTATATTTGTACACGAGGAATTGACGGACGATACAGCATAGAGTACATCAGTATATTAGTACACGAGGAATTGACGGGAGATACAGCATACAGTACATCAGTATATTAGTACGCGAGGAATTGATGGGCGATACAGTACATCAGTATATTAGTACACGAGGAATTGACGGACGATACAGCATTAAGTACATCAGTATATTATTATTCGAGGAATTGACGGACGATGCAGCATTAAGTACATCAGTATATTAGCATACGATGAATTGACGGGAGTTACAGCATACAGTTCATCAGTATATCAGTACACGAGGAATTGACGGGCGATACAGCATACAGTACATGAGTATATTTGTACACGAGGAATTGACGGGAGATACAGCATACAGTACATCAGTATATTTGTACACGTGGAATTGACGGGCGATATAGTATCTCAGTATATGTTTACACGAGGAATTGATGGGTGATACAGTATAGAGTATATCAGTATATGTATACACGAGGAATTGACGGGAGATATTGTGTACAGTACATCAGGATATTTGTACACGAGGAATTGACGGGAGATACAGTATACAGTACATCAGTATATTTGTACACGAGGAATTGACGGGCGATACAGTATACAGTACATCAGTATATTAGTACACGAAAAATTGACGGGCGATACAGTACATCAGTATATTAGTATATGAGGAATTGACGAGCGATACAGCATATAGTACATCAGTATATTAGTACGCGAGGAATTGACGGGCGATACAGCATATAGTACATCAGTATATTAGTACGCGAGGAATTGACGGGCGATACAGTATACAGTACATCAGTATATTAGTACACGAGGAATTGACGGACGATACAGTACATCAGTATATTAGTATATGAGGAATTGACGAGCGATACAGCATATAGTACATCAGTATATTTGTACACGAGGAATTGACGGGAGATACAGCATATAGTACATCAGTATATTAGTACACGTGGAATTGACGGGCGATACAGTATACAGTACATCAGTATATTTGTACACGAGGAATTGACGGGAGATACAGCATATAGTACATCAGTATATAAGTACACGAGGAATTGACGGACGATACAGTACATCAGTATATTAGTATACGAGGAATTGATGAGCGATACAGCATACAGTACTTCAGTATATTTGTACACGAGGAATTGACGGGAGATACAGCATACATACATCAGTATATTAGTACGCGAGGAATTGATGGGCGATACAGTACATCAGTATATTAGTACACGAGGAATTGACGGACGATACAGTACATCAGTATATTAGTACGCGAGGAATTGACGGACGATACAGTACATCAGTATATTTGTACACGAGGAATTGGTGGACAATACAGTACATCAGTATATTAGTATACGAGGAATTGACGAGCGATACAATATACAGTACATCAGTATATTAGTACACGAGGAATTGATGGACGATAGATTACATCAGTATATTAGTATACGAGGAATTGACGAGCGATACAGCATTAAGTACATCAGTATATTTGTACACGAGGAATTGACGGGCGATACAGCATTAAGTACATCAGTATATTTGTACACGAGGAATTGACGGGCGATACAGCATTAAGTACATCAGTATATTTATACACGAGGAATTGACGGGAGATACAGCATACAGTACATCGGTATATTTGTACACGAGGAATTGACGGGAGATACAGCATATAGTACATCAGTATATTAGTAAACGTGGAATTGACGGACGATACAGTACATCAGTATATTAGTACGCGAGGAATTGACGAGCGATACAGCATACAGTACATCAGTATATTAGTACACGAGGAATTGACGGGCGATACAGCATACAATACATCAGTATATTAGTACACGAGGAATTGACGGGCGAAACAGCATACAGTACATCAGTATATTAGTACACGAGGAATTGACGGACGATACAGCATTAAGTACATCAGTATATTTGTACACGAGGAATTGACGGACGATACAGCATACAGTACATCAGTATATTAGTACACGAGGAATTGACGGACAATACATCATTAAGTACATCAGTATATTAGTATACGAGGAATTGACGGAAGATACAGCATTAAGTACATCAGTATATTAGCATACGATGAATTGACGGGAGTTACAGCATACAGTACATCAGTATATTAGTACACGAGGAATTGACGGGCGATACAGCATACAGTACATCAGTATATTTGTTCACGTGGAATTGACGGGAGATACAGCATACAGTACATCAGTATATTTGTACACGAGGAATTGACGGGAGATACAGCATACAGTACATCAGTATATTTGTACACGTGGAATTGACGGGCGATACCGTATACAGTACATTATTATACATGTACACGAGGAATTGACGGGAGATACAGCATATAGTACATCAGTATATTAGTAAACGTGGAATTGACGGACGATACAGTACATCAGTATATTAGTACGCGAGGAATTGACGAGCGATACAGCATACAGTACATCAGTATATTAGTACACGAGGAATTGACGGGCGATACAGCATACAATACATCAGTATATTAGTACACGAGGAATTGACGGGCGAAACAGCATACAGTACATCAGTATATTAGTACACGAGGAATTGACAAACGATACAGCATTAAGTACATCAGTATATTTGTACACGAGGAATTGACGGACGATACAGCATACAGTACATCAGTATATTAGTACACGAGGAATTGACGGACGATACATCATTAAGTACATCAGTATATTAGTATACGAGGAATTGACGGAAGATACAGCATTAAGTTCATCAGTATATTAGCATACGATGAATTGACGGGAGTTACAGCATACAGTACATCAGTATATTAGTACACGAGTAATTGACGGGCGATACAGCATACAGTACATCAGTATATTTGTTCACGTGGAATTGACGGGAGATACAGCATACAGTACATCAGTATATTTGTACACGAGGAATTGACGGGAGATACAGCATACAGTACATCAGTATATTTGTACACGTGGAATTGACGGGCGATACCGTATACAGTACATTATTATACATGTACACGAGGAATTGACGGGCGATACAGTATACAGTACATTAGTATACGTGTACACGAGGAATTGACGCGCGATACAGTATACAGTACATTAGTGTACGTGTACACGAGGAATTTACGGGCGATACAGTATACAGTACATTAGTATACGTGTACACGAGGAATTGACGCGCGATACAGTATACAGTACATTAGTATACGTGTACACGAGGAATTGAAGGGAGATACAGCATACAATACATTAGTATACGTGAACATGAGGAATTGAAGGAAGATACAGCATACAGTACATTAGTATACGTGTACATGAGGAATTGTAGGAAGATACAGCATACAGTACATTAGTATACGTGTACACGAGGAATTGAAGGAAGATACAGCGTACAGTACATTAGTATACGTGTACATGAGGAATTGAAGGGAGATACAGCATACAGTACATTAGTATACCTGTACACGAGGAATTGAAGGGAGATACAGCATACATTACATTAGTATACGTGTACATGAGGAATTGAAGGGAGATACAGCATACAGTACATTAGTATACGTGTACATGAGGAATTGACGGGCGATACAGTATACAGTACATTAGTATACGTGTACACGAGGAATTGACGGGCGATACAGTATACAGTACATTAGTATACGTGTACATGAGGAATTGACGGGCGATACAATATACAGTACATTAGTATACGTGTACACGAGGAATTGACGGGCGATACAGTATACAGTACATTAGTATACGTGTACACGAGGAATTGACGGGCGATACAGTATACAGTACATTAGTATACGTGTACACGAGGAATTGAAGTTCATGGTGAAGATATACAAATGCATAGCATTTATATAGAGCACCAATTATAACTTATTCTATTGCGCTTCACAATTGCAGATGCAATTTTAAACATTTACACATGATAATAATATATTGAAAAATAAATAAAAATGTATACATATATATATATATATATAAATAGATATAACTACGATTCTAGTAATTGGATAAGAACATATTGTATCATAATATCTACTCCATTACAGTATACAATTGAGTGATTGGATTAGCGATAGCAGTGGCAATATGGACAATATACCCAAACACGACCGTAAAAATGACAACCGTGATGTGGCCAGTACAGTGATTGGGCCGGTACAATGATACGCCCATCACCGCACGACAGAGCCACAGGGATTCGGCACGTTTGGGGGTACTAGTATATATATTTAAGTACAGGGATTCTACTCTGTGGGATGTCAGATTTCGCATCGATCAGTAAAATGGCCATATCTGAAACAATTTTGTACAAAGCTGTCCAAATATAACGCCTATCCCGAGTCTTTATATTGTTCTTCAAATAAAACACAACTTTAAGCTGCATGCATGTATACTTTGCAAACAATTGCCACATACATTGGCCATAGCAGGTCACATTTCCATACTAGGACACGGGTTCTGTCAGCAACACAAACAAATCTTCGACGGGAGAGTTTTAACTGTGAATAACATTATCAATAAAATGTGTTTCCACTAACCTGTATGTTTATTCGGCAAAAATGTACGTCAGAAAGAGATTTCGTAGCATTTTCAATTTGTTTTGAAAAATTCTAAAGCTGTGCAATTCGCGTTGAAACGAGCGTTGAAACGAGCGTTCTGATTGGATTATGATTGTTCTTCATATATAAAAAAACATCTTGTTAGTGGAAACACATTTTATTGATATTTTTTTTGTTGCTGACAGAACCCGTGTCCTAGTATGGAAATGTGACCTGCTATGGCCAATGTATGTGGCAATTGTTTGCAAAGTATACATGCATGCAGCTTAAAGTTGTGTTTTATTTGAAGAACAATATAAAGACTCGGGATAGGCGTTATATTTGGACAGCTTTGTACAAAATTGTTTCAGATATGGCCATTTTACTGATCGATGCGAAATCTGACATCCCACAGAGTAGAATCCCTGTACTTAAATATATATACTAGTACCCCCAAACGTGCCGAATCCCTGTGGACAGAGCAGCATTATTTACATCGTATGACATAAAATATATTTGAAAAATTCAAATTTACGTATGGTTAGCAATGCTGCAACACATTCTTAAATTATAATTTGTATAATTATGTTCAATTAGTAAACAGTGTTTTGTTTGCAATAAAACAAACTCGAAACCAAAAGTAGGAAAGTAGGACTTTCGGAGTCGGTCAGGTCACGCGCATTAATTTGTTTACAATCGGAACCGGATGTTCATTCGGAATGAATTGTCCACCTTCGGCAATGATGAAAAATATTCCAGCAAGATTGAAGTATGAACACTTACAATAAGTTGAAACGGCCTCAATTATTATTACAATGTATATCTCAAATGATGTAAATGTGATTGGGTTTTAATTGAAACCCGTGCAAAATGTTTCATAATGACATGCCGAATAAGTGTTAAATTAATGTGAAACAACTTCAGAAGTTGTCATTGGGGCGCACATGGGATATGTTTAACATAATGTTCATAAATCATTATAAAGAAAACATATCTTTTCTCACGATTGTTTTGCAGAATTTGAGCATCAAGTATCAGGATAATCTGTATTAATTAATAGCTTCGTGGGGAGGGGGACGGAGGTTTTGCTTACATATCCTGTTTTTATTATGGCTAAAGTGCATTTCAGGTATGTATAAAATATTATTTTACTCGATTGCGAAACAAGTTCTTAAACTTATATTAATCACTCACGATACCTCATTACTGATGGAATCCATAGCCACAAGGGAGAGAGAAGAGGCAACGTGGAATTTAAATGCCTTGCCTAAGGCGGGGCTCGAATTCCGGACCTCTCGTCCGTGGACAGCATCGAACGGTCCCAGGTGTCATTGAGCAAGGCACCTTACACACATGGCTTAGTAGTGTGTAACCGCTTAAGTCGGCTAAGCCTGTCCAGGACAACATAATAGGCCCGCAAGGAGTTTGACATTAATGGAACATAGATACATACAAATGTGTTTGTTTCGGAAAATGTCGCTCTTGCCCGGGATTCATACGTGGATTACCACTATAGTATTACTGAGGCGACCACAGGCGAGAACTGCTTGTTGCCCGGTACCGAGTCGACCACAGCTGGCACAAGCTACATTGAATATATACGACGTAGTCTATAAACGTGTACACATGTGAATGCTTACATTTTAAAGGAAGAATTAAAAAGAATATAATTGCAATAAATGTAATTGAGTGGCAATCAATGATGATGTTCTGCTACCAGAATTGCAATAAATGTAATTGTACTTGTATCCAACATGCATACACTACTTGTGTTCAATATACGTACAGTATCTGTATTCAACATACAAACACTTCTTGTATCCGACATATGTACACTACTTGTATCCAATTATGCGCACACTACTTGTGTTCAATATACGTACAGTATCTGTATTCAACATACAAACAGTTCTTGTATCCGACATATGTACACTACTTGTATCCAATTATGCGCACACTACTTGTGTTCAACATACGTACACTACTTGTATGCGACATACAAACAGTACTTGTATCCAACATACGTACACTATTTGTATCCAACATACAAACAGTACTGGTATCCAACACACGTACACTATTTGTATCCAACATAGGTACACTACTTGTATCCAATATGCGTACACTACTTGTATCCGACATACAAACAGTACTGGTATCCAACATACGTACACTACTTGTATACAACTTACGTACATTACTTGTATCCAACATACGTACACCATTTGTATCCAACGTAGGTACACTACTTGTATCCAATATGCGTACACTACTTGTGTTCAACATACCTACACTACGTGTATCCAAAGTACGTACACTACTTGTATACAACATACGTACACTACTTGTATACAACATACGTACATTACTTGTATCCAACATACGTACATTACTTGTATCCAACATATGTACATTACTTGTATACAACATACATACATTACTTGTATACAACATAAGTACATTACTTGTATCCAACATACGTACACTATGTGTATCCAACATAGGTACACTACTTGTATCCAATATGCGTACACTACTTGTGTTCAACATACATACACTACGTGTAACCAAAGTACGTACACTACTTGTATACAGCATACGTACATTACTTGTATCCAACATAAGTACACTACTTGTATCAAACATGTGTACACTACTTGTATACAACATACCAACATTACTTGTATACAACAAACGTACATTACTTGTATACAACATACGTACATTACTTGTATCCACCATACGTACACTACTTGTATCCAACATACGTACACTACTTGTATCCAACATACGTACACTACTTGTATACAACATACGTACATTACTTGTATCCAACATAAGTACACTACTTGTATCAAACATGCGTACACTACTTGTATACAACATACGTACATTACTTGTATGCAACATACGTACACTACTTGTATACAACATACGTACATTACTTGTATACAACCTACGTACATTACTTGTATCCAACATACGTACACTACTTGTATGCAACATACGTACACTACTTGTATCCAACATACGTACACTACTTGTATCCGACATACGTACACTACTTGTATACAACTTACTTACAGTACTTGTATCCAACATAAGTACATTACTTGTATGCAACATACGTACACTACTTGTATCCAACATACGTACACTACTTGTATCCGACATACGTACACTACTTGTATACAACTTACTTACAGTACTTGTGTTCAACATACGTACACTACTATTATACAAACATGCTTACACTACTTGTATTCAACATGCTTACACTACGTGTATCCAATATACATACACTACTTGTATATAACATGCGTACACTACTTATGTCCAACATAGGTACACTACTTGTGTTCAACATAGGCACATTACTTGTATACAACATACGTACACGACTTGTGTTCAACACACGCACACTACTTGTATCAAACATGCTAACACTACTTGTTTCCAACATATGTATACTACTTGTATCCAACATACTTACATTACGTTTATCCAACATACTTACACTACTTGTAACAACATACGTACACTACTTGTATCCAACATACGTACACTAATTGTATCCAACATACTTACACTACTTGTATCCAACATACGTACACTACTTGTAACAACATACGTACACTACTTGTATCCAACATACGTACACTACTTGTAAACAACATATGTACACTACTTGTATACAAAATGCTTACATTACTTGTATCCAACATGCGTACATTACTTGTCTTCAACATACGCACACTACTTGTATCTATCATGCTTACATTACTTGTATACAACATGCGTTCATTACTTGTATCCAACATACGTACACTACGTGTGCTCAACATACGTACACTAATTGTATACAACATGCTTACAATACTTGTATCCAATATGCATACACTACTTGTATATAACATGCGTACACTACTTATACCCAACATACAGCAGCGCACTACTTGTATCCAACATTCATACACTCCTTGCATCCAACATACGTGCATTACTTTTATCCACCATACGTACAACACTACTTGTGTTCAACATAGACAGACTACTTGTATCCAACATGCTTACAATACTTGTATCCAACATAGTTACAATACTTGCATCCAACATACGTTTTTACTACTTGTATCCAACATCGTACACTACTTATATCCAACATACGTACACTACTTGTATACAACATAAGTACATTACTTGTAACAACATACGTACATTACTTGTATCCAACATACGTACATTACTTGTATCCAACATAGGTACAATACTTGTATCCAACATAGTACATTACTTGTATCCAACATACGTAAATTACTTGTATCCAACTTACGTACATTACTTGTATCCATCATACGTACACTACCTGTACAAATAAACGTACACTACTTGTATCCACTATTCTAACACTACTTGTATCCAGCATAAGTACACTAATTGTATCCAACATAAGTACACTAATTGTATCCAACATTTGTACACCACTTGTATCCAACATATGTACACTACCTGTACCCAACATATGTACACTACTTGTGTTCAACATACGTACATTACTTGTATACAAACATGCGTACACTAAGTGTATCCATTCAACGTACACTACTTGTATCCAACATACGTACACTACTTTATCCAACATTCGTACACTACTTGTATCCAACATACGTACACTACTTTATCCAACATTCGTACACTACTTGAATCCAACAAACGCACACTACCTGTATCCAACATTCTTACATTACTTGTATCAAACATGCGTACATTACTTGTATGCAAACATTCATACACTACTTGTATACAACATACGTACATTACTTGTATTCAAACATGCTTACACTAAGTGGATCCAACATACGTACACTACTTTATCCAACATTCGTACACCATTTGTATCCAACATATGTACACTACTTGTATCCAACATATGTACACTACTTGTATCCAACATACGTACACAACTTGTGTTCAACATACGTACACCACGTGTATCCAACATACGTACACTACTTGTATCCAACATACGTACACCACTTGTGTTCAACATACGTACACCACGTGTATCCAACATATGTACACTACTTGTATCCAACATACGTACACTACTTGTGTTCAACATACGTACACCACGTGTATCCAACATATGTACACTACTTGTTTCCAACATACGTACACTACTTGTGTTCAACATACGTACACCACGTGTATCCAACATATGTACACTACTTGTGTTCAACTTGCGTACACCACTTGTATCCAACGTATGCACACTACTTGTGTTCAACATACCTACACTACTTGTGTTCAACATGCGTACACCACTTATATCCAACATATGTACACTACTTGTATCCAACATATGTACACTACTTGTGTTCAACATATGTACACTACTTGTGTTCAACATACGTACATCACTTGTATCCAACATACGTACACTACTTGTGTTCAACATAGGTACCCCACTTGTATCCAACATATGTACACTACTGGTGTTCAACATACGTACACTACTTGTATCCAACATATCTACACTACGTGTGTTCAACATGCGTACATTACTTGTGTTCAACATACGTACACTACTTGTCTTCAACATGCGTACACTAATTGTGTTCAACATATGTACACTACTTGTATCCAACATACGTACACTACTTGTGTACAACATGTGTACACTAATTGTATCCAACCAACGTACACTACTTGTATCCAACATACGTACACTACTTGTGATCAACATCCGTACAATACTTGTATCCAACATATGTACACTACTTGTGTTCAACATACGTACACTACTTGTATCCAACATATCTACACTACTTGTGTTCAACATACGTACACTACTTGTGTTCAACATGCGTACACTAATTGTGTTCAATATTTGTTCACTACTTGTATCCAACATACGTACACTACTTGTGTACAACATGTGTACACTAATTGTATCCAACCAACGTACAATACGTGTATCCAACATGCGTACACTAATTGTGTTCAACATTTGTACACTACTTGTATCCAACATAAGTACACTACGTGTGCACAACATGTGTACACTAATTGTATCCAACCAACGTACAATATTTGTACCCAACATACGTAAACTAATTGTGTTCAACATTTGTACACTACTTGTATCCAACATACGTACACTACTTGTGTACAACGTGTACACTAATTGTATCCAACCAATGTACAATACTTGTACCCAACATACGTACACTACCTGTATCCAACATACGTACATTACTTGTGTTCAACATACGTACACTACTTGAATACACCATACTTCACTAATTGTATCCAACCAACATACAATACTTGTATCCAACATTCGTACAATACTTGTGTTCAACATGCGTACATTACTTGTGTTCAACATGCGTACAATACTTGTGTTCAACATGCTTACATTACTTGTGTTCAACATGCTTACATTACTTGTGTTCAACATGCGTACATTACTTGTGTTCAACATGCGTACAATACTTGTGTTCAACATGCGCACACTACTTGTGTTCAACATGCATACATTACTTGTGTTCAAAATGCGTACAATACTTGTGTTCAACATGCGTACATTACTTGTGTTCAACATGCGTACATTACTTGTGTTCAACATGCGTACATTACTTGTGTTCAACATGCGTACAAAACTTGTGTTCAACATGCGTACACTACTTGTGTTCAACATGCGTACAATACTTTTGTTCAACATGCGTACATTACTTGTGTTCAACCAACATACACTACTTGTATCTAACAAACGTACACTACTTGTATCGAACATATGTACACTACTTGTATACACCATACGTACACTAATTGTATCCAGCCAACGTACACTACTTGTATCTAACAAACGTACACTACTTGTATCTCACATACGTACACTACTTGTATACACAATACGTAGACTAATTGTATCCAACTTGCAGCTATTGTCAAGGACTTGCCCACATACCGAAAGTTCGCTAACATAATAATTGTATCGCTGCCAATTGTGTCTGCGCATACTCACCAAGCAGCTGCCATTCACCATTGGACATAAACATTGAGGCGTCGCCCGCCGGGACTCTCTCAGATACATTCACGTCAAAACCATGCGACGACCAAGATCCGAATTTCATTTTACCTGTAAATTACACAATTATACATCATTCCGACAATGACCGCAACAGCACTTTATATAAAGACACGGAACTGATCTGAACTTCATTCTACCAGTAATTTATATAATTATTCGTTAGCGTACACACGACAATAGATAAAGACCCATTCCAGAGCTTCATGTGGCTCTGTGCAAAGCACCGACACCATACCTCAATTGAAAGACTATTAATATTATTAGGGTCAGCTGGTGGATTATTGACCCGTTTATGAACTACAGTATGAACCTGTGATTTAAATAAGTACAATTCAATGTGCATGTGACTATGATCCGAACGTCAAGTTACCTGTTACATTATTTGTATATCAATGTAGTCAGTATTGTTAGCATACTAAACTTCGGTGTAAATCCTATATCAATTGAACAAACAGGTAAACAGCAGATATGCGAGCAATATGGTACATTTAGACAAATCGGCAGTGTTTTTTGAAACGGAGAATACAACAAGCCTGGTTATTTTACATGTCCGTTGAATCACACTGTATGATGCCTCCATTTATAGTCCTCTCTGAATGCTGTTACATGTATGATGCCTCCATTTATAGTCCTGTCTGACTGCTGTTACATGTATGATGCCTCCATTTATAGTACTGTCTGAATGCTGTTACATGTATGATGCCTCCATTTATAGTCCTGTCTGAATGCTGTTACATGTATGATGCCTCCATTTATAGTACTGTCTGAATGCTGTTACATGTATGATACCTCCATTTATAGTACTGTCTGAATGCTGTTACATGTATGATGCCTCCATTTATAGTACTGTCTGAATGCTGTTACATGTATGATGCCTCCATTTATAGTACTGTCTGAATGCTGCTACATGTATGAGGCCTCCATTTATAGAACTATCTGAACGCTGCTACATGTATGATACCTCCATTTATAGTACTGTCTGAACGCCGTTACATGTATGATGCCTCCTGTCTGAATGCTGTTATATGTATGATGCCTCCATTTATAGTACTGTCCGAATGCTGCTACATGTACGATGCCTCCATTTATAGTACTGTCTGAACGCTGCTACATGTATGATGCCTCCATTTATAATACTGTCTGAACGCTGTTACATGCATGATGCCTCCATTTATAGTCCTGCCTGAATGCTGTTACATGTATGATATCTCCACTTATAGCCCTGTCCGAATGCTGCTACATGTATGATGCCTCCATTTATAGTACTGTCTGAATGCTGCTACATGTATGATGCCTCCATTTATAGTCCTGTCTGAATGCTGTTACATGTATGATGCCTCCATTTATAGTCCTGCCTGAATGCTGTTACATGTATGATGCCTCCATTTATAGTACTGTCTGAATGCTGTTACATGTATGATGCCTCCATTTATAGTACTGTCTGAATGCTGCTACATGTATCATACCTCCATTTATAGTCCTGTCTGAATGCTGCTACATGTATGATACCTCCATTTATAGTCCTGTCTGAATGCTGTTACATGTATGATGCCTCCATTTATAGTACTGTCTGAATGCTGCTACATGTATGATGCCTCCATTTATAGTCCTGTCTGAATGCTGTTACATGTATGATGCCTCCATTTATAGTCCTGTCTGAATGCTGTTACATGTATGATACCTCCATTTATAGTCCTGTCTGAATGCTGTTACATGTATGATGCCTCCATTTATAGTCCTGTCTGAATGCTGTTACATGTATGATGCCTCCATTTATAGTCCTGTCTGAATGCTGCTACATGTATGATGCCTCCATTTATAGTCCTGTCTGAATGCTGTTACATGTATGATGCCTCCATTTATAGTCATGTCTGAATGCTGTTACATGTATGATACCTCCATTTATAGTACTGTCTGAACGCTGCTACATGTATGATGCCTCCATTTATAGTCCTGTCTGAATGCTGTTACATGTATGATGCCTCCATTTATAGTACTGTCTGAACGCTGTTACATGTATGATGCCTCCATTTATAGTACTGTCTGAACGCTGCTACATGTATGATGCCTCCATTTATAGTACTGTCTGAACGCTGCTACATGTATGATGCCTCCATTTATAGTACTGTCTGAACGCTGCTACATGTATGAGGCCTCCATTTAAAGTACTGTTGAATGCTGCTACATGTATGATGCCTCCATTTATAGTACTGTCTGAATGCTGCTACATGTATGATGCCTCCATTTATAGTCCTGTCTGAATGCTGTTACATGTATGATGCCTCCATTTATAGTACTGTCTGAATGCTGTTACATGTATGATACCTCCATTTATAGTACTGTCTGAATGCTGTTACATGTATGATGCCTCCATTTATAGTACTGTCTGAATGCTGTTACATGTATGATGCCTCCATTTATAGTACTGTCTGAATGCTGTTACATGTATGATGCCTCCATTTATAGTACTGTCTGAACGCTGCTACATGTATGATACCTCCATGTATAGTACTGTCTGAACGCTGCTACATGTATGATGCCTCCATTTATAGAACTATCTGAACGCTGCTACATGTATGATACCTCCATTTATAGTACTGTCTGAACGCCGTTACATGTATGATGCCTCCTGTCTGAATGCTGTTATATGTATGATGCCTCCATTTATAGTACTGTCCGAATGCTGCTACATGTACGATGCCTCCATTTATAGTACTGTCTGAACGCTGCTACATGTATGATGCCTCCATTTATAATACTGTCTGAACGCTGTTACATGCATGATGCCTCCATTTATAGTCCTGCCTGAATGCTGTTACATGTATGATACCTCCACTTATAGCCCTGTCCGAATGCTGCTACATGTATGATGCCTCCATTTATAGTACTGTCTGAATGCTGCTACATGTATGATGCCTCCATTTATAGTCCTGTCTGAATGCTGTTACATGTATGATGCCTCCATTTATAGTCCTGTCTGAATGCTGTTACATGTATGATGCCTCCATTTATAGTACTGTCTGAATGCTGTTACATGTATGATGCCTCCATTTATAGTACTGTCTGTATGCTGCTACATGTATGATACCTCCATTTATAGTCCTGTCTGAATGCTGCTACATGTATGATACCTCCATGTATAGTCCTGTCTGAATGCTGTTACATGTATGATGCCTCCATGTATAGTACTGTCTGAATGCTGCTACATGTATGATGCCTCCATTTATAGTCCTGTCTGAATGCTGTTACATGTATGATGCCTCCATTTATAGTCCTGTCTGAATGCTGTTACATGTATGATGCCTCCATTTATAGTCCTGTCTGAATGCTGCTACATGTATGATGCCTCCATTTATAGTCCTGTCTGAATGCTGCTACATGTATGATGCCTCCATTTATAGTCCTGTCTGAATGCTGTTACATGTATGATGCCTCCATTTATAGTACTGTCTGAATGCTACTACATGTATGATGCCTCCATTTATAGTCCTGTCTGAATGCTGTTACATGTATGATGCCTCCATTTATAGTCCTGTCTGAATGCTGTTACATGTATGATGCCTCCATTTATAGTCCTGTCTGAATGCTGCTACATGTATGATGCCTCCATTTATAGTACTGTCTGAACGCTGCTACATGTATGATGCCTCCATTTATAGTACTGTCTGAACGCTGTTACATGTATGATGCCTCCATTTATAGTACTGTCTGAACGCTGCTACATGTATGATGCCTCCACTTATAGCCCTGTCCGAATGCTGCTACATGTATGATGCCTCCATTTATAGTACTGTCTGAACGCTGCTACATGTATGATACCTCCACTTATAGCCCTGTCCGAATGCTGCTACATGTATGATGCCTCCATTTATAGTACTGTCTGAACGCTGTTACATGTATGATGCCTCCATTTATAGTACTGTCTGAATGCTGCTACATGTATGATGCCTCCATTTATAGTACTGTCTGAACGCTGCTACATGTATGATGCCTCCATTTATAGTCATGTCTGAACGCTGTTACATGTATGATGCCTCCATTTATTGTCCTGTCTGAATGCTGTTACATGTATGATACCTCCATTTATAGTACTGTCCGAATGCTGTTACATGTATGATGCCTCCATTTATCGTCCTGTCTGAATGCTGTTACATGTATGATGCCTCCATTTATTGTCCTGGATGAATGCTGTTTCATGCATGATGCCTCTATGTATAGTCCTGTCTAAATGCTGTTACATGTATGATACCTCTATTTATAGTACTGTATGAATGCTGCTACATGTATGATACCTCCACTTATAGCCCTGTCCGAATGCTGCTACATGTATGATACCTCCATTTATAGTACTGTCTGAACGCTGCTACATGTATGATACCTCCACTTATATCCCTGTCCGAATGCTGCTACATGTATGATACCTCCATTTATAGTCCTGTCTGAATGCTGCTACATGTATGATACCTCCATTTATAGTCCTGTCTGAATGCTGTTACATGTATGATGCCTCCATTTATAGTCCTGTCTGAATGCTGCTACATGTATGATACCTCCATTTATAGTACTGTCTGAATGCTGTTACATGTATGATGCCTCCATTTATAGTACTGTCTGAATGCTGTTACATGTATGATGCCTCCATTTATAGTCCTGTCTGAATGCTGTTACATGTATGATGCCTCCATTTATAGTCCTGTCTGAACGCTGCTACATGTATGATACCTCCACTTATAGCCCTGTCCGAATGCTGCTACATGTATGATGCCTCCATTTATAGTATGTCTGAACGCTGCTACATGTATGATGCCTCCATTTATAGTACTGTCTGAACGCTGTTACATGTATGATGCCTCCATTTATAGTCCTGTCTGAATGCTGTTACATGTATGATACCTCCACTAATAGCCCTGTCCGAATGCTGCTACATGTATGATGCCTCCATTTATAGTACTGTCTGAACGCTGCTACATGTATGATGCCTCCATTTATAGTCCTGTCTGAATGCTGTTACATGTATGATGCCTCCATTTATAGTCCTGTCTGAATGCTGTTACATGTATGATGCCTCCATTTATTGTCCTGTCTGAATGCTGTTACATGTATGATGCCTCCATTTATAGTAGTCTGAACGCTGCTACATGTATGATGCCTCCATTTATAGTACTGTCTGAACGCTGCTACATGTATGATGCCTCCATTTATTGTCCTGTCTGAACGCTGCTACATGTATGATGCCTCCATTTATAGTACTGTCTGAACGCTGCTACATGTATGATGCCTCCATTTATAGTACTGTCTGAACGCTGTTACATGTATGATGCCTCCATTTATAGTACTGTCTGAACGCTGCTACATGTATGATGCCTCCATTTATAGTACTGTCAATGTGTTCATGTATGATGCCTCCATTTATAGTCTGTTGAACGCTGCTACATGTATGATGCCTCCATTTATAGTACTGTCTGAATGCTGTTACATGTATGATACCTCCATTTATAGTACTGTCTGAACGCTGCTACATGTATGATGCCTCCATTTATAGTACTGTCTGAATGCTGTTACATGTATGATGCCTCCATTTATAGTACTGTCTGAACGCTGTTACATGTATGATGCCTCCATTTATAGTACTGTCTGAACGCTGTTACATGTATGATGCCTCCATTTATAGTACTGTCTGAACGCTGTTACATGTATGATGCCTCCATTTATAGTACTGTCTGAATGCTGCTACATGTATGATGCCTCCATTTATAGTACTGTCTGAATGCTGTTACATGTATGATGCCTCCATTTATAGTACTGTCTGAACGCTGTTACATGTATGATGCCTCCATTTATAGTACTGTCTGAATGCTGTTACATGTATGATGCCTCCATTTATAGTCCTGTCTGAATGCTGCTACATGTATGATGCCTCCATTTATAGTCCTGTCTGAATGCTGTTACATGTATGATGCCTCCATTTATAGTCCTGTCTGAATGCTGTTACATGTATGATGCCTCCATTTATAGTACTGTCTGAATGCTGCTACATGTATGATGCCTCCATTTATAGTCCTGTCTGAATGCTGTTACATGTATGATGCCTCCATTTATAGTCCTGTCTGAATGCTGTTACATGTATGATGCCTCCATTTATAGTCCTGTCTGAATGCTGTTACATGTATGATGCCTCCATTTATAGTCCTGTCTGAATGCTGTTACATGTATGATGCCTCCATTTATAGTACTGTCTGAACGCTGTTACATGTATGATGCCTCCATTTATAGTCCTGTCTGAATGCTGTTACATGTATGATGCCTCCATTTATAGTACTGTCTGAACGCTGCTACATGTATGATGCCTCCATTTATAGTCCTGTCTGAATGCTGTTACATGTATGATGCCTCCATTTATAGTACTGTCTGAACGCTGTTACATGTATGATGCCTCCATTTATAGTACTGTCTGAACGCTGCTACATGTATGATGCCTCCATTTATAGTCCTGTCTGAACGCTGCTACATGTATGATGCCTCCATTTATAGTACTGTCTGAACGCTGCTACATGTATGATGCCTCCATTTATAGTACTGTCTGAATGCTGCTACATGTATGATGCCTCCATTTATAGTACTGTCTGAATGCTGCTACATGTATGATGCCTCCATTTATAGTACTGTCTGAACGCTGCTACATGTATGATGCCTCCATTTATAGTCCTGTCTGAATGCTGTTACATGTATGATGCCTCCATTTATAGTCCTGCCTGAATGCTGTTACATGTATGATGCCTCCATTTATAGTACTGTCTGAACGCTGCTACATGTATGATGCCTCCATTTATAGTACTGTCTGAACGCTGTTACATGTATGATGCCTCCATTTATAGTACTGTCTGAACGCTGCTACATGTATGATGCCTCCATTTATAGTACTGTCTGAACGCTGTTACATGTATGATGCCTCCATTTATAGTACTGTCTGAATGCTGTTACATGTATGATACCTCCATTTATAGTCCTGTCTGAACGCTGTTACATGTATGATGCCTCCACTTATAGCCCTGTCCGAATGCTGCTACATGTATGATGCCTCCATTTATAGTACTGTCTGAACGCTGCTACATGTATGATACCTCCACTTATAGCCCTGTCTGAATGCTGCTACATGTATGATGCCTCCATTTATAGTACTGTCTGAACGCTGTTACATGTATGATGCCTCCATTTATAGTACTGTCCGAATGCTGCTACATGTATGATGCCTCCATTTATAGTACTGTCTGAACGCTGCTACATGTATGATGCCTCCATTTATAGTCCTGTCTGAACGCTGTTACATGTATGATGCCTCCATTTATAGTCCTGTCTGAATGCTGTTACATGTATGATACCTCCATTTATAGTACTGTCTGAATGCTGTTACATGTATGATGCCTCCATTTATCGTCCTGTCTGAATGCTGTTACATGTATGATGCCTCCATTTATTGTCCTGGATGAATGCTGTTACATGCATGATGCCTCTATTTATAGTCCTGTCTAAATGCTGTTACATGTATGATACCTCTATTTATAGTACTGTATGAATGCTGCTACATGTATGATACCTCCACTTATAGCCCTGTCCGAATGCTGCTACATGTATGATACCTCCATTTATAGTACTGTCTGAACGCTGCTACATGTATGATACCTCCACTTATATCCCTGTCCGAATGCTGCTACATGTATGATACCTCCATTTATAGTCCTGTCTGAATGCTGCTACATGTATGATACCTCCATTTATAGTCCTGTCTGAATGCTGTTACATGTATGATGCCTCCATTTATAGTCCTGTCTGAATGCTGCTACATGTATGATACCTCCATTTATAGTACTGTCTGAATGCTGTTACATGTATGATGCCTCCATTTATAGTACTGTCTGAATGCTGTTACATGTATGATGCCTCCATTTATAGTCCTGTCTGAACGCTGCTACATGTATCATACCTCCACTTATAGCCCTGTCCGAATGCTGCTACATGTATGATGCCTCCATTTATAGTATGTCTGAACGCTGCTACATGTATGATGCCTCCATTTATAGTACTGTCTGAACGCTGTTACATGTATGATGCCTCCATTTATAGTCCTGCCTGAATGCTGTTACATGTATGATACCTCCACTAATAGCCCTGTCCGAATGCTGCTACATGTATGATGCCTCCATTTATAGTACTGTCTGAACGCTGCTACATGTATGATACCTCCATTTATAGTCCTGTCTGAATGCTGTTACATGTATGATGCCTCCATTTATAGTCCTGTCTGAATGCTGTTACATGTATGATGCCTCCATTTATAGTCCTGCCTGAATGCTGTTACATGTATGATGCCTCCATTTATAGTAGTCTGTACGCTGCTACATGTATGATGCCTCCATTTATAGTACTGTCTGAACGCTGCTACATGTATGATGCCTCCATTTATTGTCCTGTCTGAAAGCTGCTACATGTATGATGCCTCCATTTATAGTACTGTCTGAACGCTGCTACATGTATGATGCCTCCATTTATAGTACTGTCTGAACGCTGTTACATGTATGATGCCTCCATTTATAGTACTGTCTGAACGCTGCTACATGTATGATGCCTCCATTTATAGTACTGTCTGAATGCTGTTACATGTATGATGCCTCCATTTATAGTACTGTCTGAACGCTGCTACATGTATGATGCCTCCATTTATAGTACTGTCTGAATGCTGTTACATGTATGATACCTCCATTTATAGTACTGTCTGAACGCTGCTACATGTATGATGCCTCCATTTATAGTACTGTCTGAATGCTGTTACATGTATGATGCCTCCATTTATAGTACTGTCTGAACGCTGTTACATGTATGATGCCTCCATTTATAGTACTGTCTGAACGCTGTTACATGTATGATGCCTCCATTTATAGTACTGTCTGAACGCTGTTACATGTATGATGCCTCCATTTATAGTACTGTCTGAACGCTGCTACATGTATGATGCCTCCATTTATAGTACTTGTCTGAATGCTGTTACATGTATGATGCCTCCATTTATAGTACTGTCTGAACGCTGTTACATGTATGATGCCTCCATTTATAGTACTGTCTGAACGCTGTTACATGTATGATGCCTCCATTTATAATACTGTCTGAATACTGTTACATGTATGGTGCTTTCATTTATTGTACTGTCCGAACACTGTTGCATGTATGATGCCTCCATTTATTGTCCTGTCTAAATGCTGCTACATGTATGATACCTCCATTTATAGTACTGTCTGAACGCTGTTACATGTATGATGCCTCCATTTATTGTCCTGTCTGAATGCTGTTACATGTATGATGCGTCCATTTATAGTACTGTCCGAATGCTGTTACATGCATGATGCCTCTATGTATAGTCCTGTCTAAATGCTGTTACAAGTATGATACCTCTATTTATAGCCCTGTCCGAATGCTACTACATGTATGATACCTCCATTTATAGTACTGTCTGAACGCTGCTAGATGTATGATACCTCCACGTATAGCCTTATCCGATTGCTGTTACCTGTATGATGCTTCCACTTGTAGCCTTGTCTGAACGCTGTTACATGTATGATGCCTCCATTTATAGTCATGTCTGAACGCTGCTACATGTATGATGCCTCCATTTATAGTCCTGTCTGAATGCTGTTACATGTATGTTGCCTCCATTTATAGTCCTGTCTGAATGCTTGAATGCTGTTACATGTATGATGCCTCCATTTATAGTATGTCTGAATGCTGTTACATGTATGATGCCTCCATTTATAGTCCTGTCTGAACGCTGCTATATGTATCATACCTCCACTTATAGCCATTTCCGAATGCTGCTACATGTATGATGCCTCCATTTATAGTACCGTCTGAACGCTGCTACATGTATGATGCCTCCATTTATAGTACTGTCTGAACGCTGATACATGTATGTTGCCTCCATTTATAGTACTGTCTGAACGTTGCTACATGTATGATGCTTCCATTTATAGTCATGTCTGAATGCTGTTACATGTATGATGCCTCCATTTATTGTCCTGTATGAACGCTGTTACATGTATGATGCCTCCATTTATAGTCCTGTCTGAACGCTGCTATATGTATGATGCCTCCATGTATAGTCCTGTCTGAACGCTGTTACATGTATGATGCCTCCATGTATGGTACGCTCTGAACGCTGTTACATGTATGATGCCTCCATTTATAGTCCTGTCTGAACGCTGTTACATGTATGATGCCTCCATTTATAGTACTGCCTGAACGCTGCTACATGTATGATGCCTCCATTTATAGTACTGTCTGAATGCTGTTACATGTATGATGCCTCCATTTATAGTACTGTCTGAACGCTGTTACATGTATGATGCCTCCATTTATAGTACTGTCTGAACGCTGTTACATGTATGATGCCTCCATTTATAGTACTGTCTGAACGCTGTTACATGTATGATGCCTCCATTTATAGTACTGTCTGAACGCTGCTACATGTATGATGCCTCCATTTATAGTACTGTCTGAATGCTGTTACATGTATGATGCCTCCATTTATAGTACTTTCTGAACGCTGTTACATGTATGATGCCTCCATTTATAGTACTCTCTGAACGCTGTTACATGTATGTTGCCTCCATTAATAGTCCTGTCTGATCGCTGCTACATGTATGATTCCTCCATTTATAGTCCTGCCTGAATGCTGTTACATGTATAATGCCTCCATTTATAGTCCTGCCTGAATGCTGTTACATGTATGATGCCTCCATTTATAGTACTCTCTGAATGCTGCTACATGTATGATACCTCCACTTATAGCCCTGTCTGAACGCTGTTACATGCATGATGCCTCCATTTATAGTCCTGCCTGAATGCTGTTACATGTATGATGCCTCCATTTATAGTCCTGCCTGAATGCTCTTACATGTATGATGCCTCCATTTATAGTCCTGCCTGAATGCTGTTTCATGTATGATGCCTCCATTTATAGTCCTGCCTGAATGCTCTTACATGTATGATGCCTCCATTTATAGTACTCTCTGAATGCTGCTACATGTATGATGCCTCCATTTATAGTCCTGCCTGAATGCTGTTACATGTATGATACCTCCATTTATAGTCCTGTCTGAATGCTGCTACATGTATGATGCCGCCACTTATAGCCCTGTCTGAATGCTGCAACATGTATGATACCTCCATTTATAGTACTGTATTAACGCTGCTACATGTATGATGCCTCCATTTATAGTACTCTCTGTATGCTATTACATGTATGATGCCTCTATTTAGAGTACTGTCTGAATGCTGCTACATGTATGATGCCTCCATGTATAATACTGTCTGAATGCGGTTACATGTATGATGCCTCCATTTATAGTCCTGTCTGAATGCTGTTACATGCTGTATTGAACAACCGACATTCCGACTGCCAGCTGGGTGTTCTAGAACAACCGACAGTCCGCATGACAGCTGGATAGAACAACCGACAGTCCGCATGGCAGCTGGAGAGAACAATCGAAATTCCGCATGACAGTTGGATAGAACAATCGACATTCCGCATGACTGCTGGATATGAACAATCGATATTCCGCATGACTGCTAGATATGAACAATCGATATTCCGCATGACTGCTGGATAGAACAACCGACATTCCGCATGACAGCTGGATAGAACAACCGACATTCCAAATGACTGCTGGATAGAACAACCGACATTCTTCATGATAGCTTGATAGAACAATCGACATTCCAAATGACTGCTGGATAGAACAACCGACATTCCATATGACTGCTGGATAGAACAATCGACATTCAATATGACTGCTGGATAGAACAACCGACATTCCATATGACTGCTGGATAGAACAATCGACATTCCATATGACTGCTGGATAGAACAACCGACATTCTGCAGGATAGCTTGATAGAACAATCGACATTCCATATGACTGCTGGATAGAACAACCGACATTCTTCATGATAGCTTGATAGAACAATCGACATTCCATATGACTGCTGGATAGAACAATCGACATTCCATATGACTGCTGGATAGAACAACCGACATTCTGCAGGATAGCTTCCTAATTATTTACCACCAGATTAAGCACAGATTCGATGTCTATACAGATGTTCTAGATATTTAAAGAACATTTGACGCCATGTGACAATAGCAATTATGCCGTCTTTGCATCATGAGTAAACTACTACCTTTGCTTGTCAATGCATAATTATGCAAGTCTCATATGTATAGTTCGTACACAGAACGAGACGTTAAACACTCTCGATATCAAACAGGATGTTCATCAGGGTGGCGTATTGTCCACTATCTTTACCTAGTGTACATTATTTAAATGTTGATCACACTATACAATTCCAAATCAAACTGTTAACTGTCTTTTCCGGACTAGATTACGCTAATTGCCATATGACCTGCTAGTAGTAGATATTGTCTACCATTATACTTGCACATTTGATTATATCACAAGTGTTCAGTAATATTGCACTATGATCTTTGAGCTTTATGTCAGATGACGACTCTCCAGCTGTTATTGGTGGAGCCCGGCCGCATCACCGAGGACGGATACAAGCGTAGAACCACTGACCTTCTGTGAGCCAGCTGCATAGTAATGTTACGCACCAACCGGGGTCAATCCAATGGGCAGACGGGAGGACGGACGTGGGCTGATCACAGAGGACAATTGACTAAATGACGACAAAGATGTTTTGTTCTTCTATCTTCTATTACTCTAGCGCAACGGATACGCATATGTGTGACTATTAACGATCACTATACAATATACGATATACGATATTACAAACTGTCGTCTGCTATATCATACGGACAGGCAAGGATTTCTGGATATTTCGGAGTGTTGGAGGCCAAGAATGACATTCTGCCTCCTATTTATACTAGCACACAATGCGACGTGTGGGATGTGGGTGCACACTGTGGAATCCACATGTCGCATGACGCTGCACACATGTCGCATTACGTCACACACACATTTCGTAGTACCACAGATACTCGCAACTAAAAACTAAAATAGAACTGCTGCGTCAACTAAACACTGCATACATATCAATAACATACATACCCTTATAAAAAGGCTTCCCGAAACTTACGTTTAGACAAATTCGCCCTCTATGAATGCCACATACAAGCGATACGCTTTGTTTACGACAGCAGTGTATAGAACACTGTCGCGTAGCGTCTAATACACCGTGTACATTCAAGATGGCGGCATACATGCTAAACAAAATACAGTTGGGTCTAAGCTTCAAATTACACCCATTTACATACATCAATCATTTAACGGGAATATTCAGTAACACGGATAGGATTAACTACACCAGGGATATTCCTAAACAGAACAATACTTGAGGATTATCATATCAGAACCAGCTAGAATACACGAAACTGGACCCCATGTGACACAGGCCGTAGATTACAACTGGCGTGATATACGAAGGCGATCTGTTGTTCTGTTTGTTTCATAGAGCAACGGTCAAATTCCTATAACGCTGCCAGTACACATGCAGCACCACACTCCATGGAAATATACCTGGTGAAAATAAAGCTCAGAGGGTAAGCTAACACCTAGGGTGTTACAGTAATATGCTCAGTGTTATTTAGTACATACCGTTTGATCGCTATCTTTCCTATAATGCAAACACTTAAAATAGTAAACAATACAAGCACAGTAGAAAACACAAACAAAGCGATTGATGATATTTCATACATACATTGTTGTGTATCAAATGGGAAATATGTCACATCCACTTTACATAGACTTTTGATGACACTCGGGAAGTTGTAATACACAGTTCCATCAGGGTAGATATCAGCTCGGAAATCAGAAAAGCCACCAAGCTCGTTCTGTGCACTGTAACAATTATCAAGGCAACATTATTTGCATGATGAGTTTCTGTTTTCATTATGTAAGGAGATAGTCTTTGTTTAGAACACTGTCTGAATAAGTAAGGAGAAAGTCTTTGTTCAGAACAATGTCAAATTAAATTTCAGAACCCTGTCTGATTAAGTAACGATCAATTGTTTGTTAAGAACACTGTCTGATTACGCAAGGAGAAATACGTTGTTCGTACCACTGTCTGATTAAGCAAGGAGAAAGTCTTTGTTTAGAACACTGTCTGCTTAAGCAAGCAGAAAGTCGTTGTTCAGGACACTATCTGATTAAGGAAGGAGAAAGACTTTGTTCATACCACTGTCAAATTAAGTAAGGAGAAAGTCTTTGTTCAAAACAGTGTCTGATTAAGTAACGAGAAAGTCTTTGTTCAGAACACTGTCTGATTAAGTAAGAAGAAAGTCTTTGTTCAGGACACTGTCATATTAAGTAAGGAGAAAGTCTTTGTTCAAAACAGTGTCTGATTAAGTAACGAGAAAGTCTTTGTTCAGAACACTGTCTGATTAAGTAAGAAGAAAGTCTTTGTTCAGGACACTGTCATATTAAGTAAGGAGAAAGTCTTTGTTCAAAACAGTGTCTGATTAAGTAACGAGAAAGTCTTTGTTCAGAACACTGTCTGATTAAGTAAGAAGAAAGTCTTTGTTCAGGACACTGTCATATTAAGTAAGGAGAAAGTCTTTGTTCAAAACAGTGTCTGATTAAATAACGAGACAGTCTTTGTTCAGAACACTGTCTGATTAAGTAACGAGAAAGTCTTTGTTCAGAACACTGTCTGATTAAGTAACGAGAATGTCTTTGTTCAGAACACTGTCTGATTAAAGAAGGAGAAAGTCTTTGTTCAGGACACTGTCAAATTAAGTAAGGAGAAAGTCTTTGTTCAGAACACTGTCTGATTAAGTAAGGAGAAAGTCTTTGTTCAGGACACTGTCTGATTAAGTAAGGAGAAAGTATTTGTTCAAAACACTGTCTGATTAAGCAAGGAGAAAGACTTTGTTCAGAACACTGTCAAATTAAGCAACGGGAACGTCTTTGTTCAGAACACTGTCTGATTAAGTAACGATAACGTCTTTGTTAAGAATATTGTCTGATTAAGCAACGAGAAAGTCTTTGTTCAGAACACTGTCTGATTAAGTAACGATAACGTCTTTGTTCAGAACACTGTCTGATTAAGTAACGAGAAAGTCTTTGTTCAGAACACTGTCTGATTAAGTAAGGAGAAAGTCTTTGTTCAGAACACTGTCTGATTAAGTAAGGAGAAAGTATTTGTTTAGGACAATGTACATGGTATCTATGATCTCTCTGTGTACATGGTATCTATGCTCTTTCTGTGTACATGGTATCTCTGATCTCTCTGTGTACATGGTATCTCTGATCTCTCTGTGTACATGGTCTCTATGATCTCTCCGTGTACATGGTATATATGATCTATATGTATACATGGTATATATGATATATATGTGTACATGGTATATATGATCTATATGTGTACATGGTATCTATGATCTCTCCGTGTACATGGTATATATGATCTCTCTGTGTACATGGTATATATGATATCTCTGTGTACATGATTTCTATGATCTATATGTATACATGGTATCTATGATCTATATGTGTACATGGTATATATGATCTATCTGTGTACATGGTATATATGATCTCTATGTGTACATGGTATATATGATCTATCTGAGTACATGGTATATATAATCTATATGTGTACATGGTTTCTATGATCTATCTGTGTACATGGTATATATGATCTATATGTATACATGGTATATATGATCTATATGTGTACATGGTATCTATGATCTCTCTGTGTGATTAAGCAAGGAGAAAGTCTTTGTTTAGAACACTGTCTGCTTAAGCAAGCAGAAAGTCGTTGTTCAGGACACTATCTGATTAAGGAAGGAGAAAGACTTTGTTCATACCACTGTCAAATTAAGTAAGGAGAAAGTCTTTGTTCAGAACACTGTCTGATTAAATAACGAGAAAGTCTTTGTTCAGAACACTGTCTGATTAAGTAAGGAGAAAGTCTTTGTTCAGAACACTGTCTGATTAAGTAAGGAGAAAGTCTTTGTTCAGGAAACTGTCTGATTAAGTAACGAGAAAGTCTTTGTTCAGGACACTGTCGGATTAAGTAACGAGAACGTCTTTGTTTAGAACACTGTCGGATTAAGTAACGAGAACGTCTTTGTTTAGAACATTGTCGGATTAAGTAACGAGAACGTCTTTGTTTAGAACACTGTCGGATTAAGCAACGAGAAAGTCTTTGTTCAGAACACTGTCTGATTAAGTAAGGAGAAAGTCTTTGTTCACAACACTGTCTGATTAAGTAACGAGAAAGTCTTTGTTCAGGACACTGTCGGATTAAGTAACGAGAACGTCTTTGTTTAGAACACTGTCGGATTAAGTAACGAGATCGTCTTTGTTTAGAACATTGTCGGATTAAGTAACGAGAACGTCTTTGTTTAGAACATTGTCGGATTAAGTAACGAGAACGTCTTTGTTTAGAACACTGTCGGATTAAGTAACGAGAACGTTTTTGTTTAGAACACTGTCGGATTAAGTAACGAGAACGTCTTTGTTTAGAACACTGTAGGATTAAGTAACGAGAACGTCTTTGTTTAGAACACTGTCTGATTAAGTAACGAGAACGTCTTTGTTTAGAACATTGTCGGATTAAGTAACGAGAACGTCTTTGTTTACAACATTGTCGTATTAAGTATGTGTAAATTCTTTGTTCAGAACACTGTCGGACGACATATATAATATTAACTATATCTCGAATGAACTCGTATTATCCAATGAACTAAAATGTATTAACAATTTATTTCCTTTATATACGTACTTGTCATATAGGGTAATATCTGGTACCCATATACTTTTGAACGGTACCACAATGTTGTTGCGGCCTGTTTCTGTAGCGTTCCATCTCAAATTGCAGTCATTCCAAACCTGTTATATAATTATATGAATCTTCAGTTATTTAACGAGCTAGTACAAACACAACTATAGTCAATACACATCTGCAATCCTGCGAAGTAACTGATACCAGACAGTGCGGCAGTGATTTATTTGCTGAAATAATAATGTTCTCAGTTAAATACAACGTTAATCAAAGACAACAAATATCCACGTATCTTGACCATGATAGAACACTCAGTCCATATAGTAGCTTTAAGTAGCGTTGGCTGTCCGATTAGTGCAGTGGTTAGCGCACTCGCTTCTCACCATTGCGACCCGTGTTTGATCCTCGGACAGGGATGTATGTGAGATGGTACGATGATCGCCAGATCGGACAGGTGGGTTTTCTCCGGGTACTCCGGTTTCCTCCCACATGAATGACCACATATACGCTTTCATTCGAGCCAACGAGAGTGATTAATATAAGTTGCTAAAATTTGCTTCGCAATCATTACAAAATAAATAAAGTATAAAAAAGTGATAATTATAAATATATATATATATATGTTATTTCTCTCATTGTAGTTAATAGCTTAGGGTATACACATTTATTCCCCTCATAGTAGCCGACTATGCTCATATGTGCATGCCATATTCCACGACTCAGACACTATATCACCTCACCAAGGTTTCCCTGATCTATAACGTTTGCTATGATTACCAGAATGAATATTGTTGAATGGAACATGGCGATACATTTAAGAATAGTGCATCAGTCATCATACACATAATCTATTTCATTTTGAGTTTGGAGACCTTGTTCCAACTGTCAATTGCAATATTCACTTCATGTAATACATCAACATCATCCATACATGTGTCTGGTACTTTCGATACATCAATATATCAAAAGAATTAACATCAATCGGCATTAGGTTAAACAATATCTATTTCTTTGAATAAACATAGTCAAGTATAAATATTATGCACATGTACATACATAAAGAACTGAGGAGAAAGCAACCTGCTTGTATGTTTACCTCTTTCCTAATGCAATTGTAATCCTCAATATACTCATCCACAACTATCTTCCACCATTTCAACCTAGAGTGATCTGACACACTACTTATGTAGTATTACGTACAGACGGACGGAGTGAATAGGTTTATTAAATATGGTTGATGAAATACATGTGTAAAGATAGCTTCATGAAATGATCGCACATTCTAAAATCAACTCTCGCAATAACACAGTAATTGTCGTTATAACTACAACCTCACCGTCTTGCTCTCTATGATATCTCTATGAACATGATCACTATGATATATATGTGTACATACACTCTATGGTCTTTCTGTGTGCATGGTCTCTATGATCTCTCTGTGTAAATTATATCTATACTATATCTGTGTACATGGTATCTATGATCTCTCTATGTACATGGTATCTATGATCTCTATATGTACATGGTATCTGTGATCTCTCTATGTACATGGTTTCTGTGATCTCTCTATGTACATGGTTTCTGTGATCTCTCTATGTACATGGTTTCTGTGATCTCTCTGTGTACATGGTATCTATGATCTCTATATGTACATGGTATCTGTGATCTCTCTATGTACATGGTTTCTGTGATCCTCTATGTACATGGTTTCTGTGATCTCTCTATGTACATGGTTTCTGTGATCTCTCTGTGTACATGGTCTCTATGATCTCTCTGTGTAAATTATATCTATAATATATCTGTGTACATGGTTTCTATGATCTCTCTATGTACATGGTATCTATGATCTCTCTATGTACATGGTATCTATGATCTCTCTGTGTACATGGTTTCTATGATCTCTCTGTGTACATGGTTTCTGTGATCTCTCTGTGTACATGGTATCTATGATCTCTCTGTGTACATGGTTTCTGTGATCTCTATGTGTACATGGTATATATGACCTCTCTGTGTACATGGTTTCTGTGATCTCTATGTGTACATGGTTTCTATGATCTCTATGTGTACATGGTAAATATGATCTCTCTGTGTACATGGTAAATATGATCTCTCTGTTTACATGGTATCTATGATCTCTCTATGTACATGGTATCTATGATCTCTTTGTGTACATGGTTTCTGTGATCTCTATGTGTACATGGTATATATGATCTCTATGTGTACATGGTTTCTATGATCTCTATGTGTACATGGTATATATGATCTCTCTGTGTACATGGTTTCTGTGATCTCTATGTGAACATGGTTTCTATGATCTCTATGTGTACATGGTATATATGATCTCTCTGTGTACATGGTATATATTATCTCTCTATGTACATGGTATATATGATCTCTATGTGTACATGGTATATATGATCTCTGTGTGTACATGGTCTCTATGATCTCTCTGTGTACATGGTTTCTGTGATCTCTCTGTGTACATGGTTTCTGTGATCTCTATGTGTACATGGATTATATGATCTCTCTGTGTACATGGTATCTAAGATCTGTGTGTGTACATGGTCTCTGTGTACATGGTTTCTGTGATCTCACTGTGTACATGACATCTATGATCTCTTTGTGTACATGGTGTATATGATCTCTCTGTGTACATGGTATCTATGATCTCTCTGGGTACATGGTATCTATGATCTCTCTGTGTACATGGTATCTATGATCTCTCTGTGTACATGGTATCTTTGATCTATGTGTGTACATGGTATGTCTGATATCTCTGTGTACATGGTATCTATGATCTCTCTGTGTACATGGTATCTTTGATTTATCTGTGTACATGGTTTTTGTGATCTCTCTGTGTACATGACATCTATGATCTCTCTGTGTACATGGTATCTATGATCTCTCTGTGTACATGGTTTCTATGATCTCTCTGTGTACATGGTTTCTGTGATCTCTCTGTGTACATGGTATCTATGATCTCTCTGTGTACATGGTTTCTGTGATCTCTATGTGTACATGGTTTCTATGATCTCTATGTGTACATGGTATATATGATCTCTATGTGTACATGGTTTCTATGATCTCTATGTGTACATGGTATATATGATCCCTCTGTGTACATGGTTTCTGTGATCTCTATGTGTACATGGTTTCTATGATCTCTATGTGTACATGGTATATATGATCTCTCTGTGTACATGGTACATATGATCTCTCTGTGTACATGGTTTCTGTGATCACTATGTGAACATGGTTTCTATGATCTCTATGTGTACATGGTATATATGATCTCTCTATGTACATGGTATATATGATCTCTATGTGTACTTGGTATATATGATCTCTCTATTAACATGGTATATATGATCTATATGTGTACATGGTTTCTGTGATCTCACTGTGTACATGGTATCTATGATCTCTCTGTGTACATGGTATCTGTGATCTCTCTGTGTACATGGTATCTATGATCTCTCTGTGTACATGGTATCTCTGATCTATCTGTGTACATGGTATCTCTGATCTCTCTGTGTACATGGTATCTCTGATCTCTCTGTGTACATGGTATCTCTGATATATCTGTGTACATGGTTTATGTGATCTCTCTGTGTACATGACATCTATGATCTCTCTGTGTACATGGTATCTATGATCTCTCTGTGTACATGGTATATATGATCTCTATGTGTACATGGTATCTATGATATCTCTATGTACATGGTATCTTTGATCTCTCTTTGTACATGGTATCTATGATCTCTCTGTGTACATGGTATCTCTGATCTCTCTGTGTACAAACTTTCTGTGATCTCTCTTTGTACATGACATCTATGATCTATCTGTGTACATGGTATCTATGATCTCTCTGTGTACATGTTATATATGATATATATGTGTACATGGTATCTATGATCTCTCTGTTTACATGGTATCTATGCTCTCTCTGTGTACATGCTCTCTATGATATCTCTATGTACATGGTATCTATGATCTCTCTGTGTACATGGTATCTATGATCTCTCTGTGTACATGGTATATATGATCTCTCTGTGTACATGGTATCTATGATCTCTATGTGTACATGGTATATATGATCTCTCTGTGTACATGGTATCTCTGATCTCTCTGTGTACATGGTCTCTAAGATCTCTCTGTGTACACGGTATCTATGAACTCTATGTGTACATGGTATCTCTGATCTCTCTGTGTACATGGTATCTCTGATCTCTCTGTGTACATGGTTTCTATGATCTCTCTGTGTACATGGTATCTCTGATCTCTATGTGTATATGGTATCTATGATCTCTCTGTGTACATGGTTTCTATGATCTCTCTGTGTACATGGTATCTATGATCTCTCTGTGTATATGGTATCTATGATCTCTCTGTGTACATGGTATCTCTGATCTCTATGTGTATATGGTATCTATGATCTCTCTGTGTACATGGTTTCTTGATCTCTCTGTGTACATGGTTTCTATGATCTTTGTGTACATGGTATTATGATTTCTGGTATATGGATATTGATCTCTCTGTGTACATGGTATCTCTGATTCTATGTGTATATGGTTTAGATCTCTCTGTGTACTGGTTTATATGATCTCTCTGTGTACATGGTTTCTATGTCTCTTGTGTTGGTATCTATGATCTCTCTATGTACATGGTATCTATGATCTCTCTGTGTACATATATATCTGTTCTCTCTGTGTACATGTTATCTATGATCTCTCTGTGTACATGGTATCTCTGATCTCTCTGTGTACATGGTATCTATGATCTATATGTGTACATGGTATATATGGTCTCTCTGTGTACATGGTATATATGGTATATATGATCTCTCTGTGTACACGGTCTCTATGATCTCAATGTGCACATGGTCTCTATGATCTCTCTATGTACATGGTATCTATGATCTCTCTGTGTACATGGTATCTCTGATCTCTCTGTGTACATGGTATCTCTGATCTCTCTGTGTACATGGTATCTCTGATCTCTCTGTGTACATGGTATCTCTGATCTCTCTGCGTACATGGTATCTCTGATCTCTCTGTGTACATGGTATCTATAATCTCTCCGTGTACATGGTATATATGATCTTTCTGTGTATATGGTTTCTATGATCTATCTGTGTACATGGTATATATGATCTATATGTATACATGGTATATATGGTCTATCTGTGTACATGGTATATATGATCTATATGTGTACATGGTATCTATGGTCTCTCTGTGTACATGGTGTATATGATCTCTCTGTGTACATGGTATATATGATCTCTCTGTGTACATGGTTTCTATGATCTATATGTATACATGGTATATATGATCTATCTGTGTACATGGTTTCTATGATCTCTATGTGTACATGGTATCTATGATCTCTATGTGTACATGGTATCTATGATCTCTCTGTGTACATGGTATATATGATCTCTCTGTTTACATGGTTTCTATGATCTCTCTGTGTACATGGTATCTATGATCTCTCTGTGTACATGGTTTCTGTGATCTCTATGTGTACATGGTTTCTATGATCTCTATGTGTACATGGTATCTATGATCTCTCTGTGTACATGGTACATATGATCTCTCTGTGTACATGGTTTCTGTGATCTCTATGTGTACATGGTTTCTATGATCTCTATGTGTACATGGTAAATATGATCTCTCTATGTACATGGTATATATGATCTCTCTATGTACATGGTATATATGATCTCTATGTGTACATGGTATATATGATCTCTGTGTGTACATGGTCTCTATGATCTCTCTGTGTACATGGTTTCTGTGATCTCTCTGTGTACATGGTTTCTGTGATCTCTATGTGTACATGGTTTATATGATCTCTCTGTGTACATGGTATCTAAGATCTCTGTGTGTACATGGTCTCTGTGTACATGGTTTCTGTGATCTCACTGTGTACATGACATCTATGATCTCTTTGTGTACATAGTGTATATGATCTCTCTGTGTACATGGTATCTATGATCTCTCTGGGTACATGGTATCTATGATCTCTCTGTGTACATGGTATCTGTGATCTCTCTGTGTACATGGTATCTATAATCTCTCTGTGTACATGGTATCTTTGATCTATGTGTGTACATGGTATGTCTGATATCTCTGTGTACATGGTATCTATGATCTCTCTGTGTACATGGTATCTTTGATTTATCTGTGTACATGGTTTTTGTGATCTCTCTGTGTACATGACATCTATGATCTCTCTGTGTACATGGTATCTATGATCTCTCTGTGTACATGGTTTCTATGATCTCTCTGTGTACATGGTTTCTGTGATCTCTCTGTGTACATGGTATCTCTGATCTCTCTGCGTACATGGTTTCTGTGATCTCTATGTGTACATGGTTTCTATGATCTCTATGTGTACATGGTATATATGATCTCTATGTGTCCATGGTTTCTATGATCTCTATGTGTACATGGTATATATGATCCCTCTGTGTACATGGTTTCTGTGATCTCTATTTGTACATGGTTTCTATGATCTCTATGTGTACATGGTATATATTATCTCTCTATGTACATGGTATATATGATCTCTATGTGTACTTGGTATATATGATCTCTCTATGTACATGGTATATATGATCTCTATGTGTACATGGTATATATGATCTATATGTGTACTTGGTATATATGATCTCTCTATGTACATGGTATATATGATCCCTCTGTGTACATGGTATCTGTGATCTCTCTGTGTACATGGTATCTATGATCTCTCTGTGCACATGGTATCTCTGATCTATCTTTGTACATGGTATCTCTGATCTCTCTGTGTACATGGTATCTCTGATCTCTCTGTGTACATGGTATCTCTGATATATCTGTGTACATGGTTTATGTGATCTCTCTGTGTACATGACATCTATGATCTCTCTGTGTACATGGTATCTATGATCTCTCTGTGTAAATGGTATATATGATCTCGATGTGTACATGGTATCTATGATATCTCTATGTACATGGTATCTTTGATCTCTCTTTGTACATGGTATCTATGATCTCTCTGTGTACATGGTATCTCTGATCTCTCTGTGTACAAACTTTCTGTGATCTCTCTTTGTACATGACATCTATGATCTATCTGTGTACATGGTATCTATGATCTCTCTGTGTACATGTTATATATGATATATAGGTGTACATGGTATCTATGATCTCTCTGTTTACATGGTATCTATGCTCTCTCTGTGTACATGCTCTCTATGATATCTCTATGTACATGGTATCTATGATCTCTCTGTGTACATGGTATCTATGATCTCTCTGTGTACATGGTATATATGATCTCTCTGTGTACATGGTATCTCTGATCTCTATGTGTACATGGTATATATGATCTCTCTGTGTACATGGTATCTCTGATCTCTCTGTGTACATGGTCTCTATGATTTCTCTGTGTACACGGTATCTATGATCTCTATGTGTACATGGTATCTCTGATCTCTCTGTGTACATGGTATCTCTGATCTCTCTGTGTACATGGTTTCTATGATCTCTCTGTGTACATGGTATCTCTGATCTCTATGTGTATATGGTATCTATGATATCTGTGTGTACATGGTCTCTATGATCTCTCTGTGTACATGGTTTCTGTGATCTCTCTGTGTACATGGTTTCTGTGATCTCTATGTGTACATGGTTTATATGATCTCTCTGTGTACATATATCTAAGATCTCTGTGTGTACATGGTCTCTGTGTACATGGTTTCTGTGATCTCACTGTGTACATGACATCTATGATCTCTTTGTGTACATAGTGTATATGATCTCTCTGTGTACATGGTATCTATGATCTCTCTGGGTACATGGTATCTATGATCTCTCTGTGTACATGGTATCTGTGATCTCTCTGTGTACATGGTATCTATAATCTCTCTGTGTACATGGTATCTTTGATCTATGTGTGTACATGGTATGTCTGATATCTCTGTGTACATGGTATCTATGATCTCTCTGTGTACATGGTATCTTTGATTTATCTGTGTACATGGTTTTTGTGATCTCTCTGTGTACATGACATCTATGATCTCTCTGTGTACATGGTATCTATGATCTCTCTGTGTACATGGTTTCTATGATCTCTCTGTGTACATGGTTTCTGTGATCTCTCTGTGTACATGGTATCTCTGATCTCTCTGCGTACATGGTTTCTGTGATCTCTATGTGTACATGGTTTCTATGATCTCTATGTGTACATGGTATATATGATCTCTATGTGTCCATGGTTTCTATGATCTCTATGTGTACATGGTATATATGATCCCTCTGTGTACATGGTTTCTGTGATCTCTATGTGTACATGGTTTCTATGATCTCTATGTGAACATGGTATATATGATATATCTGTGTACATGGTACATATGATCTCTATGTGTACTTGGTATATATGATCTCTCTATGTACATGGTATATATGATCTCTATGTGTACATGGTATATATGATCTATATGTGTACATGGTTTCTGTGATCTCACTGTGTACATGGTATCTATGATCTCTCTGTGTACATGGTATCTGTGATCTCTCTGTGTACATGGTATCTATGATCTCTCTGTGCACATGGTATCTCTGATCTATCTTTGTACATGGTATCTCTGATCTCTCTGTGTACATGGTATCTCTGATCTCTCTGTGTACATGGTATCTCTGATATATCTGTGTACATGGTTTATGTGATCTCTCTGTGTACATGACATCTATGATCTCTCTGTGTACATGGTATCTATGATCTCTCTGTGTACATGGTATATATGATCTCTATGTGTACATGGTATCTATGATATCTCTATGTACATGGTATCTTTGATCTCTCTTTGTACATGGTATCTATGATCTCTCTGTGTACATGGTATCTCTGATCTCTCTGTGTACAAACTTTCTGTGATCTCTCTTTGTACATGACATCTATGATCTATCTGTGTACATGGTATCTATGATCTCTCTGTGTACATGTTATATATGATATATATGTGTACATGGTATCTATGATCTCTCTGTTTACATGGTATCTATGCTCTCTCTGTGTACATGCTCTCTATGATATCTCTATGTACATGGTATCTATGATCTCTCTGTGTACATGGTATCTATGATCTCTCTGTGTACATGGTATATATGATCTCTCTGTGTACATGGTATCTCTGATCTCTATGTGTACATGGTATATATGATCTCTCTGTGTACATGGTATCTCTGATCTCTCTGTGTACATGGTCTCTATGATTTCTCTGTGTACACGGTATCTATGATCTCTATGTGTACATGGTATCTCTGATCTCTCTGTGTACATGGTATCTCTGATCTCTCTGTGTACATGGTTTCTATGATCTCTCTGTGTACATGGTATCTCTGATCTCTATGTGTATATGGTATCTATGATCTCTCTGTGTACATGGTTTCTATGATCTCTATGTGTACATGGTATCTATGATCTCTCTATGTACATGGTATCTATGATCTCTCTGTGTACATATATATCTGTTCTCTCTGTGTACATGTTATCTATGATCTCTCTGTGTACATGGTATCTCTGATCTCTCTGTGTACATGGTATCTATGATCTATATGTGTACATGGTATATATGGTCTCTCTGTGTACATGGTATATATGGTATATATGATCTCTCTGTGTACACGATCTCTATGATCTCAATGTGCACATGGTCTCTATGATCTCTCTATGTACATGGTATCTATGATCTCTCTGTGTACATGGTATCTCTGATCTCTCTGTGTACATGGTATCTCTGATCTCTCTGTGTACATGGTATCTCTGATCTCTCTGTGTACATGGTATCTCTGATCTCTCTGTGTACATGGTATCTCTGATCTCTCTGTGTACATGGTATCTATGATCTCTCCTTGTACATGGTATATATGATCTTTCTGTGTATATGGTTTCTATGATCTATCTGTGTACATGGTATATATGATCTATATGTATACATGGTATATATGGTCTATCTGTGTACATGGTATATATGATCTATATGTGTACATGGTTTCTATGATCTATATGTATACATGGTATATAATCTATCTGTGTACATGGTATATATAATCTATATGTGTACATGGTATATATGATCTATATGTGTACCTGGTTTCTATGCTCTATATGTATACATGGTATATATGATCTATATGTGTACATGGTATCTATGATCTCTCTGTGTACATGGTATCTAGGAACTCTCTGTGTACATGGTATCTATGATCTCTCTGTGTACATGGTGTATATGATCTCTCTGTTTACATGGTTTCTATGATCTCTCTGTGTACATGGTATCTATGATCTCTCTGTGTACATGGTATCTATGATCTCTCTGTGTACATATATATCTGTTCTCTCTGTGTACATGTTATCTATGATCTCTCTGTGTACATGGTATCTCTGATCTCTCTGTGTACATGGTATCTATGATCTATCTGTGTACATGGTATCTATGGTCTCTCTGTGTACATGGTATATATGGTATATATGATTTCTCTGTGTACACGGTCTCTATGATCTCTCTGTGTATATGGTCTTTATGTTCTCTATGTACATGGTATCTCTGATCTCTCTGTGTACATGGTATATATGATCTCTCTGTTTACATGGTAGATATGTTCTCTCTGTGTACATGCTCTCTATGAACTCTCTGTGTACCTGGTCTATATGATCTCTCTGTGTACATGGTATCTATGATCTCTCTGTGTACATGGTCTCTGTGATCTCTCTGTGTACATGGTATCTATGATCTCTCTGTGTACATGGTCTCTGTGATCTCTCTGTGTACATGTTATCTATGATCTCTCTGTGTACATGGTATCTATGATATATCTGTGTACATGGTATCTATGGTCTGTCTGTGCACATGGTATATATGGTATATATGATCTCTCTGTGTACACGGTCTCTATGATCTCAATGTGCACATGGTCTCTATGATCTCTCTATGTACATGGTATATGTGATCTCTCTGTGTACATGGTATCTATGATATATCTGTGTGCATGGTCTCTCTGATATATCTGTGTAAATGGTCTTTATGATCTCTCCGTGTACATGGTCTCTGTGATCTCTCTGTGTACATGGTCTCTGTGATCCGTCTGTGTACATGTTCTTTATGATCTCTCTGTGTACACTGTCTCTATGATCTCAATGTGCACATGGGCTCTATGATCTCTCTATGTACATGGTATCTATGATTTCTCTGTGTACATGGTATCTCTGATCTCTCTGTGTACATGGTATCTCTGATCTCTCTGTGTACATGGTCTCTATGATCTCTCCGTGTACATGGTATATATGATCTCTCTGTGTATATGGTTTCTATGATCTATCTGTGTACATGTGTACCTGTGATATATGTGTACATGGTATATATGATCTCTCTATGCAAATGGCCTCTGTGATCTCACTGTGCACATGCTCTCTGTGATCTCTCAGTACATGATCTCTGTGATCTCTCTTAGTACATGCTCTCTAGGATCTCTATGTGTACATGCTCTCTATGATCGCTCTGTACATGCTCTATATGATATATGTATGTGTATGATCTATATGATCTCTCTGTGTACATTGTCTCTCTGACCTATCTCTGTACATGGACTCTATGGTCTCTTTGTGCATGCTCTATGCTCTCTCTGCGCATACTCCCTATGATTTCCGTGTGCATACATACGTATTTATAATGGTGGCATTCACTATTATAATTTGAACATGTCAATTTGAGGTCCATCATGTGCACGCAATTAAATCGAACAATTATATACTTGACAAACCTTTAGAAAATTCCAAACAAGGTGATTTAATAGGCAGTTTACTGACCATTCTACAATTTCAGTCGGTAGTTATACACGAACGTGCTTTGCTTCCCTTTGTAGGTGAAGCATGGATTTTAGGCGTAGACGATTGTTTGGAATAAAGGATTAAACATTAAACTTTGCTTTAGAGATAAAATCGCTATTATTGAGAAACAGCAATGTGGAATTGTATGGGTAAAACTATGTAAAAGCCTTTTTCATTTTGACAGTGACGTATTTCTTTGTAATGCATATATTACAGCAACTGATTCTAAAGTATTAAATCGAAACGAGATAGATATATTTGAACAAATCGAATCTGGCATCGAAACATATAAGGTGCCGGGTAAAATGGTCTTAAATGGAGATTTAAATAGTAGAACATCAAATGAGCCCGACTATATTGTTTATGATAGATATTTAGACTGTAATATTGTAGGCCTAGAATCTAATGTTTACAATATTCCGAGGGTAAATAGAGACAACGTGTTTGACTCAAATGGTAAGCGTTATGTAAAACAACAAACTATCTGATTGGAAATGGTCGGTTAGATTTGGATGAAGGTGTTGGAGAATATATAGTCCTTAATGCGAATAGTGTTAGTGCTAGTGTAGTGGACTATTTTTTGTTAAAGTATCAAGATTTCATGTAAATAAAAAATTGAAATTCTGGTACCAGTCGAATTTTCGGATCATTGTGCACTGAACGTTTGCTTTGAGCGCAGACGATCGATATATATCTATCTATCTATCTATCTATCTATCTATCTATCAATCTATCTATCTATCTATCTATCTATCTATCTATCTATCTATCTATCTATCTATCTATCTATCTATCTATCTATCTATCTATCTATCTATCTATATCTATCTATCTATCTATCTATCTATCTATCTATCTATCTATCTATCTATCTATCTATCTTCTATCTATCTATCTATCTATATATCTATCTATCTATCTATCTATCTATCTATCTATCTATCTATCTATCTATCTATCTATCTATCTATCTATATATCTATCTATCTATCTATCTATCTATCTATCTATCTATCTATCTATCTATCTATCTATCTATCTATCTATCTATCTATATATATGTCGAACCCCTCGCGGGGACGTAGACATGTTGGGCGTCAAAAACCGCTAAGAAGTCAAAAGTATGAGTAGTTAAAAGTATAATTTAAAAAGGTATGAAAATAAGTTATGGTAAAAGCTTAAAAGCAGCTACGCAGAACAACTAGGGACTGGCATGTTCAATATGGCAAACTGCCGTATTGAATTGCTCTATGGTAGGGAGATGGACAATGTCAGGAGGGAGGTGGTTCCAATGATAGATTGTTCTTGGAAAGAAGGAGAACTTGTAGTAGTCTGTAGTTGCTGTAATTAACCTATAGCTTATGGAATGGCAATGGCGAGTAGGACGGGAGAGGGGAACTATGTAATTTTCAATGGGAATAGCAACAAGATCATTATGAATTTTATACATAAGGGATAACCTATTGTCAATACGCCGTTGATCTAGTCTGCGTAGATTTAGGGAATGTAGCATGTCTGTAACACTAGAGGTACGATAGAAGTCAGCCTTTATCCAACGGGCTGCTCTTCGCTGGACACCTTCAATTTGGTCTATCAATGTTTGGGTATGGGGCGACCAGATCTCGGAGCCATATTCAAGCTGGGGTCTCTCTAATGTCTGGTAAGCCATGGTCTTAAGGGGTTCAGATTTGACCTGGAGGTTTCTACGTAGAAATCCTAATGTTTGGTTTGCTTTCTTTGTTGACCTTTTTATGTGGGTGTCCCACGACAGGTTATTTGAGATATCCACGCCAAGGTATTTGTCTGAGGTGACCGACTCAAGTAGGACTCCATGGAGTTTATATTTGCTGGGAATAGGATGTTTCCTTCTGGTGACGTGGATAACTTGACATTTGGAGGGGTTAACTTCCATGTCCCACTCCAACTCCCACTCTTCTAATCTCTTAAGATCATTTTGGAGTGTGACCGATTCATTTGCAGATGTCAGTGATAGATATACTGCAGTATCATCTGCAAAGATGCGGACTTTGGAACTGATGTTTTGTGGGAGGTCGTTTATGTAGGCTAGGAAAAGCAGGGGTCCAAGTACGGATCTCTGTGGGACTCCAGAGGACACCGGAATGGCCTCTGAACTAGTACCATTAAGGACAACTGACTGGAGTCTATTATCTAGAAAACTCTTAATCCACCTTAATGTTTGACCTTTGACTCCATATTCATGCATTTTTAGTAGTACTTTCTCGTGATTGACCTTATCGAAAGCCTTACTGAAGTCTAATAGGATGAGATCTACCTGATGCTTATTGTAGACAGAGGTAACCAAGTCATTGACTAGCATTACAAATTGGGTCACGCATGACCGTTTTTCTCTAAAACCATGCTGCAAATGGTACAGAATACTGTGGTTAGTGAAGTGTTTTGCTATCGAGGAGGAAACTATATGTTCAAGTACCTTGCATAGAACACATGTCAGTGAGATTGGCCTATAGTTGGCGGGGTTTGACTTGTCCCCTTTTTTGTAAATGGGAGCAACATTTGCTGACTTCCACTGGGCAGGCAGTGATCCTTCGTTGAGGGATTATTGGAATAAGACTTCAAGGATAGGTGAGAGTTCTTTAGACAGGGTTTTAAGTATGATTGGCTTAATTAGGTCAGGACCACTAGCCTTGTGGGGGTTCAGGTTATTGAGAAGTTTCTCTATGCCATTTGAGCTTACTGTGATCTCATTCATGTTTGGCGTGGATTGACCATTCAGGTTTCCATATGTGTCCTGAATTTTCATTTTACAAATGGAGGTAAGTCTTAGTGGGGATTTGGAGCTGAAGACAGACTGAAACTGTTTGTTCAGTGCTGTGGCTTTAGCAGCTTCTCCATGATGGAATTTGTTTTCATGCTTTAGGGGTGGCATTGATTTGGAATCTTGCTTGAAATGGTTAAGGATGGAATACAGTTTCTTGGTGTTTGGTCTGTAAGGATGGGAGGCATCAGCACTGTTTAGATTTAGGATGTTTTCCAGATATTGGTGATACGCCTCTTTGACCTCTTTCCGCACTAAATGTTTTAGATCCAGGAATTTCTTGCGACTTGAAGGCGTACTTGACTTCCTAATATTTTTAAAGGCCCTATTTCGCCTTCTAATCATTCGCTTAACACTCTGATTGACCCAGGGTAGGTGATCTCTTAGCGATGACTGTTTCGATGGAATCCATTTATCTGTAAGGGTGTTTAGAGCATGAGAGAAATGTTCCCATAGCTCTTCAGTGTTTAGTGCGGTATATTTACATTCGTTGGTCATAACCTGGTGATTTAATGGCCTGCCAGTTTGCTTTCTTATAGAGTGGAATCCTGCGAGGCTTTTGATAACATATCCTTGCGGATGTGTTGACTTTTATTTCGACTACATTATGATCACTGATGCCAGGTAGAATATTGACCTGGTTTACTAAACTGGGGTTAGTTGTAAGGAATAAATCCAGGATGTTGTTTTCACGGGTGGGGAGGTTAACCATTTGGGTGAGGTTTGTATCATTAAACGTTTCAATGACCTGCCTATAGAAGGATGGGTGTTTGCAGTCGGTGGATGGGCTGGTAGTGTCCCAGTCCATCTTTGGTAGATTTAGGTCCCCAGCCACCCAGATGTTGGAGAAACGTTTATTAACCTTTTCAATAGACTTACAGAATTGATTGAAACTGTCTATATGAAGCTCATGAGGTTTGTAATAAGCTCCAATAACAAGAGACTTATTTCCTACAAGGTCTAATTGTACCCATAGGTCCTCGCATTCAGACTGTAGGTCGGGCATTTCCTGGGCTGTTAAGCAGTCCCTTATAGCAATATGCATACCACTTGACGAAAGTAATGCCCATGAGCAATGGTTGGCCTTGTATGACTCGCAGATTAACTTGTTTCAAACCACACTATTAGTTAATCACAACACCCTTCGACAAATGATAAATACTATTCAAAATTGTAGCATTGATGAATCGGTCCTCTCACGCTGTTTATGCAAGACCACGATGTTGTGTCTTAATCCGTAAATCAAATATAGATTTATCTTCTAAACGACAGCGGCAGTTGTTTAATAGAGTATGCTATGAAGTGTGCAGGGAATTTAATGTAGCAAGAAATAATTTCAATCGAAATGAATCGCTGGAAAACAGAATGTCATTCTTTGATACAAAACTGAGATATAGAAAAATAATACGTAAATATAAATTGCGTTTCGCAAAACAGGATGGTGAGCGTATTGCTAATTTAGCAAAGACAAGTCCGAAAACATTCTGGAGGAATGCAAAAACACAGGTCAATATAAGAAAAACAACTTGGACTTTATATATTACCATTAGTGACATGTCTACTCATTGTAATATACAAGATAGTGAACAGAACAGAGAATTATTAATGATTTGCATGATGTCGAACTAGATGCATTTACTGAAACTGAGTTGAAAGTTGAAAGCTGATGTGTTAAAGCAGTCTTGTCAGATTATATCTCCATTTCTAGTTAAGTTGTATACTAACATATTCTCTGACGGTGTATTTCCAGAGAGTTGGGGAGAAGGTATTGTTGTGCTGATATATAAGGACGGCAATATAAATGATACAGTGGTATAGCCCTTACTAATATTATTTCGAACATTTATTCAAAGTTATTAGTAAATCCTCTCACATTATTGGCTGATAAACATGAAAAACTAATAGATAACCAGTTTGGTTTCCAAAAGAATAAATATACCGTAGATTGCATATGTATATTACATGCTCTATTTACCAGAACGATAGTATTTGCCCATGATCCAGCTTCATTTAGTCAATGTTAAATGGTGTACAACATTACTGTCACACATGTCAATGTTAAATGGTGTAGAAAATGACTGTCACACATGGGGCAATACAACCAAACTAATGATTTTTGAAAATGGCCGACATACCCGATATCAATTTTCAGCTATAATTCAAACATTGAAATAGTTGAATCATTTAAATACTTGGATGTAGACCTGTTAAAAAACGGGAAATCTTCCCATCAGGCAAATAATTAAATTATTTGATTCTTTGGTGTCTCCTATATTAAACTATGCAGCGGAGATATGGGTATCATGAAAGTCCCGACATTGAGGCAATGCATTCCAACGTGTGTATAACATTTCTGTGGGTGAAGCGTTCAAGTAACTTAGACGCACTTTATGGAGAATTGGGCAGAACCCCAATGTATATACATAGAAGATTAGCAATGATCAAATATTGGATAAAACTACTAACTTTGAATAATCAGGCACTACTGTTTAATACATGTACTTACAACTGATGTAGATAATGGTATTATAATTATATAATAAGTGTAACTGGGCTTATTATATAAAACATATCCTCGAACAATGTGGGTTAATGTACATATGACAGAACCCATTAATATGTTGATAAAACAAAATAATATTAGATATATATTATCAAAGCTGTTATTCGTCTATTAATAATTCAGGGCGGTTAGATAAATACTATTTGCTTAAACACTCGTTCAGTTTTGAAAAATAGTTAGACTTTATCAAAGAGGACAGATTCAGAATGGCCTTGACACAATTTCGAACGTCATCCCATGATTTAGCTATCGAGCGTGGAAGATATCAAAACATACCCAGAAATCAAAGAATATGTATATATTGTAATACAGACATGATAAAAAGTGAATATCATTATAAACATGGCCAACTATTAATAAATTCACTAATTTGATGCCCGAAAAATCAAACACTATTGGTAGAAAGTTAGCAAAATACATATATTTCGCAAATGTATATAGAAACTAAAATTAGTATAAGCAGAGAGTATATTACCATCTTGCCTTTTTGTAAATCCATGTCGTTGCCTATACATTTACTTGCTATAAACAGTGTATGAATGTGTAATGCAATAACGGTATTGTTGTTGCTGTTGTATGTGTTGTGCCTTCAATTACATAGAGTGTTCTCATTCAAGTGAAAGATTGAGAGGTATATGATTTATCACATATGTATCCTATCATTTTGCTTTGAAACATATATAACGTATTGATAAGCGATTCTATCCATCATACTAGAGTCCATAACAAAGGCATTGTTGTAAGGCATGTTTGTAAACATCTGGATTTTTGATTGCGCCCAAAATATTATATTGTTCCTTGTGAAAAACCTTATAGTGAGCATGTGCCTACTTATCTAATAGTGTGGATGTTCATCACAACAATGGTCTCAGTAAACAGTCCTATACAGTTTTTCGTGTTTAATATATTATTCATAAATTAGTTAATATTTTCACTTATGTAAATATACACACACACATATATATATATATATATAATACAGTAATTGAAAATAATGACATTGTGTCGTATAATACAGTAATTGAAAATAATGACATTGTGTCGTATAATACAGTAATTGAAAATAATGACATTGTGTCGTATAATACAGTAATTGAAAATAATGACATTGTGTCGTATAATACAGTAATTGAAAATAATGACATTGTGTCGTATAATACAGTAATTGAAAATAATGACATTGTGTCGTATAATACAGTAATTGAAAATAATGACATTGTGTCGTATAATACAGTAATTGAAAATAATGACATTGTGTCGTATAATACAGTGATTGATAATAAACACATCGTGACTGTATACTACAGTGATTGACAATAATGACATTGTGTCTTATAATAGAGTAATTGACAATCGTGGCATTGTCACTGTGTACTACAGTGATTGACAATAATGACATTGTGTCATGTAATAGAGTAATTGACAATCATGGCATTGTGTCATGTAATACAGTAATTGAAAATAATGACATTGTGTCGTATAATACAGTAATTGTAAATAATGACATTGTGTCGTATAATACAGTAATTGAAAATAATGACATTGTGTCATGTAATACAGTAATTAACAATCATGACATTGTGACTGTATGATACAGTAATTGACACTAATTGTGACTGTGCATTACAATAATTGACAATAATAAAAGTGTGTCTTATAATACAGTAATTGACAATAATAACATTGTTTCTTGTAATACAGTAATTGACAATAATGACATTGTGACTGTGTAATACAGTAATTGACAATAATGACATTGTTACTGTGTAATACAGTAATTGACAATAATGACATTGCGTCTTATAATACAGTAATTGACAATAATGACATTGTGTCTTATAATACAGGAATTGACAATAATGGCATTGTGTCTTATAATACAGTAATTGACAATAATTACACTGTGACTGTGCATTACAATAATTGACAATAATAAAATGGTGTCTTATGATACAGTAATTGACAATAGTGACATTGTGTCTTGTAATACAGTAATTGACAATAATGCCATTGTGACTGTGTAATACAGTAATTGACAATAATGACATTGTGACTGTGTAATACAGTAATTGACAATACTGACATTGTGACTGTGTAATACATTAATCGGCAATAATGACACTGTGACTGTGTAATACAGTACTTGACAATAATGACATTGTGACTATATAATACAGTAATTGACAATAATGACATTGTGACTGTGTAATACAGTAATTGACAATAATGACATTGTGACTGTGTAATACAGTACTTGACAATAATGACATTGTGACTATATAATACAGTAATTGACAATAATGACATTGTGACTGTGTAATACAGTAATTGACAATAATGACATTGTGACTGTGTAATACAGTACTTGACAATAATGACATTGTGACTATATAATACAGTAATTGACAATAATGACATTGTGACTGTGTAATACAGTAATTGACAATAATGACATTGTGACTGTGTAATACAGTACTTGACAATAATGACATTGTGACTATATAATACAGTAATTGACAATAATGACATTGTGACTGTGTAATACAGTAATTGACAATAATGACATTGTGACTGTGTAATACAGTAATTGACAATAATGACATTGTGACTGTGTAATACAGTAATTGACAATAATGACATTGTGACTGTGTAATACAGTAATTGACAATAATGACATTGTGACTGTGTAATACAGTAATTGACAATAATGACATTGTGACTGTGTAATACAGTACTTGACAATAATGACATTGTGACTGTGTAATACAGTAATTGACAATAATGACATTGTGACTGTGTAATACAGTAATTGACAATAATGACATTGTGACTGTGTAATACAGTAATTGACAATAATGACATGTGACTGTGTAATACAGTACTTGACAATAATGACATTGTGACTATATAATACAGTAATTGACAATAATGACATTGTGACTGTGTAATACAGTAATTGACAATAATGACATTGTGACTGGTAATACAGTATTGACAATAATGACATTGTGACTGTGTAATACAGTAATTGACAATAATGACATTGTGACTGTGTAATACAGTAATTGACAATAATGACATTGTGACTGTGTAATACAGTACTTGACAATAATGACATTGTGACTATATAATACAGTAATTGACAATAATGACATTGTGACTGTGTAATACAGTAATTGACAATAATGACATTGTGACTGTGTAATACAGTACTTGACAATAATGACATTGTGACTATATAATACAGTAATTGACAATAATGACATTGTGACTGTGTAATACAGTAATTGACAATAATGACATTGTGACTGTGTAATACAGTACTTGACAATAATGACATTGTGACTATATAATACAGTAATTGACAATAATGACATTGTGACTGTGTAATACAGTAATTGACAATAATGACATTGTGACTGTGTAATACAGTACTTGACAATAATGACATTGTGACTATATAATACAGTAATTGACAATAATGACATTGTGACTGTGTAATACAGTAATTGACAATAATGACATTGTGACTGTGTAATACAGTACTTGACAATAATGACATTGTGACTATATAATACAGTAATTGACAATAATGACATTGTGACTGTGTAATACAGTAATTGACAATAATGACATTGTGACTGTGTAATACAGTAATTGACAATAATGACACTGTGACTGTGTAATACAGTACTTGACAATAATGACATTGTGACTATATAATACAGTAATTGACAATAATGACATTGTGACTGTGTAATACAGTACTTGACAATAATGACATTGTGACTGTATAATACAGTAATTGACAATAATGACATTGTGACTGTGTAATACAGTAATTGACAATAATGACATTGTGACTGTGTAATACAGTAATTGACAATAATGACATTGTGACTGTGTAATACAGTAATTGACAATAATGACATTGTGACTGTGTAATACAGTAATTGACAATAATGACATTGTGACTGTGTAATACAGTAATTGACAATAATGACATTGTGACTGTGTAATACAGTAATTGACAATAATGACATTGTGACTGTGTAATACAGTAATTGACAATACTGACATTGTGACTGTGTAATACATTAATCGACAATAATGACATTGTGACTGTGTAATACAGTAATCGACAATAATGACACTGTCTTATAATACCAGTAATTGATAATACTGGCATTGTGTCTTATAATATATAATATATATATACATACATCACGTGATTAGCGAATACATGACATTTTGCGCTCAAGAAATATTTGTGAAAATATGGATAGAATAGAATATAGATCAAAATAAATAAATAAAGGGTGGATGTAACATGATTAACACTTCTACATGTCGGGCAAGAAAACTGCAATCAAAATACTAGTTCAAAATACTAAGAAAAAGAAACGAAAGGCGAATTCTTCATTAGATAGTGGTCAAATCGTGTGAGTAGCCAAAACGTAAACAGACGAGTAAATGACCAGAACTATACAGCTTATGTACAAATGGCTAACAATTATAATACATCAAATACGAGTCAGAATCCTACCTCACCAGCATAATTATCTTATGCATATGGGATGCAGACTCAAGCTCAACAAATACCGCAACAACTTATGTACCATCCACACGACAGCAAACCACCATGGGTAGATGCTATTTTCGAGGACTTAAAAGCGCTTAAGTTATCTATACCAACAATTGAAAATATAGAGAAAACTGTCAGCAACATCAATGCCAAAGTGCTTGAAATGGAGAGCAAATTAGTAAACATGGATAAAAGAGTAATCGAAGTAGAGTCATCTTGTGCATTCATCAGCAACGAGTCCGACACACAACGATCAGAATTAGCACTGGCACAGGATGAAATCAAACAGTTAAAATCATCATGTGGGCAGCTGAATAAATCCCTAGATAACATGAAGAAAACACTTCATTCGAAAATCATCGATCTGGAATCGAGATCAATGCAGGACAATCTTATGTTCTATGGTTTACAGGAAGGTCCAGAGGAAAACTGCGAAATGATGGTAAAAACTTTCATATATGAAGAGCTACAAATCGATGTGTCAGACATAACACTGGATAGGGTACACAGAGTGGGGGGGGAGCGGCAGCCAGGAAACCAAGACCCATAGTTGCCAAATTCCATAATTACAAGCAACGAGAAAACGTTCGTCATAAGGCATACGAGAACATTAAAAACTGCAAACCTCGGAGTCGGCATACAGCGACCTAGAGAAGTGCACGAGAACAGAACATTACTGTATCATATTATGAAGCGTGAATAGAACGCCGGGAGCAATGCCAAAATCGTAGGCGATCGCCTTTATATCAACGGCATTGAATATAAACCGACGACAGATGACGTCACAGCAAGCTAAGGGGGTCCAGAGGAGCCACTGAGTATCATATCATGGCACGTGAATAGATTAGCTAGGAACATTGGTGATCCTGACTTTATTAACAGTTTAAGTGAGCATGACAAATATTTTTGACTGAAACGTGGTTAAATCTTAACACACCTGTGAACTTGGATATTACGGGATTTATAAGTGAACATATTTTAGGTAATAAGTCTATTCATACTAAAAAATGACGTACCAGTGGAGGTGTCTCCATCTATTACAAGGACAATTTACAGGGTAAAATTCATATTGTTGATAAACAACAGTGTGTAATAATGTGAGTAAAAGTATCTAGAGAACTTCTAAATTTTGACGAAGATTTGTATTGTTGCAATGTGTATATTCCACCAAAAATGTCTAAGGTGATAGCCCATCTTGATATAAACATGTTTGACCAATAGTGTAGTAGATAAGGACCACAAAATGATGATTTCGTTCGGAAGGTGTAAAAAGCACCAAATTCTCACACAAGTAACATGAGGGTGTATACTTTCCATAATGCCCGGACGACAACCACGAGAGGCCCTTTGACTCCATTTTCGGGGCCCCCAAAAGGGACCACCGACAGAAATATAAAAAAACAATACTTTTTAAAGTTCCAATAATTTAATTAATTGTTGCTACTTCAATTGTGTTCACATGATAATTAATAGAGATGACATAGTAGTATCTAATGTTTTACATACAAATAATAATGTTGTACTCGTTTGATGAAAATGAGGCCATTGAAGGGTAATTTTGCCTGTTTTAGAGAAACATAAAATACAAAGTGTTTTCTTTTTATTCCCAGTGAGGGAAAAGTAAATACACTTTGTTCTGTTGGTAGAATAGTATCAGTACTTGAAACCTTTGTGTGTATACATGTCCTTGTGTGTCATCTGAGGCCCTGTTAACAGCCATTGTACTATTCGGTTAATTTGGCAAATTGCATATTATCAATAATAACTGTAATTACAATTAAACAAAGATAAGTGAACTATATCTGAATTGTACAACACATTAAAATATTAATACAATACTTATCTTAGCACATGTATAATATAATGAGGCCCTTCAAAGGGTAATATTTATAATAGTGAGGCCCTTAATGTAATTGCAGAAAGAAGATTCGAAAACAATTGTATTTGTCTAAAATATATAAATTTTAACATGTGAATGGAATATGTCTATATGCATGTTATTGGGTGTTGTGCATTTAACACTGCATCAATATTCACAGTGTACTATATTCAACAAACATTTTCTCTTTCACATTGGCCACCACACATAACTGGGACGTAAGATACATTTGATTAATTCGTATCAACTCTTTGAAGCCACTGTAAGTGTACTCCAGTGTGGTATTCAATTGTTGTTTTCTCTTGTCCATCCCAACTCTGGAGATGGCAGATAATGGCATCTGATGAGCATCTGGTCCCATGTGTGGCCACTCTGGTAGACAGCTCTTAGTACATGCTGGACGAGTGCACTATGTGATGGTGGAACCTTGTCAATAGTCCTATTACAATAACAAAACATATGTTTCCTAGCATCATTTCCTAGCTCATATGGCATGCTCTGGAGTACATAAGAACAACAAATCTCTCGAGCACTGCTGTGTCTTCATCAGGAACGTGTTCAGGTACTGAAGATAATCCCTTGAAAAATGCATAGATTTCCATATGTTGAATACCGTCCTCATACCAACACCATTTAATGCAGAGACCGTTTCACAGCCGGAGATAGCATGGAATAGTAGGAGTCCCCAATAGACATCTTGTCCGAGCTTGTCAGCTTTGTCAAGGTATGGAGCAGAAATGCTTGGCATGGCATATGGCAACCCACAGACAGCAAGTAGAAGCTGTATGTAAATTGAGCACAGCATTTGCTAACACCACAACATTAGTATCAATAGCCTGGATACGTACTCTCTTGCAACCTGTTTTGAAAGAATGCGCTGCATTCTTTCGTTTGCTTCTTCATGGTTACAGCTTTGAAGGTCAGTCACATCAAAGTCGATCTCTGTGTTCGATTTCAAGACATTATCTCCATGTGTTGATATAACAGTTTTACCGGCCATGAAAGTGTAGCTCTCAATGCATTGCGATAGGCACTCATATAATGCAAGCCAACCACTCCCATCTAACCAATCTCCAATAACCTACAAGAAGGCCACCCATCAACACCATGCCATTTCCAGGTCCATACCGGTACTATGTGGGCCATAACCATTGTACCTTCTTGGTTGATCAACTGTTAATACTGTGGTCTGGCCAGGGTTCTTAGCTTCAGTGACATGTTTGATAAGTGGCATTCTATGCTTTACATTAGCCACAGTGAACGCAGAGTCATGAAACAATGGGAATAGTGCTGTTATGGCTCTCTTGTGTCAATTGAGATGTTGTGCAAAGAATGGTGACCATGAAAAAGATTCGCTTTGACCTACCGTTGTCTTTCCAAGATTGTCGGCAACATGCTCTAACTATTTGGTCACTAAGAACTAATCTACGTTGAGTAGTTGGGAGGAGGTTCACAGTCATACACGACAACAGGCTGTGGAGTGTTGGCCTTCAATGTTACAAGAGGGACATCTTTGTACTTCTCTGGTAGATATTTTGTGACTGATCGGCCTTGAGATGAGCTATATTTATACATTGCGCCTCAGACTTTGTGTGACCGAGATTGCCGTACCATGAAATGCATCCTTCGATGTTACTGACTGTGGATTGTGATCCATGCTGCAGTGTACAGTCCGTTCCTGATATTTGGTGGGCATGCAATGCTAGTAGTTTCATATTCACCTTAGACAGTTTACTATGTCTGTGGAGACCTGTATAACCCTGTTATAAGACACCGAAACGCTTTTGTCATTTATTATTATCCACAAGCCACCATTTTCACATTGATAAGTTTAACCCTCTATATCTCTATATAGGCAATCAATTCAGCAACAGTTCAATTAATCATCACCAGTATCATACACATGAATCGACGTAGAATCAGTTGAAAGTGCATACTGTCTATTGTACTTGTTATAAAATGTGCACAAACAGTTTCCATGATATTCTGCGTCTCTTGGTACCATATCCACCTCTTAATGTTTAGCTAAAATTTCGATATCTGGTATCTCAGTTGTGATCTGTCACACTTTCGTATCTATTTCCATTGTTCTACCTAATGTAGTCTACCATAAGATTTATTGTAAACGAAACAACTACCATGAAACGTTGTATCAAAACTCTTTCTAAGCCTCTTTGTCTCTATCGTTTCCATACACACTTGTTGTCTCTTTACTGCTCTATCAATATTCTGCTGCTGAAGCAGGACATATGCCAGACGGCATTTTGCTCATCATTGCCACTCCCTAGGTCAATTCATTCCAAAGTTTTAATTGTTCCTGTGGCAATGCATTGTGTCTACTCGGTTTGATAAGGCATTCACTCAGTGAAAAATACGCCACAGGTGTTCGTGATTTCTCGGAAGTCTTTTGGCATAGGCAACACTGACTCCAGTTGGAACATCGTACTCTGTACAACTCATATGTCGAAGGTTGCTCAGACCCAACAGCATGTCCTGGTGTGGATTCCTAAAACGTAGAATACATTATAGATAATAATGTAACCAATACAAGATTGTACAGAACGACAGCAATACCTCAGAATTATCACCAATGCATACTGACAACTGCAATATAGGTATGCCTGTGTCCGTACAAACAGGTATATGGGCCTATGAATGTAACCCTTGATTGAAATGATTATGAATTGGAGAATACAGGTCGAATAAAACAACTCGGGTAGCACAGTGGTTAGCGCCTTTAATTCCAACGCGGGAGGTCGTGGGTTAGATCCCCGGCCGAGGCACAGTACTAGTTGATTGTTATCCATGAAAGTGTCCTAGTTCTGGTTTGATCCAGGAAAAACAGTTGCCACTGAATGTTCAGGTCTCAATGTCAGTTGTTTCAGTGTGTACAATTTGGGTTCTAAATGAGCATCTTTGGCAAATACTGGCTGGAAATTTCTGGCTGATAAATGTCCTCCTTCAGCTTCAAAAAAGTTTACTTTAAGGCATGTGGGGGACATGCCGGGGTCATTACTCTACTGCACCCAATGGGCGGAATGACATTGTAAGCATAACAAAACAAACAAACAGGTCGAATAAATTCGTATTCAGTCCTCAACATTACATGCTATATAATAGTATATTAAATTACGCACCATAACCTCTGGTTGATTGTTGTCAACCTGTGACTGTGTTACTAGGTAATTTAATTCATGTTAATTTCTTGATTGTGTTAGTATTTTGTTAGCCATATGCGTCCATGAGTAGAATCTGGTTGACTTGCCATGATATCTGAAATTAATGAAACTCCATTAAAAATGTAAAATTTGTAGGACTAATTAATTTTGTTATGCATACCCCACCCACTTTTATAATTCTTGTTCTTTTTGTTTAAATTATTTAAACATGTGAAACGCCATAATTTATACATGTGTTATCTATTCAAACAAAATATACTAATAATACTTACATCTTGACGTGATACAGCATGTAAAAACGCAACGAAATTTCGAACTGTCCCACTCTCTGAAGTGTTCATGGAAATTTTGCTAAAATGGAAACAACTCTGTTAACCAATTAAAAGTGGCTTCTGGCCATTACCTAAAGCATAGTGCAGCATTTAGATCTATGTAATTGTGTAAAGTAGTTATTTACCTAGCAATAGAACGAGGTCGTTACACAAACGTACCACGGAATGAACGTATCTGTATACATTGTAATTATAGAATGATTGAAAGCGAGTATCATTTTCTTCTTATTTGTCACAAATTTAGAAATTTTAGAAAAAATATCTGAAACGCTACTATTATACTTGGCCTACCAAACAAAGGTTTATTACCTTACTTACACAAACTAATAGGAAAATTGTTCAAAACCTGTCCAAATTTATATATTACGCAAATTTAGTAAGAAATTTTTTTTTTATTTTTTTTAAACATCATAATCATCTATGCTCTTCTGAAAATGTATCCATGTCTTTCCATTGTACTTTGTTTATATATGTATTATTTGCTATAAGTATGTTGTCATATTTAATGCAATAAATTGATTGAATTGAATTTATTGTACAATAGTGGATACTGGCATAAAATTGTAATATTTATTATATTATTGATCGTAATTGGCCAACAACATTCTGGGCCTCGTTTATAGCATTATTACTAATTAGGGCCTCAATTTTCAATTTTGTATTAAACAAGTCATTTTTATACTGGTGTAACCTTTTATCCTGATAACATACCTCATTTGCACAAGTTATATACCATCTGTGACTGTTATAAATTAATTATATAAATGCAAATTTACACAATTATGTGCCCCTTTGGGGCCCCATCTCATGGGGGACTCAGGGACTCTCGTGATTGTCTTCCGGCCTATTATTTACAAGCTGGCTCTAAACTACCACATTGCCAAATTTGGTGCTTTTTACACCCTCTGAACATTCATGGTCCTTATCTACTACACTACAAATAGAAACAGACATTGAACGATATAAATCACAAGGTTATGATAATGGAAGATTTCAACAGTCGAGCTTCTAATTTATCCGATTATTTGCAACATGATACATATATAGACGATGGCAACCTAATACAACCACATATAGATATGTTACCACGAGGTAATAGGGATCATACTGTAGACGATTTTGGTCATCGATTACTTTCGTTATGCAAAATAACCAATTTATCAATAGTAAATGGCCGAATGTCGAATGATGAAGGCATAGGCGAATATACGTTTCATAACCATAACGGCAGTAGCAAAGTAGACTATTGTTTATTAAATATAGATGATTTTAAACATATAATACAATTCGCAGTAAATAATCTCACCGAATTCTCTGATCATTCCGCCATAGTAATTTCTATAGTAAAACAATGCTCACGCCAAGGCATCACCACGCGGAAAATAGCTCTGATGTTTACATAGCGTGGGAGCATTCTTCAATACACGAATTACGTACTAGGGTATTGGATAAAGAAAACATACTGGAGGATAGAGACTGGTCGGTATGAAGGTTTGCCAGAGGAATCTAGGATTTGTCCGTTTTGTGATACTGCTACTATTGAAAATGAGATGCATGTAATATTGAATTGTCCAGTGTACAATGATTTAAGACAAGAATTATTCTCAAAGTCATATGCGTGTAATATCAATTTCTACTCAATGTCTGATTATGATAAATATTGTTTCCTGTTTTCAAACCAAGAGATGATTCGTAATTGTGCCAAAACCTGTTTTATTATTCTACAGAGGCGTCAGTTTTTAGTACGTAAATCATTTTTTAATTTGTGAATAATGTCATTATTACTTGTATTTCTAACCTTTTTTTAGTTCGTCTGTAATATCTCTGCTAATAATATTCGCTATGATCTGATCAAAGCGAAGTTAGATTTCATATGACCAATTCTTAATCAGTGTGCAATAGTACCTATTTTGTATTTCATTGTTTTATAATTGTCTTAGTTTAGCTTAGAGTTTTTAATATCCGATTAGCAAGGATATTGCAGCTTTATCCCTAATATACTGTGATAAATGAGTATGTATAATTTTGTTCATCTCTTATAACTCCATGTTGGAGTGGCATTGTACTTTTATTATGTAAACTATACATGTAATATTATTGTAAATATTGTACGTACAATGATGAGATGTAAATAAAGATTACTACTGGACGATTTAATTGATAGTATCTACGAATGTAGTACGGACACTAGTGTGAATAAATTTACAATTCATGCAGGATCACGCATTTACTGTATTTGGCAAACATCGTTCATATTCAACTAATGTAACTCCGAATATGCGGAGAAGTAAGTGGTTCAACGCTAATTGTCATAGTATACGTAAAGAATTTAATCGAGTAAGGAACATTTATAATAGGAATAAATCACATGAAAATAAACGGTTATTTTTACAAGTTATACATAAGAAGAATACATTATAACAGGAATACAAGAATACATAATTTTATGCGAAAACAAAGAAATAGTATAATGGAGACTGCCAGAAAACAACTGCGACAGTTCTGGAGTAATATTAAAAAACGATATAAAAAGTCTGTCCCGAAATGTGAAACGTTAAATGTAAATGATTTGTAGGCACATTTTAAAGGAGTATACGGCAATAAGCCAAACAAGTTACTCGATGAACCGGAAATACCCGAATTACACAATGACCAATAAGACGCGCCAATTACAGAAAATGAACTTAGAAAGGCAATAGCCTCTCTTAATAAACCAGATAGCGACAAATTGATAGCAGAGGTATTTAAAAACACAATCGATATCATTGCACCGTTTATGATAAAATTATACATCGGAAAAGTCATTAGTCAACTTAGCCAAATGTATTTATTCAGCAGACAGAATGAGAACACAACAACGTAATAAACAGTCAGACATTTAGTTTCTTTTTCCATTTACACTTGAACAGTTCTTCTGTAAAATTGCATGTATTTACTATTTATGTACGTATGTAATTATGCATAATTATGCGTTGCTCTTAGCATGTATATGCATTATGTAATAAACAAGTTGATTGATTGATTGACTGATTGATACTACAGTAATTAACAATAATGATATTGTGACTGTGTAATACAGTAATTGACAATAACGGCATTGTGTCTTATAATACAGTAATTGATAATAATGACATTGTGTCTTATAATACAGTAATTGATAATAATGACATTGTGACTGTGTAATACAGTAATTGACAATAATGACATTGCGTCTTATAATAATACAGTAATTGACAATAATGACATTGTGACTGTGTAATACAGTAATTGACAATAATGACATTGCGTCTTATACAACAGTAATTGACAATCATGACAATGTGACTGTGTAATACAGTAATTGAAAATAATGACATTGTGTCGTATAATACTCAAACAGACAATAAACATAGCATCAATTGTAACGTACACTTACATACTAAATCTAACATAGATACTAAACATAGCATCAATTGCAACGTACACTAACATACTAACTTGAACATAGATAATATACATAGCATCAATTGTAACGTACACATACATACTAACTCTAACATAGATACTAAACATAGCATCACTTGTAACGTACACATACACACTAACTTTAAAATAGATACTGCACATAGCATCAATTGTAACGTACACACACATACTAACTCTAACATAGATACTAAACATAGCATCAATTGTAGCGTACACACACATATTAAATAAACCATAGATAATGCACATATCATCAATTGTAACGTACACACATATACTAACTATATCATAGATAATACACATAACATCAATTGTAACGTACACACAAATACTGACTATATCATAGATAATACACATAACATCAATTGTAACGTACACACAAATACTAACTATATCATAGATAATACACATAACATCAATTGTAACGTACACATACATACTAAATCTAACATAGATACTAAGCATAGCATCAATTGTAACATACACACACATACTAACTTGAACATAGATACTAAACATATCATCAATTCTAACGTACACACAAATACTAACTCTATCATAGATAATACACATAGCATCAATTGTAACGTACACACAAATACTAACTTGAACATAGATAATACACATATCATCGATTCTAACGTACACACAAATACTAACTCAATCATAGAGAATACACATATCATCAATTCTAACGTACACACAAATACTAACTCAATCATAGAGAATACACATATCATCAATTCTAACGTACACACAAATACTAACTCAATCATAGAGAATACACATATCATCAATTCTAACGTACACACAAATACTAACTCAATCATAGAGAATACACATATCATCAATTCTAACGTACACACAAATACTAACTCAATCATAGAGAATACACATATCATCAATTCTAACGTACACACAAATACTAACTCAATCATAGAGAATACACATATCATCAATTCTAACGTACACACAAATACTAACTCAATCATAGAGAATACACATATCATCAATTCTAACGTACACACAAATACTAACTCAATCATAGAGAATACACATATCATCAATTCTAACGTACACACAAATACTAACTCAATCATAGAGAATACACATATCATCAATTCTAACGTACACACAAATACTAACTCAATCATAGAGAATACACATATCATCAATTCTAACGTACACACAAATACTAACTCTATCATAGAGAATACACATATCATCGATTCTAACGTACATACAAATACTAACTTGAACATAGATAATGCACATAACATTATTTAATATTTAATGTAAAGACTTGTTCGCATACTTACCAATCTAACCCAAGTATTGGTTTCGAGAATCTGCCGGGGCTCATTCTGAAATTTATTTTTACAAATAATAATTGTAATCATAAAGTAGCATACAACATATTGACTGTTGAATACCCGCTTCCAGTACATTTAAAAAAGAAAGTATATAGTAGGCTATTATTACCTTATTGAGTGCTAATATAATTCTTACAGAAGTTATGTAGAAAATAAAGATTAGTATTCCATGTCACGATGGTAGTGCAAGTACAACATGCCATGTCATTATGATAGTGTCAGTACAACATGACATGTCACGATGTTAGTGCCAGTACAACATGCCATGTCACGATGATAGTGCCAGTACAACATACCATGTCACGATGATAGTGCCAGTACAACATGCTATGTCACGATGATAGTGTCAGTACAACATACCATGTCACGATGATAGTGCAAGTACAACATGCCATGTCATTATGATAGTGCCAGTAGAACATGCCATGTCATTATAATAGTGCTAGTACAACATGCCATGTCACGATGATAGTGCCAGAACAACATGCCATGTCACGATGATAGGGTCAGTATAACATGCCATGTCATTATGATAGTGCCAGTACAACATGCCATGTCACGATGATAGTGCCAGTACAACATGCCATGTCACGATGATAGTGCCAGTACAACATGCCATGTCATTATGATAGTGCCAGTACAACATGCCATGTCGCGATGATAGTGCCAGTATAACATGCCATGTCACGATGATAGTGCCAGTACAACATACCATGTCACGATGATAGTGTCAGTACAACATGCCATGTCATTATGATAGTGCCAGTACACTATGCCATGTCACGATGATAGTTTCAGTACAACATGCCATGTCACGATGTTAGTGCCAGTACAACATGACATGTCACGATGATAGTGCCAGTACAACATGCCATGTCATTATGATAGTGCCAGTACAAAATACCATGTCATTATGATAGTGCCAGTACAACATGCCATGTCATTATGATAGTGCCAGTACAACATGCAATGTCTCGATGATAGTGCCTGTACAACATGCCATGTCACGATGATAGTGCCAGTACAACATGTCATGTCACGATGAGAGTGCCAGTATAACATGTCATGTCATTATGATAGTGTCAGTACAACATGACATGTCGCGATGATAGTGCCAGTACAACATGCCATGTCACGATGATAGTGCCAGTACAATATGCCATGTCACGATGATAGTGTCAGTTCAGCATGCCATGTCATTATGATAGTGCCAGTACAAAATGCCATGTCATTATGATAGTGCCAGTACAACATGCCATGTCACGATGATAGTGTCAGTACAGCCTGCCATGTCATGATGTTAGTGCCAGTACAACATGCCATGTCGCGATGATAGTGCCAGTACAACATGACATGTCACGATGATAATGCCAGTACAACATGCCATGTCACGATGATAGTGCCAGTACAAAATACCATGTCGCGATGATAGTGCCAGTACAACATGCGATGTTCAGATGATAGTGCCAGTACAACATGCAATGTCACGATGATAGTGGCAGTACAACATGTCATGTCATTATGATAGTGCCAGAACAACATGCCATGTCATTATGATAGTGCCAGTACAACATGCTATGTCACGATGATAGTGTCAGTACAACATGCCATGTCACGATGATAGTGCCAGTACAACATGCCATGTCATTATGATAGTGCCAGTATAACATGCCATGTCATTATGATAGTGCCAGTACA
>CM026399.1:52376785-52432057 GCA_014843695.1 Archivesica marissinica
TATGGTAAGAAACCATCGCACGTGCTATTCAACACACAATCGTAAGTGAGCCCATATGAATTATACTAGACGTAAGAAACAACTATTTTGAAATGACGGAACTTATCTAATGTCAACTACAAACGTATTATTTCTTGGTCAGTATATTCATTATGTGTAATGTGAATATTCTAGATATTATTCGCCGGTATCGGTTAAATTAACATAGACAGTTGTGTGCGGTTTCATGCATCTATATGCTGAGAAGATCCGATTGCAATATAATTAATATTTAAGTCAGCTATCATAAAATTATACAAAATAATGCGACGTCAATGGGTATTAAAGAGAATAAAAGAATATTAGAGACTCTTACCTATAATTAAAAGATCCAATTCACAATTTAAATTTACGAAAAGTTTAATTCTTATTTATTTAACGTGATTCAGATTCTGGATTAGCGTAATGCAGCCAGAATATCGGGATATATATTGGCTAGTGCTGGATTCGAACGCACACCTAACCGGATTGGGTAGCCAGTAGGTGAGTTTTGAAACGCCCACCAATTCAGGTTGTGTAGCCAATGGGTGAATTTTGAATCTTCATGGACCCAGAATGCCCATGACATGTTTAATATTAACCAAATATGCAATAGAACAAACAATTAATGAATATACTGTCTGACACTAATCTCCTGTCATCATATTGCACAGACGAGTAATATAGATGTTGCATAGTAACTATCTAGTATGAATGGCAGTAATTATCTGTGTAAAGATATGAAGTATTTGATATGCTTAATTGTAACGAACACAATTTCTAAATTATAAATGTATACACTCTTCGAAATTCTTCAAAACGGTTATTAGTTATTAAATTGAAGTCTCTATAAATAAATGGACTCCCTTATTGTATATACAAAATGTACATCTAATAGGAATGAACAGGCTATCAATTTGAGCTTGATAGCAGCTGACATTGCATCAAGATCCATTTCGATTAATATATATCCTCTAGCACCCGCTAACAATAGCTATAATTGAAGGTACTATATATTTAAACGGACAACGTTACAGATAACTATATTTATTGCTTTTAATCAGTATTATGTCTATCTATCTATAAATGCATAATAATAATAATTGAAACGAAAATAAATTCTTTGTGATCTTATATATATGCGAGATTTGATGGTAATTAAATTTCAAATCGTACTGTTACGTCCCTAACCAGAGTCGTTCATCCTGATAACTAAGGGCACTAGAAGTGCCAGGTTAACAATATAATTATGTATGTAATGTACCCAGGGGTCATATGATAATTGGTAGCGTGCTATTCCCTCGAGTCACGCCAACTCAGACCGCATACTAAAATAGGGGTCCGTCTGCCAACTTCAAAAGTAAAAATGAAATAAAGTGGACTCTGATTAAAACCGACTAAAAGATTAATCCAAGGGGAAGCGCCCTACAGGTTTGCTGAGATAATAAAAGAAATACAGATTTAAACAAGATTTATTCAATAGCTACAACAATGTGTTTGCATATCAAGACGGACTAGTAACATTTTACTATCATGAAATGATAACAATGGTCAGTGTCACATTAACAAATGTCTTGCTACCTATGTGCACCTTATTATACATCTCTTAAATATACCCCAAAACAGCTGTATTTTGTGCACAGATCGTTAACATGTAATATGTTACTAATGTAATTTATTGTAGGTAGTAAAATTAAATATAAAAGTAATATAAGTAATAAAAGAATATTTTTTAAAATAGGTCTTATACCTAAGAAAGAAAAGTTCAGAGTCCCCCAAATGCTCCCAAGCCTATTTATATTGGGCACAAAATACACTGAGCAGTGCACCAATATCTATGTGCTCTCGAATAGCGCTATTCAGCACAAACGGCACGAGAAAAGTGCACATAGTGCGCACAATAGCGCCCGTTCGTAACTGTGCACTGTATCTATGTCAACAATATGGCTACCTGGTTCCAAACACTGTTTCTATGATAACACTGAATGAAAACATCGAACATCTGATAATGAGATTATTATATAAACATTATAGTGTATCAATGGTAAAAATCTGGACTGTTTCCAGTGTGTAAATACTATTTAAAGTTTGACTCTGATGAAAATCTCTGAGTAATGACAGTTTAAAACTACCCACAATGCAATGCGATTTCTATCGAACTACTTCCAAAACTGATTTAAACCAATATGCTAACAAATTACTGCAATAAACATTGATGACACACCATAGCTTGGAGTAAAAACGAGTGTATATCTATCAACGGTGTGTAATCAAACTATACATGTATGATAAACGTCACTGATAAACCTGGGGCATTCGTTAGCATATCATTAGCACTATACTGAGATAATCCTCCTTTAGAACCACCTTATAATTTCCTCTACCACATTAACAGTTGTATATATAATAATCGCAAAGTTTAACAGTAACTCGTAAAAATCATACAATTCCAACAAATAACTCTGTAACAACCTCATAAATTATATTGCCTTCACTATCACTTTATCATTCTGCCTAATGTTAGTGCAAAATAAAACAAAGATACATATACAACTTATTGGCGGGAAAATACGGTACTAGTGAGATCAGTTAATTGCACAACACTGTAATAAATTAAACAGCACTGACAAATATTTTTTTGACTAGAATAAACTTAAATGTGTATAACTTACAGTTATTTAAGCAAAACGTGTACTGCCTAGATGGGCTTACACCAGTTCAATAATGGCATGGGTGTACCCGCTAGTGTCCCTTAATTAGTGAACACATGTTAAAATAAAAACAACATTTAATTAAAACTGTTCCATAATAATTCTTATAACTTTATAATCTGGCTGGAGTAGTACTACTGTACCAAGGTCAAATATGTCCTGTGATAGCTGTGAGTATTACTTTAGAGAAAATAAAAATATAATAAATACCGGACTCGCCTGTCTCGCGCCCTATCGCTGTACGCCGGGCTACGCTTCCGTGGCCTGAGGTTTTCCTTGTCTCCTCTACGGTTGTCACCGTGCATGTTGTTCCTTTGTACATGTATGGGTGACATTACCCTATTATAATGTCTGTCTGCAGTCATCTGTGTTGTAATTTGTCTTGGTGATTCTGGGACAGGGGGAAATACATGGGGAGTGGGTACTGAGGTAGTGAATGGGGGTTGAGGTACTACTACTGGTAGAGCTCTCGACAGTGCACTGTTCAGTTCCAGCACTTACCTGGCCAGGTACTCCGTGCTTTGATACTGCTTAGTGAGTATGTCATGTACTGTTTGAACCGTGTCGTTCAGTCCCTTGATGGATTTCATAAATTCTCCATGCTTCGCTTCTGCTCTCTCCTGGCCATCACTCGACTCCGAGCTGGAGTTGCTGGACGAATATGCTACGGAGGGAGTCGCTGCCTTCCTTCCAATAGCGGGACACTCTTCTCTAGTCGGTAGGGAGTTCAAGATGTCATCCCTCTCCGAGTGTAGATAGGATGCTACGCTGCGGGCTGTGTGTGCGTTGCCACTTGCTACTGTAACAATAGGGGCAAATGTTGCCGGTAGCGCTGTACAAGGACTCACAAACGGCACTGAACTATCGGGTCGTTTAGTAGAAGCCGAAACCACAAACTCCGTTGCAGCTACTGGAACGGTTGATGCTCCAAATAAGTTGACCAGCTGTTGGAGAGGATTAATATAATGTGCTATGTCTATAACCTGCTGGATAGAAGGACTCAGCGCAGCCAGATCCTGAAGAGGTGACATGCTCTGGATACCTGGAGGATAAATAACAGGTCCCAAAGTCTCTGTTGCTGCAGGTTGCATCGATGCCGAAGTGATGCTCAGGGCTGACGCTTGTCGAGCTGGACTGAATGTTGCCTCAGCCAAACCTTGAGGGAAGTTCGTCTCCACGGCATTTCGTAATGCATCCTTCTTGGCAGGTGTTCGGCTCTCCCAGTGTCTGCTGCTCTCCTCACCCGACATAGTAGTAATGTCTCTCTCTGTTATTCGGTAAGGGCTAAGCATTTTCTATCAGCATGTCAACCGAATCCACTACGCCCTTTTCCGTCAGTATAAGCCGGTTCCTTTGAGAAGCCACCACATGCTTGTCCAGATCCTCCCTCTTGAACGACCGGAAAAAACACAATTTACAGTAGAAGGGCGCATCATCCAGGCTCAGATGCTCAAGTAGTGGTCATAAACCCGATATCGTGCTTCGATGAACACATTGTTGCTCTTGTGCAGGCACTTGTTGTACTGGTATGCCTTTCGCCTGTGGCTTGCGGATGAACTGCCGTTGGACATTATTGCTGACGTTTATGAAATGATACAACATATATATCCTGAATAAAACCCAAATAAATCCCACGTCGAATTATGTTAACCTATGCGTTCGATTGCTGTCAGTTCTTTTTCCTGAACTACAAACGAACCTCTATCGCAATGTGTGGTTCTCTTTCCCGTACATATGTCAGTTTCCCCTTTCCACTGTGTAGTTACTGCATCCCTTCATTGGATACCGCTAACAGTCTTACTCTCTCGGTGTTAGACTTATAAACACATCCTTTGTGCGTACTTCTATATCATTTTATACTCTACCGGCGCATTGCCCCTCACCAAAGTGATTCGATCCCGACCAACCATGTGGACACACCTTTTTCTTAACCTCTGCTTAACCCCTGCGATACTTTTCCAGTACTCTCTTAACCAACCGTTCCCAATCCTCTGTTCACTATGGTCTAAATCTAACCTTCTCCTAAAGTGTGCCCGAAACGTTGTGCTGATAGCTACATATACCCATATGTATTATACAACATTAATGGATCTTAGTTATAAATAGTGGTATATTACAAATGTATGCTGTTATCTTTACAATGACTGCATGGTGCAAATACTTTTACCAAACATCTATACACATTTTCCGCTTTAACACACTTTGCGGTGCAAATGTATACACACATGTCTACATGCTATGTGCTCTCACCAGCCGTAACATTTATATATACCAGTCCAGTAATTTTTAAGCTAAACATGTGTAACATACATTTATAACATTAATCAAAACATACATGTTTGACATGACTGATACATGTCACAAATAACAAAAATGCATAGTTTGGCGTCACCGCATCATTATATCTTCTACAGTTTAATGTCCTCTTTGCCCGCTCTATCCCTCATACGGTTTCAGCTTGTTAATGATGAACTAATTTCTCGTGCCCAAGCTTATCTAACTGCAGGATGATATTAACACCTGCGATAGCCTGATTGACTAGATAAGGACCATCATATATATATATCCGTTCTAGTTTCGGAGCTATCCCTACCTTGCGTGCTTCTGCCAGACACCATACTGTATCGCGCCAGCTTCATATTTATTCACCGATACGTTAGTGTCATAAATTACCATGTGTCTCCTTGCCGCTACAGCTAAATGGTCATGGTCTATGCTATGAGCGTGTTGCATCATTGACCTCAGTGTGAATATATATATATGGTGGAATATATATTCCCCATAGGAGGTTACATCTTGACCATCGATTATCGTAGAGCTTCCAAATAATAACTCGGAGGGTAGTCTGACTTCGCGCCCCATTGTCATAAGATTGGGTGTCAGGCCAGTTGATTCAGTCGGTGTTGCACGATACGCGCCGGCGAGACAACAACCTATGTTACGATCCCATTGATCCCGCTCACCGCTCAGGAATGCCTTTATACACCAGTGTTTTATTAAACCGACTGTCGATTACATCGGGGATTTCTCGGGCTTGTGCGCAACTTTCGAATTTCAAGCATTCGGCATAGTTCCTTGAACAATCTGTTATCGTAGTTACGACCGTGGTCACTAAGTATGTATAGAGGACATCCCCATCTGGCTATGAAATAATTCAGAACACGTGTCACATTCGCTCTCGGGGTCTTGATTGGTCTGTTGTCTGCTGCACACACATCACACTGCTTAATGTGTAGATCCACATCTCATTTCGTGGCATACCAGTAATACATCTGGCGGTTCTTCTCTGTGGTTTTCTAGGACCCCAGGTGACCTGAAATGACAGAATTATGGTGCTCGAGTAGCAACCCTTTTCTCATGGCATAAGGGACCACGAATTGCAAGTGCTCACCGGTTTTGTTTAACTTGAACAGAGTACAATGCTCGACCATTAAGACCTCCCATAGTACCCAGTACATGTCTACTTGCTGGACTGAAAGACAGTACTTCCTTACTGCTTGGCCTGTAGTTTTGCCTTTACTATTGGCCATATATCCCTGTCATTCTCCTGTAGCGTTCTTATGTCATCAAGGCATTTACCACCTGTCCACGTCAGACGATGTAGTCTATTGTCGGTAGCATTCACTTGGCTTACAGCTTTAGACGTGCTTGGCTGATTAACAGTATGTACCTGTATGTTAAGATTGCAGTTGAAAGAAAAACAAGAATGTCATGAAAAAGAGTTAAATTGAAAGTGAGCTATCAAGATTGAAAACTAAGCTTTCAAAATCAACAGCAGATTCTCTGATCTATGAATAACAACATACAAAATTGAAGAACATGATTCAGGTATCCTCAACGGAAAAATCTGAATTAGTAGATCATTTGCAGAAAGCTAGGATAGCATATGTCAGTGTTGAATATCAGCTTGAAAATACGTAGGAAGACGTGGGTGTCCAATTTGACTGTGAAGCTAAATATTTCAAAGAAATTCTGATGAAAGAATTAAATGACATATATCCAGGAGAAATCCAAATCAAATAGTGTCATTCAGGTGCAGATAATACTGTTAGACAGCACGGGACGACCAGTCCGACTAATACCAATCCACGCAGAACTAGTGAAACAAAACGAACATTCATAGCTGGTGACCCGATGACAAAAATACTTAGTACACGAACAGTAGTAGTTAAAAGTCAGCATCACGACGCACTCTGGTGTTAAGAGTAAAAACTATTGACACTACTTTTATATCAACACACGATTCAGATCCAGGAAGCATTAAGGGGATGTGTGAACCAATAATGTGTCAGATTCAGACAGTTGCCATTACATTGTCGACGAACTTAAAAGATGCCATCAACACAGTACAATCATTAAATAATGCAAACGCTAAAATCATAGTCTCATCAATTCTCCGCGTAGATATGGTACGGTTGTAAACAATATCATTGCAGAAACCAACAGATCATTGGAAGAGGTGTAGCGAAGAAGGACTTCATTTTCTTAACAATGACCCTGTGTTTATGAAACAAGGCAAACCGAACGCATCATTGTATCATGATCATGTTCACCTTAACAAAAAAGGCGGGAACATATTTGGGACCATTCAGAAACAAGTTAAATCTGGTACTTGTGATACCAAAAACTCCAGATATTGAAATGAAAGAAAATACTTATGTTTCCGAAATGGGAGGTTTACAGGTAGGAATCAACGACAGAATGTTCAACAAAAGTTCATCACCAAAACAGGGAAATGCTTTACATGCCAGTCCCAGCTTAGTGGTTGAGGAACAATCAAACACCCTGGAATGCCTCGTTGGGGCAGACATTACCTTGGACATGGAGGTAAACTGTTACGCTCGTGATACAGGCAGCTTAAACTGTACTAGTAATTGTATTGATAGTCTTGATGTTAATTGATGTTTATACTATGAGGCTCTATGTTCTGTAAGCACTCATGATGAAAATGTTACTCAGAATTCTATAAATAATTCCAGCAGTTCATTGAACATTGCCTGTACTACACAGCCTGATATGTGTACGTCAAACTGTTCTATCGATAATGATGTACATGTATGTTCAAATCATTTTGCTACTGTGACTGATGGTAGTGATCCGTTGAACGACTGTATCCACACAATATTACAGCTGAAAACGATAATAGTCTTATGATCTTACACTGCTGAATTACCCGATGTTAAGAGATGGTATAAACAAAAGCGACTACGCAGAAATCAAACTTCTGTCAGGGAACTTCATGTAGACAATTTCCAATTATGTCGTAAGGATAGGATCACAAATGGTGGTAGTTTACTTATATATGTGAGGGACGTTCTACCGTGTATTCTTAGAGCTGATCTGGTTGATAATAATTCTTAATCTCTTTGTCTGGAAATTAAGCAATTTTATTCTAAAACAATTTATACTATGCTACACAAATAGACCACCTTCTTCAAGCAGTTGTGCACTGAAGAGTGAATGAATTGTATTTGGCGACATTAATTTTGACTTGTCGAAATTAGAGGGTAATTCGAAAGCATGGTTCGATCTTATGGAATCTGCTAATTTCGCACAATTGGTTAAAAGCCCTACCAGAATTAAATACCATTATTCTACACTGATAGACAATGCATTTCCAAACGTTCCTGGAATTATCACTGATGTGTTCGTGCCTGTTTACTCTATAAGTTGTTATTATCCCATTTGTATAACTCGTAAAGTTTCATCTAACTACACGAAGGGTCCTGTCCATAACTTACAGGTCTATGAAGCATTTTAATGAAGTTTGTCAGTGATCTTGCTGAACAACCATCGTCAAATATTTGTAAATTCGATATGAAAATAGATGAATCTGTTGAATTGTTTATGCACATGTTCAATTCTGTATTAGACTGACATGCACCCAAACGAAGAAATCGTGTAAAACGAACAATTCAACCAAACTGGATACGGAAATCATCGATGCAATTAAAACTTAAAACTTTCCATAAGAAAATTGCGAATTAAACACTCTGTTGACAGAAGGTTAAAACATTTATTTTCATGGCCAAACACAATTTTACGATGACATTAACTCTATGAACTAGTCTTCATGGATTATGTTGTTTTAAATCCCAAGATCAGACTAATTACGTAAATGACAATGACGGGAATCCTATTACTTGCCCACATGAGATGGCCGATGTGTTCAACGCACACTTGTATAGTACTTTTCATGACAATAACACGCCTATCAATATATATGTTATCGGTAATCATGAACGTGATACCACAACACATTTCCCGTGTTTTACAATTCGGTTGGTACTACCTACATGTGTTGAATAAACTAGCTTAAATCCATTGACATTTCCAAATCAACTGGATTAGACGGTATTGGGGGTCAGGTACTTGGACATGTGTGGGATAGTGATAGCCCTTGTTTTGACGAAAATATTCAACACCAGTATAATTACGAATAAATCCCCACTACATTTTAGACAAGCAAAAGTTATCCCCGTACACAAAAAAGGTTCAAAAGAAGCTAAAGAGTTCAATGCTTTCGGCTATATCCCTTATTTTAGAGCGTAACGTAAGCATGTATCTAAAGCAACATATGGAATATAATAACCTGTTTTATTTACGTCAGTCTGGCTTTGGGTCGCATCATTCATGTCAGACGGCTCTCACTAATATGATTGAAGACTGGATTACTGCCAATGAAAACAACGAAATAGTAGGCACTCTTTTCATTGACCTATCAAAAGCATTTGATTTGGTCAATCATAGCATCTTACTTGAAAAAATGAAAGTTCACAAATACAGTTGCACTATTTCTTGGTTTGCATCTTATCTGAATAACAGGACTTAGTTAACACACATCTGGTATAAAGTCAAAGCCTAGTACAGTAGTATCCGGTGTTCCCCAAGGATCTGCATTAGGTCCATTGTTGTTTCTACTCTTTAAAATGACCTGCCACTATCAACACAAAACTATGTGACAGATATATTTGCAGATGATACGACTCTTTCAGCTACTAGTCGACCAATATATACTATAGTGACTTCTCTTGCTAATGATCTTCAAAATGTTGATAATTGGTGTGATTTGAATCACATTTGAATGTCAACCAATGCAACAAAAACTAAAGTCATGTATATTTCTTCAAGGTCGAAGTCTAGTGATATATATGCCTATGCTCGTAATATTCATTTTAAAAATGACATAATATCATGCAACTCTGAAGATAGACTTCTTGGGATAGCAATAGGCACTGTCTTGGAACTCTCAAATTGATAATGTTATCAAGAAATGTAAGTCCTTGTTATATTTATTGTCGCGTATCAAATCATTCCTTTCGATACATAATTATGCACAAGGTTATTATTAATTCCTACATTGTAACCACTGTTGTGTAATATTGGGGGGGGGATTGTAATGCATATTTAGAGGATACAATTGTTAGATTCCAAGAACGAGCTGCAAGATTAATTCTTGACAACGATTTTTACACGCCTTCTTACGAACTTTTATCAACTCTCAAGTGGATGACTTTCCCAGAAAGGGTTAGCTTTCAAAAAGCAGTCTTAATGTTTAAAACACCCAATGTCCTAGCACCTGTCTATCTGTAAGAGTCATTCAGATTTACAGATGTTCGAACTCAAAACTTGCGATCATCCGCCAATCTCAAACGTTACCCTCCTAAGCCAACTACTAAAGATTGTAGGGTCACACTTGTGGAATTCACTCCCTTATCTCATCACATCAGCACATTCTGTTCCACACTTCAAAGTTTTTTATATCAGTTGGTGCAAAGAACAGACCAATAGCATAATAAACTGATTATATACAATTATACAAGTATATCAGTATTAGTTCTTTCAGCTTATATCTTATTTACTATGAAAGTTTTACAGGTTACTGTTTACATGTTACATTTTGCTATTGCATGTTTTAATTTATTGAGGGCCTCATTGTAGATTGACTTAATTGTTCAAATGAACTATCTCGTTAAATAAAGTATTTATTATTATTATTATTATTACAAACCGTGTTGCCATATGCATGTATGTAATGTACATATCTAGTTAAACCGTGTCTCCACATACATGTATGTAATGTACATATCTAGATAAACCGTGTCGCCATATACATGTATGTAATGTACATATCTAGTTAAACCGTGTCTCCACATACATGTATGTAATGTACATATCTAGATAAACCGTGTCGCCATATACATGTATGTAATGTACATATCTAGATAAACCGTGTCGCCATATACATGTATGAATGTGCATATCTAGATAAACCGTGTCGCCATATACATGTATGTAATGTACATATCTAGATAAACCATGTCGCCATATACATGTATGTAATGTACATATCTAGATAAACCGTGTCGCCATATGCATGTATGTAATGTGCATATCTAGATAAACCGTGTCGCCATATGCATGTATGTAATGTACATATCTAGATAAACCGTGTCGCCATATACATGTATGTAATGTACATATCTAGATAAACCGTGTCGCCATATGCATGTATGTAATGTACACATCGAGATAAACCGTGTCGCCATATACATGTATGTAATGTACATATCTAGATAAACCGTGTCGCCATATGCATGTATGTAATGTGCATATCTAGATAAACCGTGTCGCCATATATATGTATGTAATGTACATATCTAGATAAACCGTGTCGCCATATGCATGTATGTAATGTACATATCTAGATAAACCGTGTCGCCATATACATGTATGTAATGTACATATCTAGATAAACCGTGTCGCCATATGCATGTATGTAATGTACATATCTAGATAAACCGTGTCGCCATATACATGTATGTAATGTGCATGCCTAGATAAACTGTGTCGCCATATACATGTATGTAATGTACATATCTAAATAAACCGTGTCGCCATATGCATGTATGCAATGTACATATCTAGATAAACCGTGTCGCCATATACATGTATGTAATGTGCATATCTAGATAAACCGTGTCGCCATATGCATGTATGTAATGTATATATCTAGATAAACCGTGTCGCCATATACATGTATGTAATGTGCATATCTAGATAAACCGTGTCGCCATATACATGTATGTAATGTGCATATCTAGATAAACCGTGTCGCCATATACATGTATGTAATGTACATATCTAGATAAACCGTGTCGCCATATACATGTATGTACTGTACATATCTAGATAAACCGTGTCGCCAGATACATGTATGTAATGTGCATATTTAGATAAACCGTGTCGCCATATGCATGTATGTAATGTACATATCTAGATAAACCGTGTCGCCATATACATGTATGTAATGTACATATCTAGATAAACCGTGTCGCCATATGCATGTATGTAATGTACACATCGAGATAAACCGTGTCGCCATATACATGTATGTAATGTACATATCTAGATAAACCGTGTCGCCATATGCATGTATGTAATGTGCATATCTAGATAAACCGTGTTGCCATATATATGTATGTAATATACATATCTAGATAACCGTGTGGCCATATACATGTATGTAATGTACATATCTAGATAAACCGTGTCGCCATATGCATGTATGTAATGTACATATCTAGATAAACCGTGTCGCCATATATATATATGTAATGTACATATCTAGATAAACCGTGTCGCCATATGCATGTATGTAATGTACATATCTAGATAAACCGTGTCGCCATATATATATATGTAATGTACATATCTAGATAAACCATGTCGCCATATGCATGTATGTAATGTACATATCTAGATAAACCGTGTCGCCATATACATGTATGTAATGTACATATCTAGATAAACCGTGTCGCCATATGCATGTATGTAATGTACATATCTAGATAAACCGTGTCGCCATATACATGTATGTAATGTGCATGCCTAGATAAACCGTGTCGCCATATACATGTATGTAATGTACATATCTAAATAAACCGTGTCGCCATATGCAAGTATGCAATGTACATATCTAGATAAACCGTGTCGCCATATACATGTATGTAATGTGCATATCTAGATAAACCGTGTCGCCATATGCATGTATGTAATGTACATATCTAGATAAACCGTGTCGCCATATACATGTATGTAATGTACATATCTAGATAAACCGTGTCGCCATATGCATGTATGTAATGTACATATTTAGATAAACCGTGTCGCCATATGCATGTATGTAATGTACATATTTAGATAAACTGTGTCGCCATATGCATGTATGTAATGTACATATTTAGATAAACTGTGTCGCCATATGCATGTATGTAATGTACATATTGAGATAAACCGTATCGCCATATGCATGTATGTAATGTACATATTTAGATAAACTGTGTCGCCATATGCATGTATGTAATGTACATATCTAGATAAACCGTGTCGCCATATGTATGTATGTAATGTACATATTGAGATAAACCGTGTCGCCATATACATGTATGTAATGTACATATCTAGATAAACCGTGTGGCCATATACATGTATGTAATGTATATATTTAGATAAACCGTGTCGCCATATACATGTATGTAATTTACATATCTAGATAAACCGTGTGGCCATATACATGTATGTAATGTACATATCTAGATAAACCGTGTGGCCATATACATGTATGTAATGTACATATCTAGATAAACCGTGTGGCCATATACATGTATGTAATGTACATATCTAGATAAACCGTGTGGCCATATACATGTATGTAATGTACATATCTAGATAAACCGTGTCGCCATATACATGTATGTAATGTACATATCTAGATAAACCGTGTCGCCATATACATATATGTAATGTACATATCTAGATAAACCATGTCGCCATATATATGTATGTAATGTACATATCTAGATAAACCGTGTCGCCATATACATGTATGTAATGTGCATATCTAGATAAACCGTGTCGCCATATACATGTATGTAATGTGCATATCTAGATAAACCGTGTCGCCATATATATGTATGTAATGTACATATCTAGATAAACCGTGTCGCCATATACATGTATGTAATGTGCATATCTAGATAAACCGTGTCGCCATATACATGTATGTAATGTGCATATCTAGATAAACCGTGTCGCCATATACATGTATGTATTGTACATATCTAGATAAACCGGTCGCCATATACATGTATGAATGTACATATCTAGATAAACCGTGTCGCCATATGCATGTATGTAATGTGCATATCTAGATAAACCGTGTCGCCATATACATGTATGTAATGTACATCTAGATAAACCGTGTCGCCATATACATGTATGTAATGTACATATCTAGATAAACCGTGTCGCCATATGCATGTATGTAATGTACACATCGAGATAAACCGTGTCGCCATATACATGTATGTAATGTACATATCTAGATAAACCGTGTCGCCATATGCATGTATGTAATGTGCATATCTAGATAAACCGTGTTGCCATATATATGTATGTAATGTACATATCTAGATAAACCGTGTCGCCATATACATGTATGTAATGTACATATCTAGATAACCGTGTGGCCATATACATGTGTGTAATGTACATATCTAGATAAACCGTGTCGCCATATGCATGTATGTAATGTACATATCTAGATAAACCGTGTCGCCATATACATATATGTAATGTACATATCTAGATAAACCATGTCGCCATATGCATGTATGTAATGTACATATCTAGATAAACCGTGTCGCCATATACATGTATGTAATGTACATATCTAGATAAACCGTGTCGCCATATGCATGTATGTAATGTACATATCTAGATAAACGTGTCGCCATATACATGTATGTAATGTGCATGCCTAGATAAACCGTGTCGCCATATACATGTATGTAATGTACATATCTAAATAAACCGTGTCGCCATATGCATGTATGCAATGTACATATCTAGATAAACCGTGTCGCCATATACATGTATGTAATGTGCATATCTAGATAAACCGTGTCGCCATATGCATGTATGTAATGTATATATCTAGATAAACCGTGTCGCCATATACATGTATGTAATGTACATATCTAGATAAACCGTGTCGCCATATACATGTATGTAGTGTACATATCTAGATAAACCGTGTCGCCATATGCATGTATGTAATGTACATATTTAGATAAACCGTGTCGCCATATGCATGTATGTAATGTACATATTTAGATAAACCGTGTCGCCATACGCATGTATGTAATGTACATATCTAGATAAACCGTGTCGCCATATGCATGTATGTAATGTACATATTTAGATAAACCGTGTGGCCATATGCATGTATGTAATGTGCATATCTAGATAAACCGTGTCGCCATATGCATGTATGTAATGTACATATCTAGATAAACCGTGTCGCCATATACATGTATGTAATGTACATATCTAGATAAACCGTGTCGCCATATGCATGTATGTAATGTACACATCGAGATAAACCGTGTCGCCATATACATGTATGTAATGTACATATCTAGATAAACCGTTTCGCCATATGCATGTATGTAATGTGCATATCTAGATAAACCGTGTCGCCATATATATGTATGTAATGTACATATCAAGATAAACCGTGTCGCCATACGCATGTATGTAATGTACATATCTAGATAAACCGTGTCGCCATATGCATGTATGTAATGTACATATTTAGATAAACCGTGTGGCCATATGCATGTATGTAATGTACATATCTAGATAAACCGTGTCGCCATATACATGTATGTAATGTACATATCTAGATAAACCGTGTGGCCATATACATGTATGTAATGTACATATCTAGATAACCGTGTGGCCATATACATGTATGTAATGTACATATCTAGATAAACCGTGTCGCCATATGCATGTATGTAATGTACATATCTAGATAAACCGTGTCGCCATATACATATATGTAATGTACATATCTAGATAAACCATGTCGCCATATACATGTATGTAATGTACATATTTAGATAAACCGTGTCGCCATATGCATGTATGTAATGTACATATTTAGATAAACCGTGTCGCCATATGCATGTATGTAATGTACATATTTAGATAAACCGTGTCGCCATATGCATGTATGTAATGTACATATCTAGATAAACCGTGTCGCCATATACATGTATGTAATGTACATATCTAGATAAACCGTGTCGCCATATACATGTATGTAATGTACATATCTAGATAAACCGTGTCGCCATATACATGTATGTAATGTACATATCTAGATAAACCGTGTCGCCATATACATGTATGTAATGTACATATCTAGATAAACCGTGTCGCCATATACATGTATGTAATGTACATATCTAGATAAACCGTGTCGCCATATACATGTATGTAATGTACATATCTAGATAAACCGTGTCGCCATATACATGTATGTAATGTACATATCTAGATAAACCGTGTCGCCATATACATGTATGTAATGTACATATCTAGATAAACCGTGTCGCCATATACATGTATGTAATGTACATATCTAGATAAACCGTGTCGCCATATACATGTATGTAATGTACATATCTAGATAACCGTGTCGCCATATGCATGTATGTAATGTACATATCTAGATAAACCGTGTCGCCATATGCATGTATGTAATGTACATATTTAGATAAACCGTGTCGCCATATGCATGTATGTAATGTACATATTTAGATAAACCGTGTCGCCATATGCATGTATGTAATGTACATATTTAGATAAACCGTGTCGCCATATGCATGTATGTAATGTACATATTTAGATAAACCGTGTCGCCATATGCATGTATGTAATGTACATATTTAGATAAACCGTGTCGCCATATGCATGTATGTAATGTACATATCTAGATAAACCGTGTCGCCATATACATGTATGTAATGTACATATCTAGATAAACCGTGTCGCCATATACATGTATGTAATGTACATATCTAGATAAACCGTGTCGCCATATACATGTATGTAATGTACATATCTAGATAAACCGTGTCGCCATATACATGTATGTAATGTACATATCTAGATAAACCGTGTCGCCATATACATGTATGTAATGTACATATCTAGATAAACCGTGTCGCCATATACATGTATGTAATGTACATATCTAGATAAACCGTGTCGCCATATACATGTATGTAATGTACATATCTAGATAAACCGTGTCGCCATATACATGTATGTAATGTACATATCTAGATAAACCGTGTCGCCATATACATGTATGTAATGTACATATCTAGATAAACCGTGTCGCCATATACATGTATGTAATGTACATATTTAGATAAACCGTGTCGCCATATGCATGTATGTAATGTACATATTTAGATAAACCGTGTCGCCATATGCATGTATGTAATGTACATATTTAGATAAACCGTGTCGCCATATGCATGTATGTAATGTACATATTTAGATAAACCGTGTCGCCATATGCATGTATGTAATGTACATATTTAGATAAACCGTGTCGCCATATGCATGTATGTAATGTACATATTTAGATAAACCGTGTCGCCATATGCATGTATGTAATGTACATATTTAGATAAACCGTGTCGCCATATGCATGTATGTAATGTACATATTTAGATAAACCGTGTCGCCATATGCATGTATGTAATGTACATATCTAGATAAACCGTGTCGCCATATGCATGTATGTAATGTACATATTTAGATAAACCGTGTCGCCATATGCATGTATGTAATGTACATATCTAGATAAACCGTGTCGCCATATACATGTATGTAATGTACATATCTAGATAAACCGTGTCGCCATATACATGTATGTAATGTACATATCTAGATAAACCGTGTCGCCATATACATGTATGTAATGTACATATCTAGATAAACCGTGTCGCCATATACATGTATGTAATGTACATATCTAGATAAACCGTGTCGCCATATACATGTATGTAATGCATATCTAGATAAACCGTGTCGCCATATACATGTATGTAATGTACATATCTATAAACCGTGTCGCCATATACATGTATGTAATGTACATATCTATAAACCGTGTGCCATATCATGTATGTAATGTACATATTAGATAAACCGTGTCGCCATATGCATGTATGTAATGTACATATCTAGATAAACCGTGTCGCCATATGCATGTATGTAATGTACATATCTAGATAAACCGTGTCGCCATATGCATGTATGTAATGTACATATCTAGATAAACCGTGTCGCCATATACATGTATGTAATGTACATATCTAGATAAACCGTGTCGCCATATACATGTATGTAATGTACATATCTAGATAAACCGTGTCGCCATATACATGTATGTAATGTACATATCTAGATAAACCGTGTCGCCATATGCATGTATGTAATGTACATATCTAGATAAACCGTGTCGCCATATACATGTATGTAATGTACATATCTAGATAAACCGTGTCGCCATATACATGTATGTAATGTACATATCTAGATAAACCGTGTCGCCATATACATGTATGTAATGTACATATCTAGATAAACCGTGTCGCCATATACATGTATGTAATGTACATATCTAGATAAACCGTGTCGCCATATGCATGTATGTAATGTACATATTAGATAAACCGTGTCGCCATATGCATGTATGTAATGTACATATTTAGATAAACCGTGTCGCCATATGCATGTATGTAATGTACATATTAGATAAACCGTGTCGCCATATGCATGTATGTAATGTACATATCTAGATAAACCGTGTCGCCATATACATGTATGTAATGTACATATTTAGATAAACCGTGTCGCCATATGCATGTATGTAATGTACATATCTAGATAAACCGTGTCGCCATATGCATGTATGTAATGTACATATTTAGATAAACCGTGTCGCCATATGCATGTATGTAATGTACATATTTAGATAAACCGTGTCGCCATATGCATGTATGTAATGTACATATTTAGATAAACCGTGTCGCCATATGCATGTATGTAATGTACATATCTAGATAAACCGTGTCGCCATATACATGTATGTAATGTACATATCTAGATAAACCGTGTCGCCATATACATGTATGTAATGTACATATCTAGATAAACCGTGTCGCCATATACATGTATGTAATGTACATATCTAGATAAACCGTGTCGCCATATACATGTATGTAATGTCATATCTAGATAAACCGTGTCGCCATATACATGTATGTAATGTACATATCTAGATAAACCGTGTCGCCATATGCATGTATGTAATGTACATATCTAGATAAACCGTGTCGCCATATGCATGTATGTAATGTACATATTTAGATAAACCGTGTCGCCATATGCATGTATGTAATGTACATATTTAGATAAACCGTGTCGCCATATGCATGTATGTAATGTACATATTTAGATAAACCGTGTCGCCATATGCATGTATGTAATGTACATATTTAGATAAACCGTGTCGCCATATGCATGTATGTAATGTACATATTTAGATAAACCGTGTCGCCATATGCATGTATGTAATGTACATATTTAGATAAACCGTGTCGCCATATGCATGTATGTAATGTACATATTTAGATAAACCGTGTCGCCATATGCATGTATGTAATGTACATATCTAGATAAACCGTGTCGCCATATACATGTATGTAATGTACATATCTAGATAAACCGTGTCGCCATATACATGTATGTAATGTACATATCTAGATAAACCGTGTCGCCATATACATGTATGTAATGTACATATCTAGATAAACCGTGTCGCCATATACATGTATGTAATGTACATATTTAGATAAACCGTGTCGCCATATGCATGTATGTAATGTACATATTTAGATAAACCGTGTCGCCATATGCATGTATGTAATGTACATATTTAGATAAACCGTGTCGCCATATGCATGTATGTAATGTACATATCTAGATAAACCGTGTCGCCATATACATGTATGTAATGTACATATCTAGATAAACCGTGTCGCCATATACATGTATGTAATGTACATATCTAGATAAACCGTGTCGCCATATGCATGTATGTAATGTACATATTTAGATAAACCGTGTCGCCATATGCATGTATGTAATGTACATATTTAGATAAACCGTGTCGCCATATGCATGTATGTAATGTACATATTTAGATAAACCGTGTCGCCATATGCATGTATGTAATGTACATATCTAGATAAACCGTGTCGCCATATACATGTATGTAATGTACATATCTAGATAAACCGTGTCGCCATATACATGTATGTAATGTACATATCTAGATAAACCGTGTCGCCATATACATGTATGTAATGTGCATATCTAGATAAACCGTGTCGCCATATACATGTATGTAATGTACATATCTAGATAAACCGTGTGCCATATGCATGTATGTAATGTACATATCTAGATAAACCGTGTCGCCATATACATGTATGTAATGTACATATCTAGATAAACCGTGTCGCCATATACATGTATGTAATGTGCATATCTAGATAAACCGTGTCGCCATATACATGTATGTAATGTGCATATCTAGATAAACCGTGTCGCCATACATGTATGTAATGTACATATCTAGATAAACCGTGTCGCCATATGCATGTATGTAATGTACATTTTAGATAAACCGTGTCGCCATATGCATGTATGTAATGTACATATTTAGATAAACCGTGTCGCCATATGCATGTATGTAATGTACATATTTAGATAAACCGTGTCGCCATATGCATGTATGTAATGTACATATTTAGATAAACCGTGTCGCCATATGCATGTATGTAATGTACATATCTAGATAAACCGTGTCGCCATATACATGTATGTAATGTACATATCTAGATAAACCGTGTCGCCATATACATGTATGTAATGTACATATCTAGATAAACCGTGTGGCCATATGCATGTATGTAATGTACATATCTAGATAAACCGTGTCGCCATATACATGTATGTAATGTACATATCTAGATAAACCGTGTCGCCATATACATGTATGTAATGTGCATATCTAGATAAACCGTGTCGCCATATACATGTATGTAATGTGCATATCTAGATAAACCGTGTCGCCATATACATGTATGTAATGTGCATATCTAGATAAACCGTGTCGCCATATGCATGTATGTAATGTACATATTTAGATAAACCGTGTCGCCATATGCATGTATGTAATGTACATATTTAGATAAACCGTGTCGCCATACGCATGTATGTAATGTACATATTTAGATAAACCGTGTCGCCATATGCATGTATGTAATGTACATATTTAGATAAACCGTGTCGCCATATGCATGTATGTAATGTACATATTTAGATAAACCGTGTCGCCATATGCATGTATGTAATGTACATATTTAGATAAACCGTGTCGCCATATGCATGTATGTAATGTACATATTTAGATAAACCGTGTCGCCATATGCATGTATGTAATGTACATATTTAGATAAACCGTGTCGCCATATGCATGTATGTAATGTACATATTTAGATAAACCGTGTCGCCATATGCATGTATGTAATGTACATATTTAGATAAACCGTGTCGCCATATGCATGTATGTAATGTACATATTTAGATAAACCGTGTCGCCATATGCATGTATGTAATGTACATATCTAGATAAACCGTGTCGCCATATACATGTATGTAATGTGCATATCTAGATAAACCGTGTGGCCATATACATGTATGTAATGTGCATATCTAGATAAACCGTGTCGCCATATACATGTATGTAATGGGCAAATCTAGTTAAACCGTGTTCCCATATACATGTATGTAATGTACATATCTAGATAAACCGTGTGGCCATATACATGTATGTAATGTACATATCTAGATAAACCGTGTGGCCATATACATGTATGTAATGTACATATCTAGATAAACCGTGTGGCCATATACATGTATGTAATGTACATATCTAGATAAACCGTGTCGCCATATACATGTATGTAATGTACATATCTAGATAAACCGTGTGGCCATATATATGTATGTAATGTACATATCTAGATAAACCGTGTGGCCATATACATGTATGTAATGTACATATCTAGATAAACCGTGTCGCCATATACATGTATGTAATGTACATATCTAGATAAACCGTGTCGCCATATACATGTATGTAATGTACATATCTAGATAAACCGTGTCGCCATATACATGTATGTAATGTGCATATTTAGATAAACCGTGTCGCCATATGCATGTATGTAATGTACATATCTAGATAAACCGTGTGGCCATATACATGTATGTAATGTGCATATTTAGATAAACCGTGTCGCCATATACATGTATGTAATGTACATATCTAGATAAACCGTGTGGCCATATACATGTATGTAATGTACATATCTAGATAAACCGTGTCGCCATATACATGTATGTAATGTACATATCTAGATAAACCGTGTGGCCATATACATGTATGTAATGTACATATCTAGATAAACCGTGTGGCCATATACATGTATGTAATGTACATATCTAGATAAACCGTGTCGCCATATACATGTATGTAATGTACATATCTAGATAAACCGTGTCGCCATATACATGTATGTAATGTACATATCTAGATAAACCGTGTGGCCATATACATGTATGTAATGTACATATCTAGATAAACCGTGTGGCCATATACATGTATGTAATGTGCATATCTAGATAAACCGTGTCGCCATATACATGTATGTAATGTGCATATCTAGATAAACCGTGTGGCCATATACATGTATGTAATGTGCATATCTAGATAAACCGTGTCGCCATATACATGTATGTACTGTGCATATCTATATAAACCGTGTGGCCATATACATGTATGTAATGTGCATATCTAGATAAACCGTGTCGCCATATACATGTATGTACTGTGCATATCTATATAAACCGTGTGGCCATATACATGTATGTAATGTACATATCTAGATAAACCGTGTGGCCATATACATGTATGTAATGTGCATATCTATATAACCGTGTGTCCATATACATGTATGTAATGTACATATCTAGATAAACCGTGTCGCCATATACATGTATGTAATGTGTATAATGTCGTCTCCTATCGTACTAACACTGTTTCCTGGTGGTCAACCTTTGCTAAAAACTATTAATTTAGTTTTTCTAGCATTTATAGTTAGCTTCCAATGATCACAATATACTTTAAAGTTGTCGAGTGCAAGTTGCATGTCATTTTCAGTATCACTAAAAATAACCGTATCATCAGCATAAAGTAAAATAAACAATTTAAGGACAAGGATGAGCATCATCAATGTCTATGTTCATACTTACACCATTTATATCATGTCTATTTAAATATTCTTCTAGATAATTCAGGAAAAACTAATAAGAAAACAGACGAGTCTGCCTGACACCATTTAAGCAATTGAAATAGGCCGAGCTTCCTTCATGTGAAACCTTTGACTTAATGTTGTTATGCATATTATATATTACTTTAAGGCATTTCCCAGGCTATTTTCATTGTGCAGTTGTTTCCAGAGCTCAATCCTCCACACACTATCAAACGCCTGCTTAAAATCTATCAAACAACACTAACTTTTATTGCATCAGCATTCACACGATCTATTTGACTTTTTAGAATAAATATATCACAGTTGAGTTTTTCTAAATCCAGCCTGTGTAGTATTTATAAGATCGGTCCTTTCAGCATAATTATATTATGTTCAATCTACTATTTAGAATATATGTAAATACTTTTCATTAACAACTTAATAAGTGACATGTGACGTTACTTTTCTTGCTTTATTGGGTCTCCTTTAATTGTATATATTGGTTTATACCTATTGTCCAACATTCTGGGTTATAACCTCCATTAAAACAATACTAAAATGTTTCCGATATATCGGTAGCATACACTTTACTGTTGCTTGTATTTGTTCATTAACTATGCAGTTAATACCTGGCGATTTATTATTGCTTAGACATTTTTGCCGTAATAATTGTTTGCTCAGTTATATAGGTTCGTTTATTTCATTATTAATTTGTGTATTTATTACATCGTTATTAATATTATTAGCTATGTCGTTATCAGTTTCATAATTAGTGTCATTAACATTTTTTAAATAATCATAAAACTCATTTAGTGATGCAGATACTTGTGAAGTTGTTTGAAGCTATATTCATGTACGCGAATATGTAGAAAATATATGTAAATGTTAATTATTTATGACAACATTTTCTATTTAATGTCATTTCTTACACCCATTGCTTTCTAAACAGCCAATGACATTCGCTTTAAAAGTATTCTTTCTTTACAATTGTAATGTAAATGCTTCCTTGACATTTTCAAAACTTTTGTTGACATTTGCCAATTTTAATGATGGTCCTACATATCGCACTTCATCACACAGCGTATCAAATATAGTAGTTGACAGGCGTCTAGTAAATAGATGTTCAGAAACGGAGAGAACAGAACGCGGTAACACGAGACTAGTCAAATATAGGACTATGTATCTTTAATAGTATTATGTTATTCTATATTGTTCATGTGCATCATTTCTCTTTTATGCTTTCCAATGAATTCCAATAATTTACGTTGATTGCTTATTATTTCTTGATTATCAACACATGTTTATGTTTCTGGGTCAGCATTGGTCCAATGGAGCTAATGATAGGTGGTGCTGTTTTACATCGTGATGAAAATGTGTGTATGTCACGACAACGGTATGTTAAGAAATGACTATAATTATATCACATAATTTGAAAATGCGTTATTTTCATTTACAGTAATGATAAATATGCGCTTACCAGTTTTCTTCCCTATACATTTATTTGAAACGAGAATATACGCTGAATTGGGAATGTGAGTTACATTAACCATTTTGATGATAATATGACATCAGGTATTGTTCAACGCTATCACATTGCCCACTCGCTGCAATAATTTTTTTTTTTATATAGTTTATAATGCTTATACACTATTAAATTAAAATCAATGGTTGACGAAGAATCTACGACTGTAAATAAATTTGGAAAAGTGAGGTAAGCATTGTTCGGTGTTTATTTAACACAGCTGTATTTACTAGCATTGGAATATCAATTTGATGGTTGTCAGTATTAATGCATTATTAATTAATATTATTTATATATACCTAGGGATATTTCCTTCCATTATTAATATCATTATCACATGCGGATTCTCGAGTGCTTTAGTGCGTACAATGCTTAATGTTGTAATACAACAAATACATTGCCCTTTAAATACATAGTAAAATATAAAAACATAGTCTTTTCATTTATATTTCCAATCTTTCGCTTATTCTGTTACCACATCCACTGTGTAGAGGTATTCAAATGAAACTGAAAAATAGCAACATTAGTACAGTGTTGTCATGCATATGTGTGACATGATGTGAATAATATATGAATAAACAGACGCAATTCTGGTTGAAGAACATTATTGACGTAGGTCTGGGCATTAATGTTTCCATGAATAACGATTATACGAGTCTTTTGACCATTCATTATCCCGCCCCAGACTAAAACTGAACATCGACCAAAACTGTCTCTTTCAATGACGCACGCATCAGCGTAGCGCTCTCCCCGATAAACTCGTTCACGCCCGTCGGCATGGCTGAAATTAAATCGAGATTCATCCGAAAATAACACTGATCTCCAATCAGCTCGTCGGAAACGTCGGTGACGTCGGCATCAATTACGTATCGCAGCCGGATGAATCCTGGTTAAAATTTGGCCAAAGTACGGTCTGTACGGACGAATCGGATCATTATTTTGCCGAAGTCGGTTCCGACCTGTCTGTGTACTGATTCCATGCTGACGCACTGTTGCTGATGCTGACAGACGTCGGTTACGTAAATGTTGAACCGTAATGTTCGGGGACGGTCGCAAACATTGTGTCCTGATATGGAAACGTGTACGCAAGCGGTTAATTGTTACCCTCGTGTAGGCGAACAGCCGGGATACATCGGCTACTGATGTGCCAATGTTCAGCATCCCAAACGCCTGATTTCGTTGGTTGTTATTTAGGCGTGACAATGTGCTTTGATTGAATCTGATGTGATCTTTTTGTATTGTGCCTAACTGCTGGTCAATCAGTGCAGTCAGATACCAACATCGGATATCAACAATCGCTATACGAGGCGCATGTGCAAATCAAGTGTAACAGGATGGACCGACAACGCTAGATCAAAATACTCAATCAGACTCAATCAACACTCAGTACAATATTTACAAGTTTAATTACAATAATAGATGATGAATTATTTGCATGAATGATGATGATGATAATATAAAACAATGTATGTTCACACGAAGTTCTAAGATCTTGCTCTTAAACAGTTCCTCTCTCAGTCTATACCATCACAACAATACTTGCTAACTGTCTATTGTGAACGTTCGCTAACGTTACAACAATCTCGTATGGTCGTGCGTTGTTAACGTTCGACAACGTTATACCCAACGCTCATGTGACGTACTCACACTAAAAACCGTCTAAAACCGTAGGCAACATAAACTAAAGATAGATTCACGTATCTATTTTGTCTCGATGATTCCAATCTTTGGTGATGTTCCCGTTCTGGTTCCCAGTATAGTGTTGGCTTCCTTGAACTATCTCAAGTAGACCAAGAACATCGTAGTGAGGGTTGTGGTGACACACGCTACGAGACACACCTTTTCTCCACTCCGGGGATATACCACGTCCGGGAAAAACAGTAAACTCCGGGAACTCTATGTCCGGGCAAAACAGCAAATACTGGCTATACTATTTTCAGTCATGATACGTCACATTTCTTAGTTCCAGTACAGTTATGCTTACTATCATTCGTTTATGATGATCAATCAGAGTAAATGATATGAATATATCTATACAATTTATGTAACTGCAGCCAATTACATTAACAATTAACAATTTCACGTACAAATAAGAACAATAACTATAGTAATATCGTACCACGTGCTACGGGTTACGTGCTACTGACCACGTGCGACGCACCAGGTGCGACTGACCACGTGTTACTATTTCAATGAATAAACTGGCATATGTAACAACTGAAATCATTAAAATACAATTTTCTGCCGGTAATAATACTTAATTATGGAGCCTTGAGTATAGAACCACATACACCTCATACGTCAGGCGTTCCATAGTTAATTATGTTAACATGTAACCTTTACAACAAGTAATAGTTGCTGACAATATTAATGCTCATCATGGAACCGCGATCATAAAACCACACAAACATAATGTATCTACGGCGTTCCATAGTTAATGTTTTAATACAAAATCTTCCAACAAAATAGTTACGGACAGAACGATTCAGCATGACGTAACTCTATACGGGCATAATTTCGGCATAAATGATGATGCTATAACTAAACAGAATTGACGTTAAAATACAAAATACAATTTTAACATAAATTTCCACATACCTCGTCTTCCGAGCAAAGCTAAAAAATGTCCTGGAATAGATTCACTATATCCCCAGTCTGTCGTAACAGTCAAATGTGTGCTCCCAAATACCATGAAGCATGACACCGGAGGCTTTTATAATCACAGTGGTCTGCATAACACAAAGTTTCACTGTCTGTCTACTATATATAACAATAAAATGCATCTAACCTATTCTACCTTAATAGTCTGCAGCTACATTTTCTCTCCATGGAATTGCTCTGATTCTCATTCTATATGGTTGCAATGCTAATGTCCACCTCATCCACTTAGAATTGCTTAGTCTGGCTTTGTTCAGATAAGTGAACGATTGATTGTCTGTTTCTAATATAAATTCCTTCCCAAACAGATACCTGTGGAACTTAGAGACACTGCCCATACTATTACTAAGCATTCCCTTTCTATCACTGAATAGGTTTGCTCTCGTGATAGCAACTTCCTACTAGCATACGCTACAGGTAGTTTCTCTACATAATGTTCTTGAAGTAATACTGCACCTAGTCCTACATCTGAGGCATCAACTCTAAGTATCAATGTATTATCTAAATCAGGTAACTTCAGTATAGGCGGTCTTGTCAAACTAGCCTTTAAAGACTGGAAAGCTTTTTCCTGGCTTTCACCCCACTCTACACGATTTGGTTGACCCTTTTTGTTCAATCTTGTGAGTGGAACTGCAATAGCTGAGCAATTCGGGATAAACTTTCTATAAAACCCGACTACACCTAAAAATGAGCGTATTGCCTTCTTCGTTTTCGGTATTTCGGCACCTTGTATGTCATCTACTTTGCTTAATATAGGCATAATGGTTTGGATTTTTTCCTATTATACGACATAAACATTCCAGTTTCTGAAAACCAATTACACACTTGGTTGGTCTAGCTGTGAGGTTAGCCTCCCTAAGATTGGTAAATAACTCACCAAGGGCAATGACATGCTCTGGCCAAGTTATTGTGGATACCAATATATCATAAATGAAGCTACCTAGATCTTTCAAGACCTTTCTCGTCAATCTGCAGAAAGTTGCAGGGGCATTGACCAATCCGAATGGCATTTTCCGGAATTGAAATAGACCTTGGGATGTTTCAAATGCAGTCATAGGTTTGGTACTTTCAGATTAAGGGCCTGTCAGTATCCTTTACTCAGATCTAACCTGGAGAAGTATCTACACTTAGATAGCTTCATAAACATCTCTTCCACGTTTGACATGGTTCTACATCAAACACAGTTACTTTATTGTATGGATACTAATGTGTCACAATATCCTATAAATGTGTGAATATATATATATATGTGTGTGTGTGTGTGTGTGTGTGTGCGCGTGCGTGCGTGTGAGTACATGTGCATGTAAATAGGTATTTTAGTAGCTATTAATATTTGTATATATGAGTGTATACATGTATATTTATGTTTGAACACAATTGTATAATATAGTGCAGCGTTTTTTGACTCTTGCACAAGATGATATTGCTAAACAAAAGGAAATATGGGCAAATACCTATATGGTCACGTTATACCAGGACTTACAATGTTTGTATTTCTCTATTCTCATTTAAAATGGCAGTCAAACTAATGGTCTATATATTGGTCAATATAACCCGGAAAGGAAAACTATAGGTATGCTACCTTTCATACGATATAGTTTAGATCTTTTTAGATATTTAGTGCTTGTGATGTGCTTCAATATCGGTCAACTCTTTCCAGCTACATACATTGTATAAAAAATATTCCGATGTATGCCATTGTATGTGAGCTTATAGTTTTCATGTTATTTAAATCATGACAAGTAAGATATGTTCTTTTAATGTAAAGGGACTCGGCGATCTTAAGAAAAGAAAGAACCAATGTGCATGGTTAAAAGATAGTGAATATAATATATGTTTTTTACAAGAAATACATTGCAAGAAATCCGATATTGATAAATGGGAGAAAGAGTGAGGTGCAAAGATATTTCTAAGCGGAAATATTTCCAACAGCAAAGGCATAGGCATATTTTTAAATGGATCCTTTGAAACATTATAATACACTGAAATTATTGAAGGCCGTCTGCAATGCTTGTCTCTTATCATAGATAACAATGAGATCATGCTAATGAATGTATATGGGACAAACACTGATGACGTTAATTTTTTTAATACCATAGGACGATTCATGGAAGAAAATGAAGACAAAACATTAATATTGGGGGGGGTTAACATTTGATATGAATATAGACAGGAAACACGGTAGGATCGATGCACATAAACAAAAGTAGTACGAAACTTCAAAATATAATAGAAAACAATGACATGTTGGACATATGGCGTATTATGCATCCGGGATTAAAACAATTCACCTGGCATTCTAATCATAAACCTCCAATATTCTGTAGACTGGATTACTTCTTAATATCATCTAACCTTTCAAACAAAGTAAACACATGTAAATGTACTACCGGTATAAAATCAGACGACTCCTTAATATATCTAACGCTAGATTTTACAAACCAAATCCGAGGCCCGGGTCATTTCAAATTGAACAATTCTGTGATACTTGAGGAAGATTATCAAAAACAAATCAGAACTAGTGTTACTGAAATAGCAGCAAACAATGTAAGTGCAAATCCAAATACTCTTTGGGAATTGATTAAAGGTTGTATCAGAAATGTAACTATCAAATATAGTTCATGGAAAAAGAAGGAAAATAATATAAATGAAAAACAACTCATAAAAGAAATTGATGAACTAGAGTTAAAATTAATAAATGATTCCACAAACGAGAACATACTTACTTCACAATTAATAATAAAAACGATGAATTCGACATTATTATAAACAATAAAACGTGTGGCTATTTTATTAGAGCAAGATCACAATACATAGAAGGAATGGATAAAATACAAAATACTTTTCAAATCTAGAAAAAAAGAACAAAAAACTGTTTCACAATTAATTGTAAAAGATAACGTGATTACTGAATCCAAGGAATTACTATATGAAATAAAACAAGTTTATGAAAAGCTATATAAAAAGGTTGAATTACCGAATAGTGACATAGAATATTTTCCGTTAAACAATGTTATGCTAAATGAAGTCCAAAAAAAATGTCATGTGAAGGTAAATTATTGGAAGCGGAATGCGCAAAGGCCTTTTTAGATATGAAGAACAATAAAAGCAATGGATCTGACGGTTTAACTGCAGAAATATTGGTGAAAATATACGACTAATATACGACTCCATAAACTTCTTAAACGATACCAATGCACCTTGTTTGTTATTTTTCGCAGATTTTGAAAAGGCTTATGAGTTTGAGTTTATTTTTAAAACATTATATTATTTTAATTTTGGGAATTCATTAATGAAATGGATTAAAGTATTTTACAACAACATACAGAGTTGTGTATGCAACAATGGACATATGTCGGATTTCTTTAATATAGAACGCGGAGTAAGAAAATGCTGTCCGCTTTCGCCTTATCTTTTTATTATTACCATTGAAATATTATCATTAAAGGTACGGACAAACAAAGACATCAATGGTATACAATTGCACAATGAATAAATAAAAAACTCATTATTTGCAGACGACGCAACTTTTTTAACTGACGGATCAGAAAGACCTTTTAAAAACTTGTACAAACTATCGATGATTTCAGTAATTTATCAGGATTGAAAATAAATACAAACAAATCTGTTGTATTAAGAGTCGGGCGCTTTAGGAACACTGATACAATTTACTGTAAAATGAAATCTTTTATATGGACATCGAACGAAGTAAAAGCATTGGGCATACTGTTTACGAATAATAAAAGAGACAGAATCTCAATCAACATAAATAATAAAATACATGAAATGTACTCCTGTTTAAATAAATGGAGAAATCACAAACTGACACTAATGGGTAAAATCACAGTCATAAAAGCATTTGCATTGCCCACAATTATATATCCATTAACTGTACTCGAAAGTCTTAATGAACATGTGTTAGCTGAAATTACTAAAAATATGTACTCTTTCTTATGGGACGGGAAGCCAGATAAAGTCGCAAGATCGATTATTAACCGTGACTATCACGATGGGGGGCTAAAAATGGTTGATATAAACGCATATGTTAATTCTATAAAAGCTGCGTGGGTAAAACGATTAATAAACCCCGAACATGAAGGTCATAGGAAAGACACATATCTAAAACAATTGAATACATTTGGAGGACAACTTCTATTTGAATCAAATATATCTGCTAAGCACATTGCTTCGAAACTTGAAAATAGCTTTTTGTGAGATGTTGTTATCACTTGGACAAAAGTCAATTTCAAGACACAAATATATTGTTATGCAAATGAAATATTATGGAATAACTCGTTTATACGGGTCGGAGAAAACAAGTTATTTTATAAGAACTGGTTTCAAAAGGGAATTAAATATGTAGGACATATATATAATCGAATAGCAAGAAAATTCCATACTTTTACAGAACTACAAAACATCTATATACCGTTCAGATGTTTTCAAATACCACATGCAAGTGTCAAATATTTCTAAAAAATGGAACGTAGAAATAAAAGAGAATAATCAAATGGATAAAACATTCCTAAAAACGTACAATAAAACTCCACAAAATAAAGCCGAAACAAAATGGAAAGCTATATTTGAATACCTGGAATGGAAGAAAATATACAACATGCCATTTGTATGTACTATCGATACAAAATTAGAATATTACCAACTAATGAATTAAAAATAAATTACAAATAACAAACTCAACTCTATGTGAACTTTGCAATATGCATACATTAAAACATTTATTCTGGGACTGTTCTCATGTTGAACATGTTTGGTCGCGCGATTAAAAACATATTTGATAGACAAACAAATATAGTTTAATATAGATTATAAAACGGTTTCATATTCAGTATAGAGCATCACCATATTATGATAGATTTCATAATTCCTTTAGCAAAATATTATATTTTTAAAAGCAAAATAGAAAAATGTGTTCCAAACTGCATTACCGTTATCAGATATTTAAAAGAAAGACAACACATCGAATAACATATAGCCTTTATGAAAACTAAACTAGAAGATCACAATAGAAAGTGGAACAAATTGATATTGACTGATAGAAGTATAATCACAAGCATGCAACAGCAATCGTATTAGCAACTGCTATATTACTTTCAAACATAATGCCTTCTCTCTTTATAAAAATTAATAAATACATTTGTATATATACTATACTAGTATATAGTATCGATAGATTATTGCAAAAAACTATAATGTATATTAATTGTTTACATATGTAATTGTTAATTATAACATGAAAAAATAAACTGGCTACTCCTCGGACACTGCTATCGTGTTTTTTTTTAGGACAATAGGGGAAGAAAATGGAGCATTGGATGGATCGATTACTCCCAACTCCAGCATCTTATCTACTTCTTCCTTCACTACTGCCTGCAAATGAAAGGGAATAGGGTAACCCTTTACTCTAATTGGATCTGTAGTTGACAAATGTATATCATGTTCAACTAAATGAGTATTTCCGGGTATATCTGTCAATACATCTGAGAATTTCTCTAATGATTTTCCCATTCATTTCGATCGTGTAATCTATCCTACCTATAGCTTGTATTCTCTGGGTAATTCAGGATTAACATCTACATCCTTGTACGTTTCAGTACCCTGGTTTACTGGACATAACACTAACACATATAATAGAATCGTCATAACTAGTTTCTTCTGTGTCTAACTGATCATCTACATTCTGATAATCCTCAACGATTACCATACTAACTCTATTTAGTACTCCTCTATGAGTATCAGTGGTTCTATCACTGTTTCTCTCACAGTTCTGTTTCAGCATATTGGCTTGAAACTTTTCAGTTTCCCATTAATTTCGATCCTGTAATATAACCTGTTTACAACATATACCACTATGTATGGACCTTTCCAATGTAACAACAACTTGTTACGTTTAGTCGACAACAATACTAACACTTTACTACCTTTCCTAAATCTTCTATCTCTAGCCTTTCGATCATAATATTTCCGATATCTAGTACTACTTTGTGTTAACTGCTCCTGGGCTAATATACAAGTGTTCGCCAACTTCTCCTGTAAATCCATTACATACTGGTAAGTTGTTTTCACCTCATTGTTGTGAGTTTTACCAGCCCATAGCTCTTTCAATACCGTTATCGGTCCTCGAATGGTTCGACTATACAGTAATGCAAACGAAGAAAACCCCAAACTCTCCTGTGGTACTTCATGATACGCGAACAGCATTGCATTCAGATACTTATCCTAATCTCTGGGTCTCTCACTACACATACGTTTTAGCATTTGTTTCAAGCTACCGTTAAACTGTTCAACTAATCCATTACACATGGGATGGTACGGTTAACTGTCTTAGTGACAACAATCTGCTTACTTCTGCCATAAGCTTTGATGTAAACTGTGAATCACGATATGTAAGCATTTCTTCTGGAACTCCTAGCGTACTATGCATATCAACTAAGGCTTCTGCTACTCGCTCAGTATCAATACTCGGTAAAGCTATAGCTTCCGGGTATCTAGTAGCGTAATCTACCATGGTCAAAATATATCGGTTCTTCCTCTCAGTCATAGGTTCGATCGGCCAGACAATGTCAACAGCATCCCTCTTAAATGGAGTATATATCAAAGGCATCTTACCTAACGGAACTATGCATACTCTACCCGTAGCTATAGTACGTTGGCATATATCACATGACTGACAGTATCTCCTCACATCAGATATTACACCTGGCCAATAAAACTCTCCTAAGACTATATCACCTGTCTTCCTAACTCCCACATGACCCTCCATTAAAGAATCATGGCCAACTTTCAGAACCGTTTCTCTAAGACATTTAGGTACTAATAACTGTCTCCACTTATCACCATTCTCAGCCAAGAACTCTCTATATAAAAGGTGATTTCTAAACTGGAACTTCACTTGTCCCGTACCTCTACACTGCGTCACTATGCCTTCCTTAGCTTTCTTTCTACACAACTGTAAGGTACTGTCTAACTGTTGTTATTCTAAGAATTGTTCTATGGAAATATCTACAATTGGTGAGGGAACTTTAAGCTTGGGTTACGTCTTAGTCTTAACCTGCGATCTAGTTTCTACCGCGGACGCTAAACTACCGAAATGCAACTCTACCGCACCCTGTACATTTCCAATAATTATGTCATTTCTAGGATTATCAACACATAAAGCTTCTATGGTACCATTCAAATACGGACAATCAATGTCTACCAAAGCTACATCTAGTCTGTGTTCACTACCATCAATGTACTTACACATACGGGATTTCTTTAAAAACTTATCGACTTACATGTACACCCGGTATCTCTCATTGCAATAATGTGTCTTCCATTACACATACCTGCGGCTGTAGTACTCCTAATTCCTCCACATCACTAAGTTCTATACTACTACTACTACTACTGTCTGACCTATCTGATTTACTCCTATCTCTGTCTTGTATCTTTCCTCTTCCTCTACTCTGATCTGTAATAAGAGAGCAATTTCTACGTTTCTCTCTATTGAAAAATGTTTCTCTCCTCGTGTTTATGTTCTAAATATATAGCTGCATAAGCGCTATTAGTTGGGTTACTTCTACAGTAATATGCACTATGACCTATCCGTCCACACTTAGAACATTTAAGAACAGCCGGGGGCTGAAAACTCCTACCCTGAGTAAAACTACCACCCCGACCTCTATTTACGTTACTCACATACGGTTGGCTAGTTGTCTATGAGGAGGTGTATAGGGTCTATAGTTACTACACACGGACCATCACGTGTTTTTGCAAATAAATCTGCTTCCTCTGCTACATCTCTAGCTGTGGTTAGTTTCTTACTACTTAGATTTTGAAACAGTTTCCTATTACAAACATCTAAGAACTGATCCCTTATCATAAAATCTAATAACCCTTCATACATCTGTTCTACTTTGCTCAACCTAAGCCATCCATCTAGATATCTTGTAATTCTAGCTAAATACATTACAAATGTCTCATTCTCCCTGTGCCTTTCAGACGTGAACATATTCTTGTAACCATCGTCATGAGCTTAATCTGGCGTAACAGCGCATCCTTCAGTTTGTCATAGACCTTCCGATCTTCTTAGTGTATCAAAGACCTCTCGGGCCGAAGCTTTTAATAGGAATGGTAAATTGAGTGACCAGATCTCCTTTTCCCAATTATGTGCACTGTCATATGTTTAATAGACGTTTAAATAAGCATCAATCGAATCAATATTTTCATAAAAAGGTGACATCTTGACCTTGACCTTCCATTTCTTACTAATCATATCCCTCTCTATCTTAATCTTATGTTCTGTTTCTAACTTACCCACTTCAAATAGTTCTTTCTCTCTTGCTAACTGTCTAGCATACTCTTAACTTAGCCTTCTACATCTCTAACTTCTCTCTTTCGAACTTAGCTTCTAATTGCAACTGAGCTTCTTCTAACTGTCGAGCATATTCTAACTTGGAATTCCCTATGTCTAACTTCTCTCTTTCTAACCTAACTTCTAGTTCTAATCTAGCTTCTAACTTTTCTGTTTCTAACCGAACTTCATATTCTACTCTCTTCATCTCATCTTCTACCTTCTCTTTCTGTAATCTCGCTACTAATTCTACTCTCTCCTCGGCTTCTATCGTGTCTTTTACTAACTTAGTTTCTAAGTTTAACTGAGCTTCTACCCTAGCTGTTTTAGTATTCTCTGCTTCTAGCTTAGCTTTCTCAACTTCTAATTTAAGTGTATCAGCTTCTATCTTAGTTTTCTCAACTTATAACTACTTCGTATCCGCTTCTAATCTACTATGCCGTTCATCACGTTATCTGGCCTGCTCATCCTTAACAAACTGTCTTAGCTCCCATCGGTATAACCTAACTCCTGACCGATCTTCGTTAATTCGACTACACTTGTCATGTTGAAATATCTACACTATGTCAACGAAGTGTAACACTACCCTGACAAATGATACGACACTAGTATGACACGTGAGACAATACTAGGATAATCTAGTTTAGAGTACAGGGTATCACTAGTAACCCGTAAAAAATAAAACACTATAAATACAGAGAGTCTCTGTTACAAAACAACAACCTCACTAAATAAATCACGTTATACATTACTCTACCAAGTGTCACTAAACAGATGCATATAATACACTACAGTAACCAATGTACAGTAGACAGTCATTTTTAAAAAATCGACTAATTTTTATTGATTAACTGTCAACTTGAATTTACAATTAACTCAACAATAATGTAATAATTTTAAAACAAATCTTCAAATAGTATACAAGTACTAGTATACTAACGCAACGTGTCAACCACTGTAATACAAATACAGCATAGCAAATTCCACTACTGGTAGAAATGGACAAGTAGAGTGACATGCATGTATGACCAAGTACAACGAATCTTCCGGTCTGGCTAAAGGGCAGTCACTCTCAGTTCACCTGTAAATAGCTTCATCACAGAGTGACAAAACAATACAAAAAGAACGGACTCACCCCATATTCCCAATAGTCAAAGAACTGGATCATGTGACCTGACAAGCTCAGTGTTGGTGGCGTATGTGCCCATATACCGTAAGTCTCAGTCTCGTGTAAGTCGTTTTTCTGAAAAATGAAATAACTTTCGCAACCAGAAACAACAAAATAATTCAACATAAACCATTGTATCAGGATGGACCGACAAAGCTGGATTACAATACTCAATCAGACTCATTCAACGCTCAGTACAATATTTACAAGTTTAATTACAATAAGATGATGAATTATTTGTATGAATGATGATGATGATGATGATGATGATGATGATGATGATGATGATGATGATGATGATGATGATGATGATGATGATGATAATAATATAAAACAATGTATGTTCATACGAAGTTCTAAGATCTTGCTCTTAAACAGTTGCTCTCTCAGTCTATGCCATCACTGCAATACTTGCTAAATGTCTATTGTGAACGTTCTTTTTTTTAAAAATGTTTTTATAAACTTTATTTATTTTACAACGATTGAGAACACGTTTTAACAACTTATATTAATCACTCTCGTTGGCTCGGATGAAAACGTAAATGTGGTCATTCATGTGGGAGGAAACCAAAGTACCCGGAGAATACACACCTGTCCGATCTGGCGTCCATCGTACCATCTCACATACTTCCATGTCCGAGGATCGAACCCTGGTCGCATTGGTGAGAAGCGAGCGCGCTAACGACTGCGCTAATCGGACAGCCGGACAGCGTTCCATAGTTAATGTTTTAGCACAAAATCTTCCAACAAAATAGTTACGGACAGAAAGACTCAGCCTGGCATAAATTATGACGCTATAACTAAACAGAATTGACGTTAAAATACAAAATACAATGCTAAAATAAATGTCCACATACCTCGCAAAAATAAAATATTTCCAGGAGTAGATTCACTATATCCCCAGTCTGTCGTAACAGTCATATGTGTGTACCCAAATAGCATGGAACCGGCGGCTTTTATAACCACAGTGATATGATTACAGGAAATGTACACGAGATAAGTACCCATTCCGTGAATTTGATATTACGCTATGTAGCTGCATTTTTATCAACGGAGGCCTGACCTGGGGGGTTATAACTTTTTAGCAATAAGTCAAAAGATATAGAAATGATAACTTTGTCATTTCTGAACCGAAGTTGATAAACATTACATGGATGTTCACGATTTCTAATGCCGAACAATTTAATGATTTATACATGAACGCAAAAAGTTACCAAAAACCGATGCGATCTTAGCATACAAATATGGCAAAATGGAGGCTAGTATCTCAACTTTGTGACAACAAGATAATCGATCATTGTGGCTTAGCTCTTGGCTGATTGTTGATAAATCTAAGGTTAACAGGTACTCCCAACAAATGCATGTATATTATTTTTTGGTTATTTTGGGGAATTAGGCATATTAATGAAACAATTAAAAAAATAAACGTGGATACTTTCTTTTTTGGCTCAGTATAGTATCAAAAGATCACATGTCTGGAGATGTTTAATGCGTAGGGGTACTTTAGAATATGGTTAAGGATTAAGTATATCGTAGATGGTATATAAAAATAGATAAAATATTGTATGGTCATAGTATCATAAGTATGTTCGGTATCATATACGGCATAGTTCGGATTTGTTTGTTAGTAATTTACTGTATGTGGTATAAGTAGTATGATTGTAATTAACTATATGCCTTAGGTAGTATATGCATAACTAACTACATTGTATGTATGTTGCAGTACATATGTAATTGCTTATGTGTTATTCATTTACAATGGTTATAGATTGTTAGGGTTATGTCATTGATAATATATATTAGTTGACATGTTATTAACGCTTGTCAAATGACACGCATTATGGATATAATGTTGAGCGGTGATAGCAATACTTATCCAGGACAGGTTCGATCCCCCGTCTGACCCTAATTAAATTAACAGTCTTTCAGATGGGACATTAAACCGAGGTCTCGTGTCGGTGATGTGTACACCGTGCACGTAAAAGAACTGGAATGGGTCAAAAATCTAAAATTACTAATCTCTTCAAGAGGCGTCGCTCATATGGGCAACCGGTAGCGACGATACATAAACGTAAGACACACATACGCGATCTTTATCAATGCCTTATATAATGTTGACATATACGGGCAACTAGGGTCAGAGTAGATTTCGTAGGTTTGTTTGTGCCTGAAATGAAAATTATATCTATTGTTTGTTGAATTACTGAATATGTATTATCCAATTATAATGCTGTGTACAGATAACTGTGTTGTGCTGTTACATTGTTGAAGTTGCAGGTTGTACCTGTTATTCGTATGTAGTGTAGTGAATTTATAGTAGATTTAGAAACTCACAGGTATATCCCTGGTAAATTTTGAAGGTTTGTGTAACATTTAAAAACTTCAATTAGTAAGCACACTTTAACAATACATTATAGGGACAATGTATGACAGAGAAGCGTATACGTTATAAAAGATTGGTTGATTAGTATGTGTTATTATTATATTCATTTGTTTGTAGACCATAAACTGTATACGTGTGTGTCTTATTAAACGATTCTTCTCTTCTTCTTCATTTTGTATGTGTCACAAAGTGTAATTTATTAAGTAGTAATTATGTGTGTAGTTTAAGTGTAATGACATGAACAATGACCATTATGTATGTTGTCTTAGGAAAGCGATATTTAATTGATTGAACATATTGCTTTTCACGTTTAAATGAAGATCTTTGGTAATTAAAGTTTATGTTTAATAAGATGCTAGTTGTGGAATCATATTACAAATGAATTTTCAAAACAATTATTAGCCGTTGCGATTCTAATATGGCCTTTGAGTATAAACTTAGAAGAACATATTTATGAATTAAATAGCAAACAAGAACATCAAAAGTTCATGTTGAGTTGCTAAGATTAGCAAAGATTGATGAATGGGTTATTTCTAACAGGCTGATGTACAACAAGTAACGAGGAAGTAGGCCCGAAAAAATGTTATCAAAGTGATTCCGACAATGAATCAGTAATTACCAAGTCAGGTAGATCAATTTCTTCGGATGAAGAAATGGAAATAAATGAGGTGATGGTAAATTCCAAGATTGTTCCTCTTGAGGACACACCAAGGTCAAATAAAGATGATATGAAAAAGTTATTGAGGTTAATAGCTGGTATGTTATAATCAGACCTTGTACAAGCGATCGATTTATTCGCGACCTACATTTATGTAATTTCATTTATGTATTTCAGGTGATACCTGACTTATTGTTTAATATGAGTTACCTGTGTATTTCACTTTTGTTCATTAGTTGTACCAATGGCTTTAATATACTATAACATGTTATTTTCATGCAGATGAATGAAGTTGTTGTCAATGATGATCGTTGGCTTATTACACTTGTTCATGATCTGGCACCATACACTCAATTCATTGATATGATTAAGAACAGAACAGAACAGAAATCGCATTTTGGGATTTAGGCATGTAGCCTCTCATCCAACAAATACATTAATAACATCTGCTCTAGATCAATATGAAACATGTAAATATATGAAACATGTGTTGATCGACAACACACAGATGATACTATATATCCATTTACACTAAAACATACATGAAGAATAAACATGTATACATAAATATATGCACAAAGCATATAATGTATCAATTATACTCATTAAGTAAATTAAAATGCATTTTAAAAGCACATTGCAGAAAATGTAATAATTTTATCAGTTTGCCATTTTTGTCCAAGTTCAATAATTCAATAACTTTGACCATGTTGGCCATGTTGACCGGGCGCTCAGTATCATATTTAGCTATATATCGTTTTCTTAATACATTATATTTATTACATATCAACATAAAATGAAATTCGTCCTCAACATCACCATTGTTACATACAAGACATTTCCTGTCACATCTATCAATACGCTGTCTGCCATAACGTCCAGTTTCAATACGTAACTTATGAGCTGAACTTCTAATCTGTGTAAGCCATTTTATACTGTAACTAGCGATATTCAAACTTAAGTAAATTTCATATCCAAAACATGGTTTTAGTATGTTTATACACGTCTAAAACAGCATTGTTATGTATGCTATCCGTCTAGTCATGCACATAGCAATCAAATATACTTTCTTAAATTGATGTATAAACACCGCTGGGACTATCCCATATGGGTTTTTCCAAATATCACCAAAACCGTATCTATATAATAAATATATGACATTTGACACCCAATTGCTATTGTTATTCATCATATCAAGTACGGAACAGTCATATAGGGCTTTAATGATACAGTTATCAGTATACAGTAGTTTCAACCAATATATTATTATACATATATAACGGTTGGTGAACAGTGGATACCTCCCCAATTCTCCATATATACCGACATTACTAGCAGAGAGTTTAACTCTAAGTATACGTTTACAGAAACGCAAATGTATTCGTTCAATTTCCTTTGATTTAGTATAGCCCCATTCTTCAGCTCCGTAGTTCAATATGGAAGTAACAAAGGCATAAAACAGCTGGCATTTTGTATTTGCTGTAAAATCAAATTCTTCGATATTATATAATAAGGTATGCATGGCCTTAAGTGCTTTACCACATAGTAGCTGCTGGTTATTATTAAACAAACCATTGCTGCTAAAAACCACACCAAGATAATTAAAACTGTCTGTAATCTCAAGTTTTGTATCGCCATACGACCATTGTTCATTACCTCGTAGAGTAATAATAATAATATAGTTATTGTTCCTCCAATATTGAAGATTTTAACATATATACATGCAAGACAATATTAATGAACATACATATTTACATAAATGAAAATGTACAAGAATGTCATTTACAACATACATTTTAACACAGAATCGTATGCGACAACACTCGAGTGCAGTTGGAGTTCTGAGTATACTGTATCCTAAGGACTGACGAAAATGAAACCATTTAGCGAGATATTAATTAACACTATCTAAAACTACTGTCAAAAATAACCTCAACAAAATGAAAGAATGCTTTGGACCCGAATGTATAAATGACAAGACCTATGTAAATTTTAGTAAGTAATATTAATGAAATTCAAATTGCACAAAGCCAATATACTTATGACTTGCTTGTATCAGAGATGAGGAGGAAATAATACCAATCTTAACCAAATCTAGGAAGCCAAAATTAACCTCGACTTAACGCGAAAACGAAAGTTAAATCTAAAGTATTGGCATATATTTAATTATTAAATATTCATTTAGTACCACAACTCTTACCGAAATCTTAACTCGAAGTGAAATAGTAAGAATATGCGGCACAGTAATACTAATAGAATGTTTGGTCAGTTGGTGTCAATACATCTCATAACAAAAACAAAAAAAAACAACTTTAAATTCTTATACGACATTGGAAATATACAACCATTTCGAAGCAATGACATCTTAAGTAATACACATACATTCACTATATAATAATACTATTCAAAATAGAAAATTTACAACTTGTATAAGGCATAAAAAACACAAACACATCGGATATATGAATTGCCGCAGTTGTCATACTGACTGTGTACGTTGACATTAGAAGTACGTCACATACATGATGTAACTATTGACTACTGAGTCATAAATGGTTCTATAACTGATTAATGCATGATGCGCCACAGAAGTTTACCAACGCTATAATGAGTCAAGCAGCATCCGTCGGTATCTGCAGCCATTGTAACATAAAACCAACACTGTTCCTTTGGGCTCATGGAGTACGTCTGCGCAAACGTTTCAACGCCGTGATGCTTTATGGTAGTATCCCACAATTCAAGTTGAGCGGAACTATTTGCTGTGCAGAAACAAACCAAGTGAACAGTTAGGTCTTCAGTTAGGTAACCACACTTGTGACACTTTTGAACAAAAGTTCTTGACATTACTTTAGCAATGCAATCCATTACACAAGTACACATAAATAATAGTTTTGGGTTTGATTTCGCAGTTGCCCATGATATACACGGACGGTTAACTGTGATCACGTCGGATATCTTTGGAATTATCCCTTGAACGCGTGTCACCCTTTCAACTGTTTCTGATAAGCCTACCGCTTTACTCAAATTAGATTTCCACACGTATTGTGTGGGAAAATATGCCGTCTGTAAGTAGTCTGTGACGAAAGTCTCCAATCCATACTTTTGAAAGAGTCTATGCAAGTCTGGCATGAAACCGTATGCCTGTTTGTCATAATTTATAAATAGTAGAATGAACCATTGTTCATTGCATCGTAGAGTACATCGTCGCCTGAAGACCATGACCTTTGTTTTCTCCACGTTTACACTAAGACCCACACTACTGCCTAAGATTGTTCAAGATACACTGAAGGTCATCCACGCTTTCGGCCACTAATGACATGTCATCGGCGTATAACATAAGTATCAACGTGATGTAATTTAAAGAAATACCACTTGTGTAGCCTCTTTGTAAATGTAACTCCAAGTCATCCACGAACATGGACCAGAAAATTGGTGAACAAATATCACTCTGTTTCAATCCGACAGCTATATTAAACATGTCAGAATAATGTTAGCAGTGTCTCACGCGGCATCGGACGAACTCGTACATTGAGCGAATAATCCGCAGCATTTTACCGTTAATAACAAGTATATACACTATCAAAACATGTTGACATATCTGCATAAGCACACAAACATATGGTTTACTATTGATTGAAGACAAATATTGCATCGGTTGTGGAATAACCTATTCGAAAACCGAACTGCGAATCTGACACAATGTTATGAGTATCACACCATGACGACACTCGTTTATTAACAATAGCATTAAATAACTTTGATAAACAACTTGCAAGTGTGATACCCCTGTAATTGTTTGTATTGGACTCATCTCCCTTTTATGTAAAGGTATCACAATACCATCCATCCATACTGACGGATCTGATCAAAGCGAAGTTAGATTTCATATGATCAATTCTTAATCAGTGTGCAATAGTACCTATTTTGTATTTCAGTGTTTTATAATTGTCTTAGAGCGGTTTTTAATATCCGATTAGCAGGGCTATTGCAGCTTTATCCCTAACATACTGTGATAAATGAGTATGTATAATTGTGTTCATCTCTTATAACTCCATGTTGGAGTGGCATTGTACTTTTATTATGTAAACTATATATGTAATATTATTGTAAATATTGTACGTACAATGATGAGATGTAAATAAAGATTACTACTTTTCATTCAATCGAAACTGTATTTATTGTCGGCGCGTCACTCATGATTCGTGTATATAATGATATTATTAAATAATTATTGTTTGAGGTGTATGTACTTCTGATTGTCGTACATGTATACAATGATCGTGTTTTTCATAGTTTAATAATCCAACAAACAACATTGTATTACAAACGAACGAATATATTTTATTCACATAAACTATACAGTTTTTATTGACATAGCAATATTACATTTTACAACATAAGTATAAAATTATGAAAACAAATGTAGGTGATAACTATTGGCATACCATATTACTATAGGGATGCACTATAGTATATATATGTGCTTATAACACATAGATGTGTGTATAACATAGTGATGTGTGTATAACATAGCGATGTGAGTATAACAAAGTGATGTGTATAACATAGTGTTGTGTATATAACATAGTGATGTGTGTCTAACATAGAGATGTGTGTATAACATAGTGATGTGTGTATAACATAGAGATGTGTGTATAACATAGTGATGTGTGTATAACATAGAGATGTGTGTATAACATAGTGATGTCTGTATAACATAGTGATGTGTGTATAACATAGTGATGTGTGTATAACATAGAGATGTGTATATAACATAGAGATGTGTGTATAACATAGAGATGTGTATATAACATAGAGATGTGTGTATAACATAGTGATGTGTGTATAACATAGTGATGTGTGTATAACATAGAGATGTGTGTATAACATAGTGATGTGTGTATAACATAGAGATGTGTGTAAAACATAGTGATGTGTGTATAACATATGTATATGCTTATAAAATAGAGATATGTGTATAACATAGAGATGTGTGTATAACATAGTGATGTGTGTATTACATAGATACGGGTGTATAACGTAGAGATGTGTGTATAACACAGCGATTTGTGTATAACATAGAGATTTCTATATATCATTGAGATGTGTGTATAACAGAGTGATGCGTGTATAACATAGAGATGTGTGTATAACATAGAGATGTGTGTATATCAAAGTGATGTGTATATAACATAGAGATGTGTGTATAACATAGTGATGTGTGCATAACATAGAGATGGGTGTATAGCATAGTGATGTGTGTATATCATAGTGATGTGTGTATAACATAGAGATGTGTGTATTACGTAGTGGTGTGTGTATAGCATAGTGATGTGCGTATATCATAGTGATGTGTGTATAACATAGTGATGTGTGCATAACATAGAGATGGGTGTATAACATTGAGATGTGTTTATGACATTGTGATGTGTGTATAACATATATATGTGTTTATAACATAGAGATATATGTATAACATAGTGATTTGTTTATAACATAGAGCTGTGTGTATGACATAGGGATATGTGTATAACATAGCGATATGTGTATAACATAATGATTTGTATATAACAACGATACGTGTGTATAACATAGTGATGTGTGTATAACATAGCGATGTGTGTATAACATAGTGATGTGTTTATATTATAGAGATGTGTGTATAACATAGAGATGTGTGTATAACATAAATGTTTTGTGCATAACATACTGATGTGTGTATAACATAGAGATGTGTGTATAACATAGTGATGTGTGTATAGCATATATATTTGATTAGGACATAGAGATGTGTGTATAACATAGTGATGTGTGTATAACATTGTGATGTGTGTATAACATAGAGATGTCAATATATCATAGAGATGTACTTATAACACAGATATGTGTGTATAACATAGATATATGTGTATAACATAGAGATGTGTGTATAACATAGTGATGTGTGTATTACATAGATACGGGTGTATAACGTAGAGATGTGTGTATAACACAGCGATTTGTGTATAACATAGAGATTTCTATATATCATTGAGATGTGTGTATAACAGAGTGATGCGTGTATAACATAGAGATGTGTGTATAACATTGTGATGTGTGTATAACATAGAGATGTCAATATATCATAGAGATGTACTTATAACACAGATATGTGTGTATAACATAGATATATGTGTATAACATAGAGATGTGTGTATAACATAGTGATGTGTGTATTACATAGATACGGGTGTATAACGTAGAGATGTGTGTATAACACAGCGATTTGTGTATAACATAGAGATTTCTATATATCATTGAGATGTGTGTATAACAGAGTGATGCGTGTATAACATAGAGATGTGTGTATAACATTGTGATGTGTGTATAACATAGAGATGTCAATATATCATAGAGATGTACTTATAACACAGATATGTGTGTATAACATAGATATATGTGTATAACATAGAGATGTGTGTATAACATAGTGATGTGTGTATTACATAGATACGGGTGTATAACGTAGAGATGTGTGTATAACACAGCGATTTGTGTATAACATAGAGATTTCTATATATCATAGTGATATATATATAACATAGAGATGTGTGTATAACATATTGATGTGTGTATAATATAGAGATGTGTATATAACATAGAGATATGTGTATAACATAGTGATTTGCAAATAACATAGAGATATGTGTATAAGATAGTGATGTGTGTATAGCAGAGAGATGTGGGTATAACATATATATTTGCTTATGACATAGTGATGTGTATATAACATAGTGATGTGTGTATAACATAGTGATGTGTGTATAACATAGTGATGTGTATATAACATAGTGATGTGTGTATAACATAGTGATGTGTGTATAACATAGTGATGTGTGTATAAAATATAGATGTGTGTGTATAACATAGTCATGTGTGTATAACATATATATGTGCTTATATCATAGAGATGTGTGTATAACATAGTGATGTGTGTATCACATATATATGTGCTAATATCATAGAGATATGTGTATAATATAGTGATTTGTATATAACACAGAGACGTGTGTATAACATATTGATGTGTGTGTAACATATATATAATCTTTATTACCACCATATAGATGAGCATTTGATACAAATTCAAAAAGTACAAGTTCAGAATGTATACAAATTTACAATAACAGTATTGCAATTATATCATACATACATTGTTATATACAAGTACAATTTATAATTTATTTACAGTTTAGATAGATAATTATCATACATTTCCCCCTGACACCGGTTAAACGAAGCATATGAACACATGTGCGGACAAAGATAGCAAGTTAGATGTAGCGAAGACACAATATTCCGTCCGACAGACCACACGATGACCCTTAAATACTCTCTCCAATTGAATGTGAGGGGGTATATTCGTTATGTGAATTGTATTATCAACACGTTCATGTATATACAATATAATTATGTATGAATCAATCATATGTGCCAACTAGTCCGTGTATGTCCTTGCATGATCTGAATGCGATGCCATTCATACTAATATTGAGGATGAAAGTTCCCACACTAATATTAAAGTGGTATATTGTATATACATATAATCGGTGAAGTTGAAAAGGCATGGCAAACATGTGATACGAACAATCCCACAGTGAGCAATCTTGCCGAAACGAAACACAAAATGTTCGTAGGGAGTTAATGTATCTGATGGCTATGCCATTCAGCAAAGATGCAATACACTAAATGTATACACACATATAGTTATGGTTACATGAGCATTCTATAGCTTATTTTAAAACACTGTAATTGTAAAGCTTCAGAGCTCTCACCACTAATTGTATATGTATAAAGACCTGTTAACATATCAAACACTTGTTGTACTGGCCGTTCATTGATCATAAGAAGGTAACACTGAAAACCAGCAACTTGTAATATCTGCTTCCATAAAACATTTCGTAAACGGATATTGTGTGCACAAAAGAAAATCTTGTGTATAATCACATTTTCTACCAGAGAATTGCATTTTGAACAATTGACATGATTTGTAAACGATAATAATTTGGCAATTGTTTCTACCGCACATCTGCACTGGTATTTCAGTTCTGGGCTCACTGCTCCCAAGGTCCAGAACAAGCAGGGTTTGTTGAAATTCATAATATTCTCAACACCCACGACTTCACTATTGCATATAACACGATCTAGTTTTGTTGAGAAGTCATGCTTGTAGACTTGTCTGACAATAATAGACTTCCACTCATGTTTCGATGGGAATATTCCAGACATGCTATACCTTATCAGGTAGTCTGCAAGATTGTACTGATGTAAAAGTTTAAAGATATCAGGGATGTAGCCAAGTACCTGCCTTTCATCATTGATGTAATGTACAAGTCTCTGTATAAACATCTGTTTCTGTTTCTTCAGCAAAATACTTGGGAGTAACAATATCAAGTGATTTAAACTTTAACAAACACATAGACAACATCAGCAAAAAAGCAAGTCAAACATTGAGTTTTCTAAGACGAAGCATCAAAGTACACTCAGAAAGGTTAAAATCAACAGCATACAAGACACTGGTAAGGCCCCAGCTTGAGTATAGCTCCACGGTTTGGTCACCGTATACGGCAGTTCTCATAGACCAGCTTGAGTCTATACAGCGCAGAGCTGCCCGCTGGGCCAAACAAGACTACGGCCGAACGTCCAGTGTCACAGAAATGTTGAACTCCCTAAATTGGAGACGCCTTGACCTTCGTCGCATCGACCAAAGATTGGTTATGTTCCACAACATCCTCCATAACCAAGTTGCCATTCAAGCTGAAAACTACCTTACCCCAAATACAAGATCTTCCAGAACATCCCATTCCCAAGCATTCCGACAGATCCAAACAGTGACTGACTACCATAAATATTCCTTCTTTCCAAGAACCATTGTCCACTGGAATGCTTTGCCCCCAGATATTGTCACCTTGTCTGGCCCACAGTTCAGTCTGGCTGTAAGTCGGATTGAACATGTTTCTCCCTAAATAAACCTGCCCTGTTCTTAACCTGTTTTTAACCAACCTAACATCATTCTTTTATCATCTTTTATTTCATTTCTTACTAACATTCTTGTCAGTTGACGCGCGTCAAAGTCTAAGGTCCCCATCAGGGGTTTGACTAATAGGAAGATAGATAGATCTGTTTTGCTAAATAAATCCAAGGCAATCTACACAACTGTCCTAGGAATTGGAGTTTTCTATAGTTTATTTCAGTTTCTATTGGTAGGACACCCAGGAGACTCAAAGCAATATCGGTGTTCGTGTAGGGAGGCAGATTCTGTACTAATTTTACACAAAATCTATGTGATCTTTCTAAGGAAAGCATGTGCGAGGGTGAAACATTACTCCAAAGTTCACACCCGTATAGAGCTTTAGGTAGCATAACAGACTTATAAATCGTTCTCCATGTAGTAGGATTACTTTCACTGATTAGATAGCTGTTCATGATACTAAACAATGTGCCTCTTAGTTTTGTTTTAGCGTCACTCACTGAGTTGGTACAACACATGTATTTATCCACTAGAACACCCACATGTGTATATTGTTCCCGTTCACTGATAGCGTTATCGCCAAGGTTCCAGTATCTGTTACTCTTGGCGCAATCGTTCGATGATTCATTGAATACGATTACTGCACATTTGGTTGGATTGTATGCATAGCGCCATTTATTTGCGTAGTTGTGACAGATATACAACATATCTTCAAGTCCGTGTTTCGAGAATGAAATTAGAAGCATGTCGTCAGCTACAGTAGGGCTTGAGATGTTCATGTTGTACACACAAATTCCGAGGTTACTAGACTCAAGTTCAAGTATTAGTCCATTTATAAAGAGGAGGTACAGTAACGGAGAGCTACGCCCGCCTTGTCTCGTGCCCTGCGATAACTTAAACCAGTCGGATAGGTATCCTTGATTGCGCACACAACTTTGCATTGACGAATACATGTTGAGAAAAGCATGAAATATGTAAGGGTCAACTCCTGTCTCGGATAGTTTGTAAAGCAGGCCTTGGTGCCAGACTCTGTCGAACGCCTGGCGGGCATCTAAGAAACAAACGAAGACTTTACTTTTGTGTTCCTTCGCATAAAGAATGGATTCTTTCAGCATGAATGACGACATGAGACAACCTAGCTGTTTCTGAAACCCTCCTTGTTGCTTACTTAAAGAGTTTAATATGCAGTTTTCAGATCGATCTAGCAACACAGTTTCATACAATTTCAGCAACAAAGACGTCAAGGAAATAGCCCTGTAATTATTGGGGTCGTCTTTACGCTTTTGACCTTTGTGCAGTGTAACAATGACAGCTTTATTCATGTCTACTGGCACATAACCAAAGTATAACATTGCCGTATATAATTTCGCAAGTATATTAACCAAGTGTACACCACCATATATTAGATGTTCCTAGTAAACGATATCAATACCACAGCTTTTCCCTTTTCGGCAATTCTGAACTCCGTTTTCGACATTACCACTGTATATTCGCGTGAAGTTTACGTTGTGAGCAACTGGTGAAAGTGATGTTAGTTCATGTATGCGCGCATCGATAACATCTTTCCAACGTGCATCGTAACACTCTTCGTTTGAAGACGAATATAAATCAGTAAAATAATGTTTCCACTGAGTCGTGATAGCCTCGGGATCTCTTTACACGGCACCGTTAAATTTAAGTTCAGAACTTTGCAATTTACCTTGCACATGTTTCTTACTTTTAATAAGTCTCCAGAAATCACTATTATCAAGTTCGGCAGTTTTGTCTAGTTCATCATCTTGCCGCTGAAAATAGTGTAGAACATGGTATATGTGGCATCTATGAAATTCACGTTTGGCATTTTTGTAATCTGCGTAAGACTGGTACACATATGAACGAGGTTTTCCATCTAGAACCAATTTCCAGCGGAGATTTTTCACATGTTTGCTCAACCTCGTAAGTTGCGGAGACCATTATGGCTTTAAAAACTGCCTAAAATTTCGCTTTTTGAAGGAAGATGCTGAAATGTGTGTAACACAGTGCACTATATTTTCGTACAAACGGTCGATATCGGAATTCGTTTGTATGCACATATCATTCAGGGATTGTAAGTATTCACTATGCTATGCGTATACAGCTCGATTTCTGCGTCTGTTACACGTCTCCAGTTTATCATGTTAGCAGAATTTAGCTGAGAGGTATATGTATCAGAGCTCTGAACATTGTCAACTGGTAACAACAAACAACAGATAATAGGTCTATGTCGTGACACATTGAGAGAATGATCATCAACTATTTCACATGTCTTTACACAGTACATTTTCTCAACCGGCAATAGTATATAGTCAATGAACGTTTCAAATATGTCGTCATACGACACAAAGGTACTTTTTGCGCCTACACATAGGTCAAGAGAATTAACTACAACTAAATTGGTGTCAGCTAAGAATTGAGTAAGGTACATGTCTCTACTGTCTGTTCTCAACCCATTACATGTAGAATTTAGATCACCTAAAAACACCACAGTTCCAGATTCATTATATAAACTCCATAAATTGTATAATTTGTCAATATAATCCCTAAATACATGTATAGAATGATTTTTACATGGTATATAAACTTGAAATAAAAACAGATACTGATCCTTGGAATACTGTAATTGTATGCCAACAATCCTATCATCATCAGTAACTAAGGGTGTGATAAATCTATCAGGTTTAACATGCCATATTGATGTGTGTATAACATAGTGATGTGTGTATAACATAGCGATGTGTGTATAACACAGTGATGTGTGTATAACATACTGATGTTTGTATAACATAGTGATGTGTGTATAACATAGAGATGTGTGTATAACATAGTGGTATGTGTATAACATATATATGGGCTTATAACATAGAGATATGTGTATAACATAGTGATTTGTATATAACACAGAGACGCGTGTATAACATATTGATGTGTGTATAACATAGTGATGTGTGTATAAGATAGCGATGTGTGTATAACACAGTGATGTGTGTATAACATACGGATGTGTGTATAACATACTGATGTGTGTATAACTTAGTGATGTTTGTATAACACAGTGATGTGTGTATAACATACTGATGTGTATATAACATAGTGATGTTTGTATAAAATAGAGATGTGTGTATAAAAGATATATGTGCTTATAACATAGAGATGTGTGTATAATATATTGATGTGTTTATAAGATAGTGATGTGTATAACATAGTGATGTCTGTATAACATATATATGTGCATATAACATAGAGATGTGCTTATAACATAGATATGTGCTTATAACATAGTGATGTGTGTATAACATATAGATGTGCTTATAACATAGATATATGTGTTTAACATAGTGATTTGTATATAACACAGAGACGTGTGTATAACATATTGATGTGTGTATAACACAGTGATGTCTGTATAACATACTGATGTTTGTATAACATTCTACTAGGACGCTTGTTTTTTCTAACATTAACAATGGATGCCATCATATTCATGTTATTCATGCTGAATTCCCTCCGGCACCACAATAGAAACACAACGTCCTGAGAAAATTCCAGTAGATTTAAAGTCATTGTCATAAATAAGGATTTCTATTTCCGTCCATCCAGCACCCCACCCACCTAAAACTTACTACCCCACCCATCCAAAACCCAGGTTAATTAATGTGGAAATGTTTAGTAATGTGTGCTACTCAAATAGAGCACATCTTTATTAGTGTGTGCTACTCAAATAGTGGAAATATTTACATCTATGTTCTACCCCAATAGAGGAAATGTTTATATAATTATGTGTTCTACCCCAATGGATGAAACGTTTATAAGTGTGTTCTATCCCAATAGAGGAAACGATTATAACTGTGTGCTACTCAAATAGAGGACATGTTTATAACGGTGTGCTACTCAAATAGAGGACATGTTTATAACTGTGTGCTACTCAAATAGAGGACATGTTTATAACTGTGTGCTACTCAAATAGAGGATATGTTTATAACGGTGTGCTACTCAAATAGAGGATATGTTTATAACTGTGTGCTACTCAAATAGAGGACATGTTTATAACGGTGTGCTACTCAAATAGAGGACATGTTTATAACGGTGTGCTACTCAAATAGAGGACATGTTTATAAGTGGGTTCTACACCAATAGAGGAAACGATTATAAATGTGTACTACTCAAATAGAGGAAACGATTATAACTATGTGCTACTCAAATATAGGACATGTTTATAACGGTGTGCTACTCAAATATAGGACATGTTTATAACTGTGTGCTACTCAAATAGATGACATGTTTATAAGTGGGTTCTACACCAATAGAGGAAACGATTATAAATGTGTACTACTCAAATAGAGGAAACGATTATAACTGTGTGCTATTCAAATAGAGGAAACGATTATAACGGTGTACTACTCAAATAGAGGAGACGATTATAACTGTGTGCTACTCAAATATAGGACATGTTTATAACGGTGTGCTACTCAAATATAGGACATGTTTATAACGGTGTGCTACTCAAATAGAGGACATGTTTATAACGATGTGCTACTCAAATATAGGACATGTTTATAACTGTGTGCTACTCAAATAGAGGACATGTTTATAATGGTGTGCTACTGTACCATAATCGCATAGTATAAGTTCCAATAAGTCCAGGTATTAACAGACTATTTATCATTACATTGTTACGATGTGCAAAAGCACCATATGGCGCTCTCAAAATCCCACTTCGTCTCCCCGTAATCTAAATTTATCTCATCTTTTATAGAGAAGCAAGCTTGGACATGTCAAGCTACAGATAAAATGTCAAGCTACAGATGTTCCAGTAAACATGTTTGGTATATCTGTAACTCAATATATCAATTGTATAAATATTGTGTAGGTGCAAACACATGCTTGTACGGAAAATAACATGTTAATATTTTGGAATTGTACTGTTAAACATCACACACACAGTACATGTCTGCTGTAATAGCACACATGTGTAGGAAAACCTTTAATATGCTGATCAGGCATACATATAAGGGATGCCCACGCCAAGAATACTTGTTTCTCTGCCAAATGTACTTGCTTCTCTACCAACATAAACAGTTAGTACAGTTTCATGTATATTTGCCTTGTATAATGACCATATACAGCATTATTTGAAATGGACCAATACTCATGAATATTTATCTTGCTATACAACTAATTATATAGGTAAGTAATTAACATAATCAACAGACACCCCATTAGGCTACACACCTCCCGCAATCTGTTAATTAATTATGAAATACAAATATATCCCAACTTGTAAATTCTTTATGAACAACAAAATTTACAAGTATATTATACAATTTACAAATAACCAATGTCAAGGTATACATGTCATAACATGTAATTGTCAATATGACCATTTTGCATATGATACTTGAAACACACAATCACATATTAAAGTTAATGTTAGCGTCCAGTTTATACGGAGTCATTCACGATTGTCTTGGTGTATGTGGGTACGAACGAAAATGGTGCTGTAGCTGTGGAAAAATGGAGAAATGGTAATCTCATTGGTCGCCATTCTGCTGCATTGTTGTTTTTGATAATGTTAGTTGGTGTTGTTGTTGATGAAAGCACGTCATATGAGGCCTTCATTAAGTTTACATCATCTGGTTTGGATCGAATTGTGAATAACATTTCTGGTCTAAACCATTCTTTCTTTTTTAATATCGACACAATTTTTTTTCATTTACACATTTGACATATAGCTTGCAACTTTGCCTTTGAAAATCAATACAATGTTAACTATGCACTATACAGTATATATATACAGTATAGTGATTAAAAGTATTGTGTCGATATTAAAAAAGAAAGAATGGTTTAGACCAGAAATGTTATTCACAATTCGATCCAAACCAGATGATGTAAACTTAATGAAGGCCTCATATGACGTGCTTTCATCAACAACAACACCAACTAACATTATCAAAAACAACAATGCAGCAGAATGGCGACCAAGGAGATTACCATTTCTCCATTTTTCCACAGCTACAGCACCATTTTCGTTCGTACCCACATACACCAAGACAATCGTGAATGACTCCGTATAAACTGGACGCTAACATTAACTTTAATATGTGATTGTGTGTTTCAAGTATCATATGCAAAATGGTCATATTGACAATTACATGTTATGACATGTATACCTTGACATTGGTTATTTGTAAATTGTATAATATACTTGTAAATTTTGTTGTTCATAAAGAATTTACAAGTTGGGATATATTTGTATTTCATAATTAATTAACAGATTGCGGGAGGTGTGTAGCCTAATGGGGTGTCTGTTGATTATGTTAATTACTTACCTATATAATTAGTTGTATAGCAAGATAAATATTCATGAGTATTGGTCCATTTCAAATAATGCTGTATATGGTCATTATACAAGGCAAATATACATGAAACTGTACTAACTGTTTATGTTGGTAGAGAAGCAAGTA
>CM026399.1:52438022-52503241 GCA_014843695.1 Archivesica marissinica
CTTCATAGCAATATCCTCTGTGCAACAACCATATGTTATGTTTCCTAACGTACGTTACAACTACAGTTAGTGAGTTACGAGTACGTAGGGAGAACTATTTATTTAAAGCATATATACATACAGTGATACATACATCACTTGAAAAAAGCCATCTTTCCCATATCATATTTACTTTATCAGTCTGTGTCTGTATACGTTGCTAGTACTATTGTTGGCAAGCCATAGATTAAAAGAAGACTGTTGTAAAAAATACCAACAGTAGCACAGCAACCAAAACAGCATCGAGTGAATAACGTATATACATTGGGCTGGTATCTGTTTGGGATAACGGATTTACATCGTATAGACATCGGACCGATGTCAAAAACAAATATCGGATTTACATCGTAAAGACATCGGACCGATGTCAAAAACAAATATCGGCTTTACATCGTATAGACATCGGACCGATGTCAAAAACAAATATCGGCTTTACATCGCATAGACATCGGACCGATGTCAAAAACAAATATCGGCTTTACATCGTATAGACATCGGCCCGATGTCAAAAACAGATATCGGCTTTACATCGTATAGACATCGGGCCGATGTAGAAAAATGATGTCGGGCCGATGTGGAGCCGTGTTGCAAAATCAAGGCGGGCCGATGTCGGAACGACTTAAAAGCCGATCTCGGGCCGATATAGCTGACAACATCGGTCTGATGTCGGGCCGATATAGGCTTGCTGGCTGGGATCTAGATCAGTTAGACGCTTGTGTTATATCGAACCGTTATATCCATTTATCGAGCATGGTCGTTTCAAGCGTATTAGCGATTGAGATCAAGACACTTACATATGGTACCCGAACAACGGGAATTTTGATTGGCTCGCTATAAAGCAATCTGTTCTTTCATTGGTTCTGTAAATTTAAAGAACCGCCAACACTGGAAACGCGTGTGGATGACAAAATCCAAACTTACAGAATATCGTCATGAACCAGCCTCACGATCTCCAAGATCTTAGCGTCAAGGCGAAGAGTCTCATCGCAGGTATAAATATTGTAAATTTAATTCAAGACCGGACAATAATGTTGTCACATGTACATGTTCCAGACGCTTTAGGGACGCCTCGGTCCTAAGACAAGTCGGCCCTGCGACACCTCGGCCCCAGACACTTCGACCCTAAGACATGTCGGCCCCAATATTTTTTAATATTGTTTTAAGGTCAAACATTTTTATAATTAATAAAAAATGGTACACTAATGTATACATATATATTGTATACAAGTTGATGTGGCTAACTAATATTACCTATGTCATCATACCTGTACTTGGACATGGAGCTGATAAAAAGAAATGCATTGATGCAAGGCCGTAAATTAGGTGTACAAGTAAAACACATACATGGGTGTCTCTTAGGGCCGAATGATGTTGATGTTAGTAGCCTGTTGTCGTAAGAAATATCCGCATGTAAGCAGTAAATGTCATGGAATTTCCGACGATGGCGAGAATAGGCTAGTAGCGATAAAACACTATAATTTGAATGTCCCTAGGCCTTATTTGTGGTTCTTATTATAGTATCTCCTCCACGCTCACCTTATTATAGTATCTCCTCCACGCTCACCTTATTATAGTATCTCCTCCACGCTCACCCTATTATAGTATCTCATCCACGCTCACCTTATTATAGTATCTCCTCCACGCTCACCTTATTATAGTATCTCCTCCACGCTCACCCTATTATAGTATCTCCTCCACGCTCACCTTTTGTTTTGTTTTTTTGTTATTATAGTATCTCCTCCACGCTCACCTAGTATCCTCGCTACCCTATTATAGTATCTCCTCCACGCTCACCCTATTATAGTATCTCCTCCACGCTCACCCTATTATAGTATCTCCTCCACGCTCACCCTATTATAGTATCTCCTCCACGCTCACCCTATTATAGTATCTCCTCCACGCTCACCCTATTATAGTATCTCCTCCACGCTCACCCTATTATAGTATCTCCTCCACGCTCACCCTATTATAGTATCTCCTCCACGCTCACCTTATTATAGTATCTCCTCCACGCTCACCTTATTATAGTATCTCCTCCATGCTCACCTTTCACCTAAGATTTGGGAATATTTATTAGAAAATAGGTACAGACACGAACAATTGTGTCATAATTATGAAATATAAAAAACTTACCCTCAGCATTTAAAATTCTATCAAAATTGCAGGCATAGTTTTGAAACAGTAAAGAAAAGCAGTTGTTTTAATAGTACTTTACAATGAAATATGTAGTCAAAAAAATGTAGTTACCTCCCTTTGTGGTAGAAATTTGGTAATAAAACGAGAATTACTTATCCGATTTTCACAATTCTTCTTTTTATTTACTCAGAACACTATTTTACATCGATTCATATATATAATCACGAAATTTGTAGTTTGCATTTGAGGCTATTTCCCATGTTAAATCCCCATAGATAATTAATATTTCAATATTTTCCCCTAAATATGCTTCCAGTTTTGATACAATTTAAAATCCTGAAGTTTTTTATATTTAATAAGTATGAAACAATTGTCGTTTCATTACCAGTACTACAATCAATAAATGTACATATGTTAATATTGTTGCAAAAATTAACATCACATCAATTATTTCAGCGTTCTTTTTTTAGACACAGTCTCGAAATGCATTCTAGTCCATACATCATTGCATACAAACCCCTTTATTTCCTGTGCACAACATATACAAATACCGGTAATCATTTTTGATTTATTCTGAGATGTTAATAAGTTATCACATTATAACATTAATCTACACGAAAGTGAGAGAGAGGGGGGGGACCATGCATGGCTTATATTTAATGGGCCCTTAATTAATGTTGGCAATATCTCATGGTGTTTTCATGCTCATTAAATGTGTAATAGGAGTATCCATTTCATCATTCACAAACTAAATTCGTTGTTATGTCATGGCCATGAAAGTCAATTAAACCCAGCCCAATGATTAATTCATCGCCCTTAATTTGGTCTTTTAATGTATTTTCATGGCCATTAAATGTGCCACCAGGTCCTCATTCAGGGTCTTGATTATTTAACTTATCATGACCATAAATAACCCATTAACTTATCATGACAATACATAACCCATGAACCCACGAAACCCATTAAATTAATCAATGGATTAATTAATGGGCCTTAATATGGTCCCGTTTAATGGGCATTTTCATGGCCATGACTACAGCATGTTGTTTAATGGCCATGAACAATCAAGACATTCCAACTTTAATGGCATTAATTAATGGCAGTTGTGGTCAAGAACTCATGGGCATATTGAATGTGATATGGGGGTATTAATGGTCATGAATATCGGTCATTTTCATGGCATTGATTCATGGCATACATGGGGATTTCATGGCAAATTCAGCTCTTTGCAAAATTAATGGGCCGTAATATGGTCCCGTTTAATGGGATTTTAATGGGTGTTTTCATGGATTTATTCATGGGTTGTACTAATGGGTTTTTCATGGTCAGTTCATGGGATGATCTGCAGTAGTGACACCCTGAAATTGTGTTGGTCTTTCCCCGTTCATAGACGCCTATTTCATATTAGTACACCAGTTGTTGGAATATAACACTAATCCACACTATCATGCAGCACTTGTGAACCTGTATCGATCTAGCAAAACTCAATGGTACATTTTAAAATGCAACTTAGATTCAAATTACAAAAGGAGGGTTTACAATGCAGTACGTATATACATACCGATATGGTATAAACATGCTATTCATGCTGTATATCAATGAGCAGCATTGCCGGCCCGGGCTAATTTTGTCAGGTGAGTCTATGTTTCTTGTGTTGTAGTATATGTATGTCAGTTGGGGTACCGGGGCGGGTCGGGCTATAATTAAAAGATGCAATTCACAATTAAAATTTTACGAAAAGTTAAATTCTTATTTATTTAACCTGTTCAGATTCTGGATTAGCGTAATGCATAACGACAGCCTAAACACAAAATAACCACGTATATGATGAGTCATAACAATTCGGATATATCATGCATATGTATCACACCCGTATATGTAAAATTATATATATTACGGAAGATAAAACCTGCTTACAAAGAACGTACGATATGTCCGCATTAATTCCATATCATACTATCCCATGCGGGAATTATCGAGTCGTACAATTTTTTTAACATTATATTGAATTATTCCAATCATTCGTAGGATACTTCCGGTCAATATTTGAAAAGTTTGTTATGATTGCCAGAGTGTCATTTTTAGGATTTTAGAGTCTATATCTGTGATTGTGCTTTATTAATTTTATATGGACTTGTGTGTAAATCATGTGGCTTTGATCTGGAGGACTTTGAGGTGAATTAATTTGATATTGTGCATTTAATCACCTGCTTTACACATTTCATCTACATATGTGTTACTATTTATAGATTTTACCTGTACTTTACCGTTTATCTGCTTTTTATACCTGACTGAACAGAGTATAGTGTCCATCTAATCGAAAATCCGTCACGCTTGACTGGGTAATACACATTATGTCTTTAATCAGTGACACTAACAGAGAAGCTGCAGAATATGTGGAATCCATCATGTCGTCTCAAAGGCTAACACGAGTTGACACAGTAACTGAAACCCCTAATACTAGTAGAGCTAATCGTAAACGGAATATGTCTGTGTCGGGAACTAGTGACACTAGTGCTAAGAAAGCCAGAAATTCCAGTGATCATGTTTCAACTACTAATGATTCTGCCAAAGCCAAGCGCACACTTTACGATTCGAGTATGTCGCCCAGAAAAATAGTTGTAATTAATGCAGACGTACATGTCGATGCCAACCCTTCAATCCAACAACTGATCGCTCGTCTTTCATCAGATATGCACATGATGTTCATTTCTCTTACCGAACGTATGGACAAATTAGAAACTGGTTTAGAGCAGCGTATTGCAAACAAAGTAGCTCAGATCCTTGATAAACGAGTTAATTCAGAACTCGGTAAATTTCGTAAGGACATCGATGATCGTTTGGATAATTTTAAAGAAAACATGAAATCTGAAATGGCAGAAGATATGAATGAAGTCAATGCCAAGCTAAATTCCCTTTCTTCTATAAATAATCGTGCATATACACACAATCAAGGTCAAGATATTACCATGAATATTGTTATTCGCAATCTGCCAGAAAGTTCTCAGGAAAACACTGCATCTAAAGTAAATACTCTCTTTCGTGAAGGATTGAAGGTGACAAACATACTAGTTGACAGTGCAGATAGGAAATCATCGCACGATAGTAGTAAACCTGGAGTTATCATTGCACGCATGAAATCAAAACATGACAAAAAAGAAATATTGAGTAGGATATCCAAGCTCAAGAATAGTAGGCAATATTCAAACGTGTATATAAATCATGACCAAACACCAACGGAACGTTCTATGAGTAACAACTTTCGTACTATTCTGAGAGCTCTAAAAGGTAGAGATGCCAACCTATCGATGCGTGGATCACGCGTTGTACGTGATATCACTCGTGGAGAGATATCGCACGGTGATGCGACACGTTCGGACAGATCCTATGGGGATAGTAGGGAAGACAATGAGCGTAGAGATCACACCGACATTAGTCATTCACAGAGCGAATGGAGACACCAAGGGCGTGGACGTGGACGCAGGGGTAGCAACAACAACCGTCGAGGTGAAGGCTTTTCTCGTGGACGTCATTAGGTTATAGCCGGGTTTTGGAACGTCCGGGGCTGGAGTGTAGATCTTAACTCTGACAATGTTATTATCCGATCATCTTGTGTTTTATCAACTGAAATTGACATTTTAGATGTAGCAGAAACCCATTTACGTGCTAATCAAATGATTTTAACATATCTATTCTAGATAATGTTCATGAGGGTATTTTATAGTTACATATGTCACATAAATACAATGATTTTAGTCTCATACCTTGCGTATGTTACTTACCACCTGAAAACTCGTCTAGATATACGGATGTTAATGCCTTTTTCGATAATATTTTAACAAATGTATATCAATATCAGGATAAAGGGCTTTTATATATGTGTGGTGATTATAACAGCCGTTGTGGTAATCTTGATGATTTTATAAAAGGTATTGATGATATATGTGACCGTGATATTATAGATTTTACAGTAAATCGATATGGGGAATTACTAACAGATTTCCTCATTAATACAAACATGTGTATTTTGAATGGAAGAAATTCCATTGCCAATGGTTTCACTTCGGTTTCAACCAAAGGATCATCTGTTGTTAATTATTGTTTAGTAAATCACAGTTCTTTAAGCAAATTTACCGAATTTTCGGTTAAAAGTACATCTGATTTGATAAATGAATCTGGTAATGTGAATGTATTAACTCCTATCGGCATACCAGACCATTCATTGATTACATGGGGCATCAAGTTGGAGCTTTGTGAAAATTATATAGATCAAAATGCATTTAACAATGCTAGTCATCCAGAGCCATTTGACAAATTTGATCTTACTTGTGTTCCTGGTAATTTTATGACTGAAACAGGTACTTTGTCTCTAGTTAATGCAACTATTTCAAAATTGGAGTGTAGTTTTAGAACTCAATCAGATATTGATGAAGTTTATAGTGAATGGTGTAAAATTATTAAGCATAATATGTATACTTCTTTGCCATACAAAACGATTTCTTATGGATTGTCTAATAAAAAACGACGCCCGGGTAAACCGTGGTGGTCAGAAAGGTTGACTGACTTATGGTCGGAAGTATGTGAAGCAGAGCGCTTATGGTTACGATGCTGTAATAGAAGTGATAAATCACACCTAAAATCAAATTATGTTTCAAAACGTAAAATGTTTGATAGTGCAGTACAGAGAGCTAAACGATTTTATTGGTTTTCAATTCAAACGCAACTTTTGAATGACTGTAAAATTGACCAGAACAATTTTTGGAAATCCATTGGGAAAATCGGTGTTAATTTCACAAATAAAAAGTTGATACCAATGAAAGTTACATTGGAAGATGATTCAGTATCATTCAATGTAACAGATGTTTTAAATAAATGGAAACAATCGTTTGGCTCTCTTTTTCGTAGTAGTCCGGATAGCTCATTTGATAACAATTTGTATGTTAATCCAGACGATACGGACAGCTCATTTAATCATCAAATTTCTATTATTGAAGTTCAGAAAGCTATTGATGGTGCCAAAAGAGGTAAAGCCTGTGGTATTGATAATATTTCAGCCGAGGTTCTCAAAAATGACACTGCCCTTTCATTTCTACATGTGCTATTCAATGTTTGTTTTAACAACGGTACCGTACCTACTATATGGTGTAGATGTATCATTAACCCTATACCTAAATCTACAACCACTGACCCACGTGATCCTATGTCTTATAGGGGTATATCGCTTGCATCATCAATGTATAAATTGTACTGTTCTATTTTAAACAATCGATTATCAGTATGGGCTGAGGAAAATGATAAGATTGAGGATGAACAAAATGGTTTTAGAAAGTCTAGAAGCACTATTGATCATATCTCATCGCTTACAAACATTCTAGACACACGTAAAAAGCATAAAAAATCTACGTTCTGTGCATTTATTGATTTTCAAAAAGCTTACGACACTATTGATATAAATGTTCTTTGGAAGAGACTACTAGAAAATGGAATTAACGGTAAAATGTTTAAGGCCATAACATCACTCTACTGCAGTGTTGAATCTTGTGTAAGAGTTAATTCTTTCAAGACAGAGTGGTTTAATGTTAATTGTGGTCTTAGACAGGGTTGTATTCTATCCCCACTTCTGTTTAATTTGTTTATTAATGACCTTACAGTTTATCTGAAATCATTTGATATTGGAATAAATGCTGGCGATGAAAAGATATGTATATTGCTCTATGCAGATGATATTGTCCTTCTAGCCGAATCGGAGTCTGATCTACAAATACTATTAGATGCTTTGAATAACTGGTATATTTTAAATAAAATGAATGTCAATGCCTCAAAGAGTAATATTGTACATTTTCGTCATAAATCGGTACAGAGAACAACCGTCAACTTTATATGTGGTATTAAATTAATACAAGTTGTTGATAAGTATATGTATCTTGGTGTGTTGTTAAGTGAACATGTGGATTATAACATAATGACTAAAGCAGTAGCTCAAAGTGCTAGCCGTGCCCTTGGTCTCTTAATTGCCAAATGTAAAGTTCTAGGGGGTGTCCCATATGTTGTATATACCAAACTTTATGAGTCTACAGTGCTGCCTGTTATAAATTACAGTGCACCAATATGGGGCTTCAACACATTTTCATGTATAGATTCAGTTCATAACAGAGCAATGAGGTTCTTTTTGGGTGTAGGAAAATACACTCCAAATACTGCCATTGCAGGAGAAATGGGTTGGAAGCCGACTGTTGTATGGCAGTGGAAAAGAATATGTTTATTCTGGTCCAAAATATCGTCAATGGATACACATCGTATGAACAAACGCATAGCACTTTGGGTGGCTTCTAAGGCAAATGTTTCATGTAAAAATTGGTATTATTTAATTGTAAAAGTATTTAATGAAAATAATTTAAGTATGTTTGCAAATATTACCGAGCCTAAGCCATAATCATTAGTATTCTCAATGGAAAGTAAACTAATGGCTAGGTTCAAATTAAACTGGTTTACATCTATTAATAGAGATGTTGGTATATCGGGTCGAGGTAGAAATAAATTACGGTTGTATAAGCTATTTAAAACAGAATTCAAAGTAAAAGACTACTGTATGATGTTTTTACCTCTTAGTCATAGAGCTGCTTTGAGTAAATTTCGTTGTGGTGTTGCACCAATAAGAATAGAGACGGGCAGGTACGAGAATCTGAGTGTAGATCAAAGGAAATGTCCATTCTGTGACTCCGTTGAAAATGAACTACATGTTATTTTGCAATGTTGTACGTATGCAGATATTAGGTTACCGCTTATTAGAAAAACAATGGGTATTTATGGTAATTTTATTAATCTTTCTGATTCAGAAAAGTTTGTTTTAATTTTCTCCAGCAAGGAACTGATAAGATTATGTGCCAAAACCTGTTTTGAAATTCTTCAAAAACGACGGGTTTTGACGTGTAAATAAAATCAGTATGTTATGCAGTTCATAGATTGTAATATATATATATTTAGCATGTAAATAATGTATCTCAATTGTTTCTTAATACTATGAATACTTTTTTATTGCCAACTAAATAGTCTATGCTAATCAGTTCATCACTGATCTGATCAGAGGTGATAATTGTTTTTTTATACCAATTTTTAATTAATAAGCGCGTTAGTGCTCTTTTTCAATATCAGTGTTTTAATAAATATTTTAAGCACTTCTTAGATAAGATTAGCGTAGGCAATTTAGATTTAACACATTTATATCTAAGAGTAGGTCTTGTTTTGGACCGAGAATCGCACTGATAGCGGTTACCCATGGTGACGTTTTGCGGCTGTGGTGTAATGGTGGCAATGTGCCCGTCACCATTTTGACGATTGTCTTCAGTTTGTGAGAGTATCGGTCTGGATCAACCTATATAAACTCTAGTTTTAAGAAACTTATATGCTGAATCGTGTTCTATTGTGAATTGTTACTGTTACTGTCTCCTATAATTCATTATTGAGTGGCAATGTACATCGATATGTTTTTATTATATTGAATGTTGTTTGTTGTACATTGATGAGACGTAAATAAAGAATAAAATCTAAATCTTCGTAAAAAGATAAAACATTCTCATAATAGGTCACATTGATGCATTAAATGTGACGGAACAGTTATCAACAAATAGCCTTTGTAGACAATGCATTTCTATGTAGGCCTATATAACGACTACGTAAAATAATATGAATATGTACAATAATATGCAATGAATTAGTTCAATAGATTATCTCGTATATTCAAGATAACATGTGTACAAATATGTAATCATATAATTCGATTCATGAATTTGTAAAACGATACTGCAGCTCTTATATTTGTAATAATACGGCTGAGCATTGTAAACGTACGTATATTTAACACCTATATATCCAGAAAGTGTGCCTGCTTAGAATACAGATAAATACAATGGATTAACAATGATACGATCACATTGTCTTCAAGTCACCACTTTCATGAGTGTCCGTTTTTGTTTTACTGTGTTGCGTTAATTGCGGATATACGATGAATGTCGTATTTAGACAATTGTGTATTAGAACTATTGAAACGGTAGCTTAATAGTACCTTGATAAAGTGGCTGACGGGAAGTCAATGCTATTCTAGACGCGATAACTCATGTTGATTGGTTTATAACATGGATTGTGGAAATCATTAAAGAAAGCTGTTTTCTTCCATTTTGCCAACATCTCATAAATGCCTTAGAAACCGCCGCACGTGCTATTCAACACATACTCGTAAGTGAGCCCATATGAATTATACAATACAACTATTTTGCAATGACGGAGCTTATCTATTGTCAACTACAAACGTATTATTTCTTGGTCAGTATATTCATTATATGTATGGTGACTATTCTAGTTATTAATCGCCGATCTCGGTTAAAATGAGAAGACCCGACCGCAATACAATTAATATATAAGTCAGCTATCATAAAATCATACAGTATATTGCGACGTCCATGCTTATTAAAGAGAATAATATAATATTAGAGACTCTTACCTATAATTAAAAGATCCAATTCACAATTTAAATTTTACGAAATGTTTAATTCTTATTTAACCTGGTTCAGATTCTTTTTTTTCTTTTTTTTTTAAATTTTGAGGCCCCTTTTCGGGTAACCCCGTTTATTTCTTCCTTGTATATACATAAAAAGCATTTACACAATTTTATAACATATATATTTTAATAAGACTTTTGCCTTTCATATACACAAAAGAGTTATTTACGGATAAGTATCCCTAGTTTGAAAAATAAATTTTAAAGCAAAAAGAGAAGGGAGGGGGAAGGCGTATGGGTGATCGTTTCCATTTATTTACTTTCAATTACACAAGAAAATACAAATAGAGGAATTAATTGATTATAATTATGAACATTTGGAGTTGTATTTTTCTAATTTGTTTGTTCGTAAGGCAATTTCGCGTTCTAAATTAATTCTAATATTTAGGTAACTTTCAATTTAGGTAACACTCAAAACGTGGCAATTCTTTTCTACACTTCATTCTATATATAAAAGAATTACATAGAATAAATATGAAATTAATTGTATTGTTTATTACCGAGTTGTTTATTTTACCAAAATAAATTACTTCAAAACTTATATCCACATCAATAGTTTTTGTTTTTAGAAATATACTTAGTTGATTCCACATGTGTTGTACACATGGGCATTCCCAAAACAAATGTTCAATATTTTCGACATTCATATTACAGAAATCACAAAGACTTGTCGAAACTATTTTGCATTTTAATAAATGTGTATTAGTCGGTAGAATATGTTTCAAGAATTTGTATTGAAAACTTTGTCGCAAAATACAAAACTGAATAAATACATTTCCATTGAAAATCTTGTTTACCTGGTATGATATTCCATTTATTTTCTGATTTACTTCCTTCAATATCTGAATTGTCCATTTGTGTTTTATATAGTAGTTGATTGGGGCTTTTTGAGGTTTTTAGTTTGTCAATTAACGTTTCTGTTCTTGTTTCTGCAAGGAGTCATTGGCTCATTATATTTACGTATGATTGTGGTATATTGTTTTTTAGTTTATGATAGGTTAAGAAATCCTTAAGAAATCCTTTTCATTTAAATTAAACAACTCTATCATGTCTTCAAATGTTGAATATTTACCATTCCTAAAATCAAATAATTGATCTACAAATTGTATTCCCTTATTGAACCAATCCCTATATAAGACAGTGTTTCCCTCCACTTTAATTTCAGAGTTATTCCAAATGATATGTTGTTTAAAAGAAACATTAGAATTACTAAATTGTGCATAAATCTTAAACCATGACTTTAGAATATCATGTAAAAATGAATTACCACCACTGACGTTATGAATATCATTATCAGACAGATTGCAATCTATTAACATTTCGCCCCCATATTTCTCTATTTGTTTTGCATAAATACATGTCCAGAGTCCTTTATTTCTGTCTTCTAAGATTCTCTTAAGCCAACAAGCTTTTATTGAGTTTAAAAAATATGTTATGTTTGTTAACTTTAAACCACCACTTTCATATTTTTTATATAATGTAGTTCTCTTGATTTTTTCTGGTTTATCGTCCCACATAAATACAAACATTGATTTCGTTATATCACTAATGATATGTGCTGGTGGATTAGGTAAAACAGTAAATGGATAAACAAGCTTTGGTAATGCAAACGTTTTAATAACTGTCACTTTCCCCATCAAAGTAAGCTTACGATGTTGCCACTGCTTTAAACAGTTTTTAAATTCTTGCAATTTTGGTTCTAAATTTGATGTAAGATTAAATTCTTTATCATTACTAAAATACATTCCAAGTGTTTTTGCATTCTTTGAGGTCCATATAAAGTTCTTATCTTGACATAACTGAATATCTGAATTTCTTAAAGATCCTATTCTGAGTATAATGGAATTTAATCTCAATCCTGACAGTTTGCCAAATTCACTTATTACATAAATCAAACGTTCAAAAGAAGCTTTATTACCATTGTTTGTATATGTTCCGTCGTCCGCATATAGTGTTTGTTTTATTTCCTGACCATATATGTTTATTCCTTGGATATTTGGATCCCTTGCTATTGTATTTGATAATAGTTCCATACATATGATAAAAAGTGAAAATGATAGATCCTTGTCTTACCCCTCTTTTAATCTGGAAAGCTTCTGACATATAACCATTGTTTATAACAACGCTATTTATGTTAGAGTAAAAAAGCTTAATCCATTTAATTAATGCCTCACTAAAATTAAAATGTTTTAAGCACGCAAATATAAATTCCTGGTTGAGGCTATCAAACGCTTTCTCGTAATCTGAGAACAATAATAATCCAGGAAGTTTTTTATCATTTTCTATAATTTCAAAAAGTAAACGAATGTTTTCACCGATATACCGGCATTTCATGAAGCCCGTTTGTTCTGGGCTTATAATTGTGGGTAAGACTGTTTTTATTCTGTTGGCAATCGCTTTTGTTGCTATTTTCGTATCCACATTAAGCAGACTTATTGGACGCCAGTTTGATAGTGTTGTTTGATCCTTACCAGATTTGGGTAATAATGTTATAATACTTTGTTTTTGTAAATCGGTAAGATTTCCTTTAGAATATGAATAGTTAATGGATTTAATATAGTACTGATTTAGATTTTTCCAAAATATTTTGTAAAATTCTGAAATAGAGATTGTGCGCACTCATATTCATTTAATAATCCGTCAGAATTAAAAGATTCTATTGGTTCTAGTTTATTTATTGTGTGATCAACAAAATCAATAGAAGGTATAAAATGGCCCTTTGTTTTGAAAATGTTTCAAGCGGCGTTGAAACGAGCGTTCTGATTGGATTATGATTATTCTTCATATAAAAAACAAACATTTAGTTACATTCTAATAATCCAATCAGAACGCTCGTTTCAACGCGAATTGCGCCGCTTTAGAAATTTTCAAAACAAATTGAAAAATTCTCCGAAATCTCTTTTTGACGTACATTTTTAATAAACCAACACGTTAGTGGAAACACATTTTATTGATAATGTTATTCACTGTTAAAACTGTCCCGTAGATTTTCTTTGGTTGCTGACAGAACCCGTGTCCTAGAATGGAAATGTGACCTGCTATGGCCAATGTATGTGGCAATTGTTTGCAAAGTATACATGCATGCAGCTTAAAGTTGTGTTTTATTTGAAGAACAATATAAATACTCGGGATAGGCGTTATATTTGGACAGATGTGTACAACATTGTTTCAGATAGGGCCATTGTACTGAACGATGCGAAATCTGACATCCCACAGAGTAGAATCCCTGTACTTAAATATATATACTAGTACCCCCAAACGTGCCGAATCCCTGTGGTTTTAACAGCTGAAACTTGGGACAATATCAACAAAAGCATTTCAAGATAACAGGGATGAAAGTAAAATGAGTCCCTGGGACTGCGTTTTTAACAGCAGCATTTGGACGTTGTAACAGTTCCATAGTTTCACTAATATGCATTGCATATATAATGTTATACACATTTAATGTGGCACTAATGGTGGTTGAAGGTTGGATAACTTGGCACACAGTTTCCACACTTTTGAGGCTCGCTTAGACATTGTTATGGGCATCACACCTTGAACAATCCTGAAGTTTTTTAATCTTTCCATTTGTCTCTCGACGTGGATTCTTGCATTAGCAATATCGCGCGTGTTCTGTACTTCTCTTTTGGAGAATTTGGTGTTTGCTCGGCGGAATGGGGGACTTATTAGTTTGATGCCCATTGTCAGGTCGGATATGGTAAAACCTTTATCGGGCATTATGGCATCACCCTGTTCACATTGCTCCAGTAAGCCACTTTCCTTTATAAGATGTTTATCGCTTACTGAACCAACCCATAGGTCAGATATAAATGTCACATGGCCTGATGGACTTATTCCAACAAGTGACTTCCAAGTTATGTGTGACTTATAGTTAGTCACTGTACATCAATGACTTTAGCTGCAATGAACTTGGCGTTTCGGTATGAATTTCGGTACAGTCGATTATCACATGCGTGTCTGGGAATAATTCCCCCTAAAAACTTTCGGCATGTTAAATTTTACTGATTCCCTTGAAGGCCACATAATCAGAAATTCTAGTTTGGAATCAAGATAATCAATCTAGCTATTTAACACTCGTCCACAAGCTGTTGATGACAGACATAATATGTAGGCCAAGTCATCCACTAATAAACCTAGCCGAAGTCTCATTAAAGTCATAAAAAATTCATCGACCAGTCGTAATGTTCTTGGCCTCCCTCTAGAATCACTGTTGCGTGAGACAACTTGGTAAGAGGTTTTATGATGTGCATCCTTTTGAATTTCATCAAACAATGCCTCAAATGTATTCCTGTCTGGAATGCCGGTATAAAAATTAATTTTGATTCATTGTTCATGACGTCCTCATACACGATGAGAGGTAGATTTGTCTGCTCACCAGCATCCTTAGTGCCATGGACTGTCTGAGTGCCGACACTCACCAAGCATTTCAAGGGAACACTGCCCATCTCTGTTGCTATAGTACGTGTATCTGGGTATGTCTGTGTTGAAGCATTCCTGCAAATGAATGAATAAAATATTAAAATTTGGCATACACTGTATGTACATGGGTGATTGTGTATTATCTCATGGCCATATCCTACATAGAAAAGCATAAAGTTCTTATTGTTTACGATTGATCTCATTTTGAAATTTCTTTCACTGTATAAATTCAAAATGGAGTGTACATGCTTTGCGCATTATTGTCTATGGAGAGAAAACAGTAAATACAAGTCAATCTATTGAAAAGATAAAAAGAATGAGATGCATGTACAGTCTACATTCCGTCAGACAGAACGAAATACTTTGATATAACCGAAGTTTGACATAACAGACAGGGTTGGGGTTTTTTACCGTAAAAAACCTATTTTTTACGTAACATTGTAAAACACTGTTATTAACTGTAAAAACCTGTAAATAACGTTAAAAAAAACTAGATATAATATGAATCAGACATGACTCGACATTATGCACTATCATACAGCCAATCACACATACATGTACATCACACATTGTTTGTAATGATTGATTGTTTATTTGTTTAATCTGTTCTACTGCCCACACACTTATATAGCCGGCTAAATGAAGTCACATTTTAATTACATCCCAAATGCAGCAGGGCCTTGTCACACCCTTGTGACTTCACTGGTTAGCATGGTTATAGAGCTGTCTGCTGGTAGTTGTAATTGTGTATTTCACTTCACTTGACATTTAGTTATGATTGCTACATAAACATGTCACATGAAGGTGGGGATCAGCTTAATGAGACTTTACTTTGTGGCTTCACCTAATACAATGACTGAAAATTTGAATATATCAAATATATAAATAATGTGATGATATCTTGAGTAATTTTTGAATTAATATCATATTTATTTCTAAACTTTAGTTTTTTACGAGACAGTTTGTAAAAAAATTGTAAAAAATCTGTTAATTAACGGTGTAAATAACGTCTGTGTAAGAAACTTGCCAACCCTGATAACAGACATTGACCATATTTCCATAGATGATTTTAGTACTAGTAGATCATACTGTACATTTATACTATAAATCATTTCACATGTTATAACCGTGACATGGGCACACTTGTTAAAATACCACTGTAATATCGTATTTAATATTTACTAAAACGTGATATAAAATTACTGATGTATTTACGGTGTAGTAATAAACTGATACTCGATTAAATAATCTGCTGTATTCTTTTGAATTTAAACTTGTCTCTTTTACAATCTGTCCAATTCGATCATGTCGACTGTTATGAAGAATTTGGTTTGCCTAAATATGTTAATTGATCAATATCGATCTGATTAATTATAAATACGATGAGCCATTTATCCAAGTTAACACCTGCTGCATTGCTTAAATGAAGTATTTGTATGTTTCTTTCGGCCAAGATTCATGCTACGGCAACATATACTGATTGTGATAGCATTGTTTCCAGTATGTTCACGCACTTAGTAGACCCACCGTTCTTTCGTAATGTTAAATTATGATAACATCCTCACTTGAAAGAATCTGACCCCATTAGGACTCGTAACAATAGAATAATGGTAACCACTCAACAAGAGTTCCACTTTTATACACTATTCAAATAAATATGGCTGTTAGGTTTCAATTACCTCATATGGTTAGCATGTGGAGCTGGTTCTTCACAGTAGTCATGAAAATGAATACGTCCAAGGAAGAATGGTCCGCACCTTGGATGAGACTGATTGATACTGTATTATCGTGATCATAATCATCTAACTTTGTGGCAGTGTACATTTCACTCTAATCGTCCTCATTAATCTCGGTAATGTGTTCATTCTCACCACGATTCTGAAGAAAAGGAAGAATGCATTTGCTCAGGCTGTATGTGTGTGATACATGTACTTATAATCATCAGTCATAGTATTGAACCATGGAGCCTCAGTCACGGATTCCAGAGTCATTTTTTATAATTACAAATCACAGATACAGTAGGATTGTAGTAAATGGCATTATGTGACACAGTTTGGCACGGAAGATAGAGACACCGTCTAGCATGGGAATGAGGCATAATGAGAACACGCTCTACCAGGCAATACTACCATAGACAATTGGAAGCTAAACTAGCAACACGTAGTCTGATAGTGAATATCCAAGTTATAAAGTTGCAGCCGTTAGCTAGGTAGTTCCCTGATGCTTCGGCTACTATGTTCATGGTGTTTTTCGGGCCTATGTGTGACTACAGACTCGGTTGGAGAGGACTATACTCCGTTGAATTTCTGTATGAACGGTTGTCTGGATGAAGAGGGAAATGTAGTAATAATAAAGACTTATACTGTCTCGCTATATAGCTAGCTGTTATAGCGATACGGTAGAGTGTTTGTCTCCAGGTAATGGAGGATCAGGCAGTCTGAATTCGAACACCGACTTGGGTTTGGTTATTTTAGGATCATAGGAGAAGTTAGGCTAATGTTGGCAGAACTTGTTCAACTTGGTTTTGCCATATTTACTTCAATATATGATGGATTGTGTATAATATGTTCATTGCATGCAATGTATAACTAGATCTGCATAGAGCAAATAAAATATTAATTAAAACGCCATGAAAGACAAGTTGACGAAGCGAGTGCCTAATTTAGTAATTACACATACTTAATTCATCAATCAAACTTACCGAGGTAGGAAAAACCTGTTTCTGTCCAATTTGTGTAGGAAATATCGATGGAAGTGTGTGCAAAAATGTCGGACCACTGAATTCAACGAAATGTTCACTGCAGAGTAGTTTGTTGACGTTCCATTTAAACGTTCTCATCACAGTTTTGCATCGTTGAACCCATACCCGTTTCAGTTGATCGTTCTGTAGAAATCTGTGCAACGAAACAGTTCTACCGTCCACAACTTTACCACGATATATTCCTTTGCATATGCAACAATATTTCAATGACCGTTTCTTTCCTTTATCAGTATACATTATGTAATTCTTAAGCAAATGTTGTCTAGCCTGTTAGTTTGTGAATATCGAAAGCAGAATAATGGTCCCCGGAAGTTGCGTGTACCTCTTCGCACATGCGCACTTGTCACAATGGGAGATAATTCGCAAGGGAGACTACCTATTTTCGGGAAAGGCCTTATAGGTCGGTGGACTGTTAGCACAGTGTATATGTATAGTTCAGTTGACTGTTAGCACAGTATATATGTATAGGTAGGTGGACTGTTTGTTACCACAGTATATATGTATTGGTCGGTGGACTGTTAGCACAGTATATATGTATCCTTCAGTTGACGGTTAGCACAGTAGTTATGTATCGGTCGGTGGAATGTTAGCACAGTGTGTGTGTATCGAACGGTATATCCCAGTATATATGTATCGATCAGTGGACTGTTATCCCAGTATATATGTATCGGTCGGAGGAATGTTAGCGCAGTATATATGTATCGAACCTGTGGACTGTTACCCCAATGTATAATATATATCGGTGGACTGTTAACACAGTTCATAATATATCGGTGGGTGGACAGTTAGCACGGTATATATGTATAGGTCGGTGGACTGTTAGCACAGTACTGATCTATACATATATACTGTGATACAATTCGACCATTCGATACAAACATACTGTGCTAACATTCCACCGACCTATACATATATACTGTGGTAACAGTCCAACGATCTATATATATATATACTGTGCTAACAGTCCACCGACCTATATATATATATAAACTGTGTTAACAGTCAACTGAACTATACATATACACTGTGCTAAGAGGAAAACAGACATATACATATATACTGTGCTAACAGTCCACCGACCGATACATATATAATGTGCTAACAGTCCACACACTTATGCATATAATTATAATGTGATAACAGTCGACACATCGATATATATATGTATATAATGTGCTATCAGTCCACCGACATATACACATATACTTTGTTAACAGTCCACCGACCTATGCATAGATACTGTGCTATAATCCACCTATATATAACGATATTATATACTTTATTAACAGCTCACCGAACGATATTATATACTGTGCTAACAGTTCACCTACGTTTACATATATAATAAGATAACAGTCCACTGACTTATACATATATACTGTACTAACAGTCAACCGACCTATGCATATATACTATGCTATCAGTCCACTGAACGATATTATAATATGATAACAGATCACCTACGTTTACATATATAATGGGATAATAGTCCACCGACCAATATATACATATATATTGTGCTAACAGTCCACTGACCTATACATATAAACTGTACTAACAGTCCACTGACCTATACATATAAACTGTACTAACAGTCCACCGACCTATACATATAAACTGTACTAACAGTCCACTGACCTATACATATAAACTGTACTAACAGTCCACTGACCTATACATATAAACTGTACTAACAGTCCACTGACCTATACATATAAACTGTACTGTGTGACCATGGGTCTGCTGACTTGCATTGCATTGTGGTATTGTGTACCACTACATTGTATATTATGCATTATATCTTATATGTTGTACTAATTGTACATGTACATATCATCCATTGCTTAATTACATGTACATATTTACTTTGATTTTTATGTATAACATTGTATATATATGTTTAATGTCTCTTCAATTGGAGGATAATAAAGAATATATATATATCTACTTACCCCCCTGCTGCTGTCCAATGACGTACACATATATACTATGATAAAAGTCCACCGATCGATTCACATAAACTGTGTTACCAGTCCACCGATCGATACACATAAACTGTGTTACCAGTCCATCGATCGATACACATAAACTGTGTTACCAGTCCACCGATCGATACACATAAACTGTGTTACCAGTCCACCGATCGATACACCTAAACTGTGTTACCAGTCCACCGATCGATTCACATAAACTGTGTTACCAGTCCACCGATCGATACACATAAACTGTGTTACCAGTCCACCGATTAATACATATATACTGTGATAACAGTCCACCGACGTAGACATATATACTGTGCTAGCAGTCCACCGACCTATACATATATACTGTGCTAACAGTCCACCGACCTATACATATATACTGTGATAACAGTCCACCGACGTAGACATATATACTGTGCTAGCAGTCCACCGTCCTATACATATATACTGTGATAACAGTCCACGACGTATACATATATACTGTGCTAACAGTCAACCGACCTATACATATATACTGTGCTAACAGTCCACCGACCTATACATATATACTGTGCTAACAGTCCACCGACCTATACATATATACTGTGCTAACAGACCACCGACCTATACATATATACTGTGCTAACAGTCCAACGACCTATATATATATATATACTGTGTTAACAGTCAACTGAACTATACATATACACTGTGCTAAGAGGAAAACAGACATATACATATATACTGTGCTAACAGTCAACCGACCGATACATATATAATGTGCTAACAGTCCACACACTTATGCATATAATTATAATGGGATAACAGTCGACACATCGATATATATATATATAATGTGCTATCAGTCCACCGACATATACACATATACTTTGTTAACAGTCCACCGACCTATGCATATATACCGTGCTATAATCCACCTATATATAACGATATTATATACTTTATTAACAGCTCACCGAACGATATTATATACTGTGCTAACAGTTCACCTACGTTTACATATATAATGAGATAACAGTCCACTGACTTATACATATATACTGTACTAACAGTCAACCGACCTATGCATATATACTATGCTATCAGTCCACTGAACGATATTATAATATGATAACAGTTCACCTACGTTTACATATATAATGGGATAATAGTCCACCGACCAATATATACATATATATTGTGCTAACAGTCCACTGACCTATACATATAAACTGTACTAACAGTCCACTGACCTATACATATAAACTGTACTAACAGTCCACTGACCTATACATATAAACTGTACTAACAGTCCACCGACCTATACATATAAACTGTACTAACAGTCCACTGACCTATACATATAAACTGTACTAACAGTCCACTGACCTATACATATAAACTGTACTAACAGTCCACTGACCTATACATATAAACTGTACTGTGTGACCATGGGTCTGCTGACTTGCATTGCATTGTGGTATTGTGTACCACTACATTGTATACTATGCATTATATCTTATATGTTGTACTACTTGTACATGTACATATCATCCATTGCTTAATTACATGTACATATTTACTTTGATTTTTATGTATAACATTGTATATATATGCTTAATGTCTCTTCAATTGGAGGATAATAAAGAATATATATATAGCTACTCACCCCCCTGCTGCTGTCAAATGACGTACACATATATACTATGATAAAAGTCCACCGATCGATTCACATAAACTGTGTTACCAGTCACCGATCGATACACATAAACTGTGTTACCAGTCCACCGATCGATACACATAAACTGTGTTATCAGTCCACCGATCGATACACATAAACGGTGTTACCAGTCCACCGATCGATACACATAAACTGTGTTACCAGTCCACCGATCGATTCACATAAACTGTGTTACCAGTCCACCGATCGATACACATAAACTGTGTTACCAGTCCACCGATTAATACATATATACTGTGATAACAGTCCACCGACGTAGACATATATACTGTGCTAGCAGTCCACCGACCTATACATATATACTGTGCTAACAGTCCACCGATCGATACACATAAACTGTGTTACCAGTCCACCGATTAATACATATATACTGTGATAACAGTCCACCGACGTAGACATATATACTGTGCTAGCAGTCCACCGACCTATACATATATACTGTGCTAACAGTCCACCGATCGATACACATAAACTGTGTTACCAGTCCACCGATTAATACATATATACTGTGATAACAGTCCACCGACGTAGACATATATACTGTGCTAGCAGTCCACCGACCTATACATATATACTGTGCTAACAGTCCACCGATCGATACACATAAACTGTGTTACCAGTCCACCGATTAATACATATATACTGTGATAACAGTCCACCGACGTAGACATATATACTGTGCTAGCAGTCCACCGACCTATACATATATACTGTGCTAACAGTCCACCGACCGATACATTTATACTGTGATAACAGTCCACCGACCGATACATATATACTGTGATAACTGTCCTCCGACCGATACATTTATACTGTGATAACAGTTCACCGACATATACATTTATACTGTGATAACAGTCCACCGACCGATACATTTATACTGTTCTAACAGTCCACTGACATATACATTTATACTGTGATAACAGTCCACCGACCGATACATTTATACTGTGATAACAGTCAACCAACCGATACATTTATACTGTGATAACAGTCCACCGACCGATACATATATACTGTGATAACAGTCAACCGACCGATACATTTATACTGTGATAACAGTCCACCGACCGATACATTTATACTGTGATAACAGTCCACCGACCTATACATATATACTGTGCTAACAGTCCACCGACGTAGACATATATACTGTGCTAGCAGTCCACCGACCTATACATATATACTCTGATAGCAATCATCCACCGACGTATATATATATACTGTTCTAACAGTCCACCGACATATACATTTATACTGTGATAACAGTCCACCGACCGATACATTTATACTGTGATAACAGTCCACCGACCGATACATATATACTGTGATAACTGTCCACCGACCGATACATTTATACTGTGATAACAGTTCACCGACATATACATTTATACTGTGATAACAGTCCACCGACCGATACATATATACTGTGCTAACAGTCCACCGACCTATACATATATACTGTGATAACAATCCACCGACGTATACATATATACTGTTCTAACAGTCCACCGACATATACATTTATACTGTGCTAGCAGTCCACCGACCTATACATATATACTGTGATAAGAGTCCACCGACGTAGACATATATACTGTGCTAGCAGTCCACCGACCTATACATATATACTGTGATAGCAATCATCCACCGACGTATATATATATACTGTTCTAACAGTCCACCGACATATACATTTATACTGTGCTAGCAGTCCACCGACCTATACATATATACTGTGATAAGAGTCCACCGACGTAGACATATATACTGTGCTAGCAGTCCACCGACCTATACATATATACTGTGATAGCAATCATCCACCGACGTATATATATATACTGTTCTAACAGTCCACCGACATATACATTTATACTGTGCTAGCAGTCCACCGACCTATACATATATACTGTGATAAGAGTCCACCGACGTAGACATATATACTGTGCTAGCAGTCCACCGACCTATACATATATACTGTGATAGCAATCATCCACCGACGTATATATATATACTGTTCTAACAGTCCACCGACATATACATTTATACTGTGATAACAGTCCACCGACCGATACATTTATACTGTGATAACAGTCCACCGACCGATACATATATACTGTGATAACTGTCCACCGACCGATACATTTATACTGTGATAACAGTTCACCGACATATACATTTATACTGTGATAACAGTCCACCGACCGATACATTTATACTGTTCTAACAGTCCACTGACATATACATTTATAATGTGATAACAGTCCACCGACCGATACATTTATACTGTGATAACAGTCAACCAACCGATACATTTATACTGTGATAACAGTCCACCGACCGATACATATATACTGTGATAACAGTCCACCGACCGATACATTTATACTGTGATAACAGTCCACCGACCGATACATTTATACTGTGATAACAGTCCACCGACCGATACATATATACTGTTCTAACAGTCCACCGACATATACATTTATACTGGGATAACAGTCCACCGACGTATACAAATATATTGGGATAACAGTCCACCGACGTATACATATATACTGGAATAACAGTCCACCGACCGATACATAGAGTGGTGGAACCTATGCTCGGCGTATTCCTATGCTCGGCGTATTTTCCATTTTCATCCGTATTTAAAATAGTTATATAGTTCTAGGCTAATTTCGCCGACAGACCTGAAGCATGGTTCAATAGCATTCCGTTGAGAGTATCGGTAGTCTTAGGCAACTCTCACGTGACTTGTCCAGCAGATTAATATAAATATGCAAATCATTGGGAGAATATTTCCACCGAAATTGTAACAGTGTATGAGCAATTCGGGTAGCTATCGGAATTTAAAATATCTACACCTAACCCGTATAGTTTCTATACCATTTCTGATTAAGACCAATACATGTTTTTACTCAATGATGTACTATATCAAAATAAGATATTCAACAAGTTATGGTGGATAAATACAAAATAACAAGTACGCCGTGCATAGGTGCACTGACGTCTTCAGTTTCCCATATACACGTGTGCCGACCGACACCGTTGCGATAGCTGTATTGAGCAGCAAGGTCACGTGATTAAGCTAAATGTATCGACAAGGGTATTTTGAAAGTTGTTTTCACAACTTAAGAAAATAATAATATACGGCATGTGCAATTAACATGGTATTCTTGTCATTATATGTGGGATTTACGCCGAGCATAGGTTCCAGCACTCTATATACTGTGCTAACTGTACAGTCCACCGACCTATACCTATATACTGTGCTAACAGTCCACCGACGTATACATATATACTGTGATAACTGTCCACCGACGTATACATATATACTGTGATAACAGTCCACCGACGTATACATATATACTGTGATAACAGTCCACCGACTTATACATATATATACTGTGATAACAGTCCAAAGACGTATACATATATACTGTGCTAACAGTCCACCGACGTATACATATATACTGTGATAACAGTCCACCGACGTATACATATATACTGTGATAACTGTCCACCGACGTATACATATATACTGTGATAAAAGTTCACTGATCGATACATATATACTGTGATAACAGTCCACCGACGTATACATATATACTGTGATAACTGTCCACCGACGTATACATATATACTGTGATAACAGTCCACCGACGTATACATATATACTGTGATAACAGTTCATTGATCGATACATATATACTGTGATAACTGTCCACCGACGCATACATATATACTGGTATAACATTCCACCGATCGATAGTATGTACTGTGCAAGCAGTTCACCTACGTATACATATATACTGTGCTAACAATACACCGATCGATATTATGTACTGTGCTAACAGTCCACCGACGTATACATATATACTGTGCTAACAATACACCGATCGATATTATGTACTGTGCAAACAGTTCACCTACGTATACATATATACTGTGAAACAGTCCACAGAGGTATACATATATACGTTGCTAACAGTCCACCGACCGATACATATATACTGTGATAACAGTCCACCGACGTATACATATATACGTTGCTAACAGTCCACCGACCGATACATATATACTGTAATAACAGTCCATCGACGTATACATATATACTGTGATAACAATCCACCGACGTATATATATATACTGTGATAACAGTCCACAGACGTATACATATATACTGTGATAACAGTCCACAGACGTATACATATATACGGTGATAACAGTCCACAGACGTATACATATATACTGTGATAACAGTCCATCGACGTATATATATATACCGTGATAACAGTCCACAGACGTATACATATATACGGTGATAACAGTCCATCGACGTATATATATATACCGTGATAACAGTCCACCGACGTATACATATATACTGTGCTAACAGTCCACTGATATATACATATATACTGTGATAACAGTCCACCAACGTATATTTATATACTGGGCTAACAGTCCACTGATATATATATATATACTGTGATAACAGTCCACCGACGTATACATATATACTGTGCTAACAGTCCACTGATATATACATATATACTGTGATAACAGTCCACCGACGAATATATATATATATATATATATATACCGTGATAACAGTCCACCGACGTATACATATATACTGTGCTAACAGTTCACCGACGTAGACATATATACTGTGATAAAAGTCCACCGACGTATACATATATACTGTGCTAACAGTTCACCGACGTAGACATATATACTGTGCTAACAGTCCACTGATATATACATATATACTGTGATAACAGTCCACCGACGTATATATATATATATATATATATATACCGTGATAACAGTCCACCGACGATATATATATATATATATATATATATATACCGTGATAACAGTCCACCGACGTATCCGATATACTGTGCTAACAGTTCACCGACGTAGACATATATACTGTGATAAAAGTCCAACGATCGATTCATATATACTGTGCTAACAATCCACATGACCTATACATATATACTGTGCTAACTGTACAGTCCACAGATCGATACATGTATACTGTGATAACAGTCCATCGACGTATACATATATTCTGTTCAACAGTTCACCGACTGATACATATATACTGTGATAACAGTCCACCGACTGATACATATATTCTGTTCAACAGTTCACCGACTGATACATATATACTGTGATAACAGTCCACCGACCTATACATATATACTGTGATAAGAGTCCACCGACGTAGACATATATACTGTGCTAGCAGTCCACCGACCTATAGATATATACTGTGATAGCAATCATCCACCGACGTATATATATATACTGTTCTAACAGTCCACCGACATATACATTTATACTGTGATAACAGTCCACCGACCGATACATTTATACTGTGATAACAGTCCACCGACCGATACATATATACTGTGATAACTGTCCACCGACCGATACATTTATACTGTGATAACAGTTCACCGACATATACATTTATACTGTGATAACAGTCCACCGACCGATACATTTATACTGTTCTAACAGTCCACTGACATATACATTTATACTGTGATAACAGTCCACCGACAGATACATTTATACTGTGATAACAGTCAACCAACCGATACATTTATACTGTGATAACAGTCCACCGACCGATACATATATACTGTGATAACAGTCCACCGACCGATACATTTATACTGTGATAACAGTCCACCGACCGATACATTTATACTGTGATAACAGTCCACCGACCGATACATATATACTGTTCTAACAGTCCACCGACATATACATTTATACTGGGATAACAGTCCACCGACGTATACAAATATATTGGGATAACAGTCCACCGACGTATACATATATACTGGAATAACAGTCCACCGACCGATACATAGAGTGGTGGAACCTATGCTCGGCGTATTCCTATGCTCGGCGTATTTTCCATTTTCATCCGTATTTAAAATAGTTATATAGTTCTAGGCTAATTTCGCCGACAGAGCTGAAGCATGGTTCAATAGCATTCCGTTGAGAGTATCGGTAGGCTTAGGCAACTCTCACGTGACTTGTCCAGCAGATTAATATAATATGCAAATCATTGGGAGAATATTTCCACCGAAATTGTAACGGTGTATGAGCAATTCGGGTAGCTATCGGAATTTAAAATATCTACACCTAACCCGTATAGTTTCTATACCATTTCTGATTAAGACCAATACATGTTTTTACTCAATGATGTACTATATCAAAATAAGATATTCAACAAGTTATGGTGGATAAATACAAAATAACAAGTACGCCGTGCATAGGTTCCCTGACGTCTTCAGTTTCCCATATACACGTGTGCCGACCGACACCATTGCGATAGCTGTATTGAGCAGCAAGGTCACGTGATTAAGCTAAAATGTATCGACAAGGGTATTTTGAAAGTTGTTTTCACAACTTAAGAAAATAATAATATACGGCATGTGCAATTAACATGGTATACTTGTCATTATATGTGGGATTTACGCCGAGCATAGGTTCCAGCACTCTATATACTGTGATAACTGTACAGTCCACCGACCTATACCTATATACTGTGCTAACAGTCCACCGACGTATACATATATACTGTGATAACTGTCCACCGACGTATACATATATACTGTGATAACAGTCCATCGACGTATACATATATACTGTGATAACAGTCCACCGACTTATACATATATATACTGTGATAACAGTCCAAAGACATATACATATATACTGTGCTAACAGTCCACCGACGTATACATATATACTGTGATAACAGTCCACCGACGTATACATATATACTGTGATAACTGTCCACCGACGTATACATATATACTGTGATAAAAGTTCACTGATCGATACATATATACTGTGATAACAGTCCACCGACGTATACATATATACTGTGATAACTGTCCACCGACGTATACATATATACTGTGATAACAGTCCACCGACGTATACATATATACTGTGATAACATTCCACCGATCGATAGTATGTACTGTGCAAGCAGTTCACCTACGTATACATATATACTGTGCTAACAATACACCGATCGATATTATGTACTGTGCTAACAGTCCACCGACGTATACATATATACTGTGCTAACAATACACCGATCGATATTATGTACTGTGCAAACAGTTCACCTACGTATACATATATACTGTGAAACAGTCCACAGAGGTATACATATATACGTTGCTAACAGTCCACCGACCGATACATATATACTGTGATAACAGTCCACCGACGTATACATATATACGTTGCTAACAGTCCACCGACCGATACATATATACTGTGATAACAGTCCATCGACGTATACATATATACTGTGATAACAATCCACCGACTTATATATATATACTGTGATAACAGTCCACAGACGTATACATATATACTGTGATAACAGTCCACAGACGTATACATATATACGGTGATAACAGTCCACAGACGTATACATATATACTGTGATAACAGTCCATCGACGTATATATATATACCGTGATAACAGTCCACAGACGTATACATATATACGGTGATAACAGTCCATCGACGTATATATATATATACCGTGATAACAGTCCACCGACGTATACATATATACTGTGCTAACAGTCCACTGATATATACATATATACTGTGATAACAGTCCACCAACGTATTTATATATACTGGGCTAACAGTCCACTGATATATATATATATATATATACTGTGATAACAGTCCACCGACGTATACATATATACTGTGCTAACAGTCCACTGATATATACATATATACTGTGATAATAGTCCACCGACGTATATATATATATATATATATATATACCGTGATAACAGTCCACCGACGTATACATATATACTGTGCTAACAGTTCACCGACGTAGACATATATACTGTGATAAAAGTCCACCGACGTATACATATATACTGTGCTAACAGTTCACCGACGTAGACATATATACTGTGCTAACAGTCCACTGATATATACATATATACTGTGATAACAGTCCACCGACGTATATATATATATATATATATATACCGTGATAACAGTCCACCGACGTATCCGATATACTGTGCTAACAGTTCACCGACGTAGACATATATACTGTGATAAAAGTCCAACGATCGATTCATATATACTGTGCTAACAATCCACATGACCTATACATATATACTGTGCTAACTGTACAGTCCACAGATCGATACATGTATACTGTGATAACAGTCCATCGACGTATACATATATTCTGTTCAACAGTTCACCGACTGATACATATATACTGTGATAACAGTCCACCGACTGATACATATATTCTGTTCAACAGTTCACCGACTGATACATATATACTGTGATAACAGTCCACCGACATATACATATATTCTGTTCAACAGTTCACCGACTGATACATATATACTGTGATAACAGTCCACCGACCGATACATATATATTGTGATAACATTCCACCGACGTATACATATATACTGTGATAACAGTCCACCGACGTATACATATATACTGTGATAAAAGTCGACCGACCGATACATATATACTGTGATAACAGTCCACCGACGTATACATATATACTGTGATAACAGTCCACCGACCGATACATATATACTGTGATAACAGTCCACCGACGTATACATATATACTGTGATAACAGTCCACCGATCGATGAATATATACCGTGATAACAGTCCACCGATGTATACATATATACGTTGCTAACAGTCCACCGACCGATACATATATACTGTGATAACAGTCCACCGACGTATACATATATACGTTGCTAACAGTCCACCGACGTATACATATATACGTTGCTAACAGTCCACCGACCGATACATATATACTGTGATAACAGTCCACCGACGTATACATATATACGTTGCTAACAGTCCACCGACCGATACATATATACTGTGATAACAGTCCACCGACGTAACATATATACGTTGCTAACAGTCCACCGACATATACATATATACTGTGATAAAAGTCCACCGATCGATTCATATATACTGTGATAACAGTCCACCGACGTATACATATATACTGTGCTAACACTCCATCGACCTATACCTATATACTGTCATAACAATCCACCGACTTATACATATATACTGTGATAAAAGTCCACCGACGTATACATATATACTGTGATAGCAGTCCACCGATCGATGCATATATAGTGTGATAACAGTCCACCGACGTATACATATATATACTGTGATAACAGTCCACCTACGTATACATATATACTGTGATAACAGTCCACCTACGTATACATATATACTGTGATAACTGTCCACCGACGTATACATATATACTGTGCTAACAGTCCACGACGTATACATATATACTGTGATAACATTCCACCGACCTATACATATATACCGTGATAACAGTCCACCGACGTATCCGATATACTGTGCTAACAGTTCACCGACGTAGACATATATACTGTGATAAAAGTCCAACGATCGATTCATATATACTGTGCTAACAATCCACATGACCTATACATATATACTGTGCTAACGACAGTCCACAGATCGATACATGTATACTGTGATAACAGTCCATCGACGTATACATATATTCTGTTAAACAGTCCACCGACTGATACATATATACTGTGATAACAGTCCACCGACTGATACATATATTCTGTTCAACAGTTCACCGACTGATACATATATACTGTGATAACAGTCCACCGACTGATACATATATTCTGTTCAACAGTTCACCGACTGATACATATATACTGTGATAACAGTCCACCGACCGATACATATATATTGTGATAACATTCCACCGACGTATACATATATACTGTGATAACAGTCCACCGACGTATACATATATACTGTGATAAAAGTCGACCGACCGATACATATATACTGTGATAACAGTCCACCGACGTATACATATATACTGTGATAACAGTCCACCGACCGATACATATATACTGTGATAACAGTCCACCGACGTATACATATATACTGTGATAACAGTCCACCGATCGATGAATATATACCGTGATAACAGTCCACCGATGTATACATATATACGTTGCTAACAGTCCACCGACCGATACATATATACTGTGATAACAGTCCACCGACGTATACATATATACGTTGCTAACAGTCCACCGACGTATACATATATACGTTGCTAACAGTCCACCGACCGATACATATATACTGTGATAACAGTCCACCGACGTATACATATATACGTTGCTAACAGTCCACCGACCGATACATATATACTGTGATAACAGTCCACCGACGTAACATATATACGTTGCTAACAGTCCACCGACATATACATATATACTGTGATAAAAGTCCACCGATCGATTCATATATACTGTGATAACAGTCCACCGACGTATACATATATACTGTGCTAACACTCCATCGACCTATACCTATATACTGTCATAACAATCCACCGACTTATACATATATACTGTGATAAAAGTCCACCGACGTATACATATATACTGTGATAGCAGTCCACCGATCGATGCATATATAGTGTGATAACAGTCCACCGACGTATACATATATATACTGTGATAACAGTCCACCTACGTATACATATATACTGTGATAACAGTCCACCTACGTATACATATATACTGTGATAACTGTCCACCGACGTATACATATATACTGTGCTAACAGTCCACGACGTATACATATATACTGTGCTAACACTCCATTGACCTATACCTATATACTGTCATAACAATCCACCGACTTATACATATATACTGTGATAACAGTCCACCTACGTATACATATACACTGTGATAACAGTCCACCGACGTATACATATATACTCTGCTAACAGTCCACCGACGTATACATATATTCTGTTCAATAGTCCACCGACTGATACATATATACTGTGATAACTGTCGACCGACTGATACATTTATACTGTGCTAACATTCCACCGACCTATACATATATACCGTGATAACAGTCCACCGAATTATACATATATACCGGGATGTGTTAGTGCTTCAATAAATTTCGTTACGCCGACATAGCTCGGGTGGGTTGGTAGATCGTTGAGCATGCAGGGGGCACTAGTATAAGACTTTTACACTCCTTCGTCTCATTTATTTATCGTATGTGCAAAAATGCATGTTATGATGTTCTTGAAAAGCTAGCAACGTCAGTCTTTGGCCTGTATAGATGTGCAAATTCAACGGTAGTGTATTAGTGGCATTCCTCCGACATTTTGTTCACTTTATAACACATCTGATGAGCTCTTGTCTATTTTCCGAGATTTAGATTTGGCAATATCACAAGCAAATCGATAGCTACATCTTTACATATTTGGAAATAATTTTCTTACTCAGATGAATTATACAAGTATAATGTTGTTTGCTCCGGCTACTCATGCCATACCAGGAAAATGTGCAAGCCCGGGCATTGTGGCGTAAAGGCAGCTGCGCCACTGCTTGAAGTATCTACTCAGTGACAGGACAAATAAAGCCTCATATTGCAATGATCTTCCAAATTGAAAATACACTTTAACGGGACTAATGTGTAAATCAGTTTATAGGCAAGTATGTATTGTTTGTTCGGGGATACATTATTTGAACATCTTTCAGGAGGAATTAAGATGGAGCTCATGTTATGAGAACAGCCATGTATGGACAATGAACAGTGTTCTACAAGTGCTTACACCACGCATCCTGCCCTGTTCCGCCCTTACACTCATCAATGTTAAATATTAAATATCAGCTTAATTAATACTGCAAAATAACAGCTATTAATGTTTATCTTAATGCACGTGCCTTTGGCCTATGTTTATTAGCACGACGATATGCGTCGTGTCTGCAAGTTTTACAGCACTTTAGTGCAATGAATCTGTTACGACATTGATCCATCCTGCGGAGTGAACGGCACATTGAAGATGATATCTCATTGTATTCACATCTAACTGACATGGCTGCAATACATAATAATAGTAATAATGACAACAATTATATGTAATAATAATTTTAATAACAATAACGTTTAAACTTTATTTATTGTACAACGATTGCGAAACAAGCTAAAACAACGTATATTAATCACTGTCGTTTGTGCATCTGAAAGCGTAAATGTGGTCATTCGTGTGAGAGGAAACCGGAGTACCCTGTACAACTGTCCGATCTGGCGACCACCGTAATATCTCACATACTTTCCGTGGATCAAACCCGGGTTGTACTGGTGAGATGCGAGCGTGCTAACTACAGCGCTAATCAGGTGTCTAATAATAACACTAGATACTAGTAGCAATAAGAATAATAACACTAATAAATAGTTCTTGATCAACCTTATCATTCATTGTATTTATGTAGAATGTCCGCTTGAATATCAGAATGGTTTGTACTATAATATTGTTTCATACATGATATTGCAAGAGTTATACAGATTGTTAATGGAATGGTTTGTACTATACTGGTGTTGCAAACATGATATTGCTATAACTCTATAGAGTGTTAATGGAATGGTTTGTACTTTACTTGTACTGCATACACACGTTATTATCTTTACACGGACTATTGCTACATTGAATACCTACCAACGTTATTATCTTTACACGGACAACAGATACATTGAATACCTACCAACGTTATTATCCTTACACGGACTATTGTTACATTGAATACCTACCGACGTTATTATCTTTACACGGACAACTACTATTGTTACATTGAATACCTACCGACGTTATTATCTTTACACGGACAACTGATACATTGAATACCTACCAGCGTTATTATATTTACACATACTATTGTTACATTGAAAACCTACCGACGTTATTATCTTTACACGTACTACTGTTACATTGAATACCTACCGACGTTATTATCTTTACACGGACTATTTGTACATTGAATACCTACCAACGTTATTATCTTTACACGGACTATTTGTACATTGAATACCTACCAGCGTTATTATCTTTACACGGACTATTGTTACATTGAATACCTACCGACGTTATTATCTTTACACGGACAACTGATACATTGAATACCTACCGACGTTATTATCTTTACACGGACAACAGATACATTGAATACCTACCGACGTTATTATCTTTACACGGACAACTGATACATTGAATACCTACCGACGTTATTATCTTTACACGGACTACTGTTACATTGAATACCTACCGACGTTATTATCTTTACACGGACTATTTGTACATTGAATACCTACCAACGTTATTATCTTTACACGGACTATTTGTACATTGAATACCTACCAGCGTTATTATCTTTACACGGACTACTGATACATTGAATACCTACCAGCGTTATTATCTTTACACGGACAATTTTTACATTGAATACCTATCGGCGTTATTATCTTTACACGGACTACTGTTACATTGAATACCTACCAGCGTTATTATCTGTACACGGACTATTGTTACATTAATACCTACCAGCATTATTATCTGTACACGGACTATTGCTACATTGAATACCTACCAGCGTTATTATCTTTACACGGATTAGTGTTACATTGAATACCTACCAACGTTATTATCTGTACACGGATTAGTGTTACATTGAATACCTACCAGCGTTATTATTATCTTTACATGGACTATTGTAACATTGAATACCTACCAGCGTTATTATCTTTACACGGACTATTGTTACATTAAATACCTACCAACGTTATTATCTTTACACGGACTATTGCTACATTGAATACCTACCAACGTTATTATCTTTACACGGACTATTGTTACATTAAATACCTACCAACGTTATTATCTTTACATGAACTATTGCTACATTAAATACCTACCAACGTTATTATATTTACACGGACTATTGTTACATTAAATACCTACCAACGTTATTATCTTTACACGAACTATTGCTACATTAAATACCTACCAACGTTATTATATTTACACGGACTATTGTTACATTAAATACCTACCAACGTTATTATCTTTACACGGACTATTGTTACATTGAATACCTACCAGCATTATTATCTTTACACGGACTATTGTTACACTGTTGTTTTTCCTGTGGCTTCTCTTTGTCATCACAGCCACGGCTCGTATGTTGTGACGTCATGTCAACACACTGGACTAGACGCAGCTGATCACCGCCATCGCATTGTTTAGTACACTAAGTATATGCAAAATACAAATACATTCAAAATATTTAATTTGCCAAATATGCACGTGAACTCACCAATACATAAAACATTTTATATTTATTTATCATCGTCAGTGGCATATCAAGGGATATATGAGGTAAGAACATTCTCAGATATATGAGGTAAGAGCATTCTCAGATATATAAAGTAAGTGCATTCTTAGATATATAAGGTAAGAGCATTCTCAGATATATACGGTAAGAGCATGCTCAGATATATAAGGTAAGAGCATTCTCAGATATATAAGGTAAGAGCATTCTCAGATATATAAGGTAAGAGCATTCTTAGATATATAAGGTAAGAGCATTCTCAGATATATAAGGTAAGAGCATTCTCAGATATATACGGTAAGAGCATTCTTAGATATATACGGTAAGAGCATTCTTAGATATATACGGTAAGAGCATTCTCAGATATATAAGGTAAGAGCATTCTCAGATATATAAGGTAAGGGCATTCTCAGATATATACGGTAAGAGCATTCTCAGATATATAAGGTAAGAGCATTCTCAGATATATAAGGTAAGAGCATTCTCAGATATATAAGGTAAGAGCATTCTCAGATATATACGGTAAGAGCATTCTCAGATATATAAGGTAAGAGCATTCTCAGATATATGAGGTAAGAGCATTCTCAGATATATAAGGTAAGAGCATTCTCAGATATATAAGGTAAGAGCATTCTCAGATATATACGGTAAGAGCATTCTTAGATATATAAGGTAAGAGCATTCTCAGATATATAAGGTAAGAGCATTCTCAGATATATACGGTAAGAGCATTCTCAGATATATAAGGTAAGGGCATTCTCAGATATATAAGGTAAGAGCATTCTCAGATATATACGGTAAGAGCATTCTTAGATATATAAGGTAAGAGCATTCTCAGATATATACGGTAAGAACATTCTCAGATATATACGGTAAGAGCATTCTTATATATATAAGGTAAGTGCATTCTCAGATATATACGGTAAGAGCATTCTTATATATATAAGGTAAGAGCATTCTCAGATATATAAGGTAAGAGCATTCTCAGATATATAAGGTAAGAACATTCTCAGATATATATGGTAAGACCATTCTCAGATATATATGGTAAGACCATTCTCAGATATATAAGGTAAGACCATTCTCAGATATATATGGTAAGACCATTCTCAGATATATAAGGTAAGACCATTCTCAGATATATAAGGTAAGAGCATTCTCAGATATATAAGGTAAGAACATTCTCAGATATATAAGGTAAGAGCATTCTCAGATATATAAGGTAAGAACATTCTCAGATATATATGGTAAGACCATTCTCAGATATATATGGTAAGACCATTCTCAGATATATAAGGTAAGAGCATTCTCAGATATATACGGTAAGAGGATTCTTAGATATATTAGGTAAGAAGATTCTTAGATATATACAGTAAGAGCATTCTTAGATATATAAGGTAAGAGCATTCTTAGATATATACGGTAAGAGCAATCTCAGATATATAAGGTAAGAATATTCTCAGATATATACAGTAAGAGCATTCTTAGATATACATGGTAAGAACATTCTTAGATATATAAGGTAAGACCATTCTCAGATATATAAGGTAAGAACATTTTCAGATGTATATGGGGTTTATACGTATATTGCTGTAATATCTGCCGAGAAAAATGTCTTATTTTCTCAAAGGCTTATGCAAGAAATAAGATGACCGCTAATTTGGTCAAATATTATAATTTTCTGAAGATACCATCTATACTATTGTATATAACATTTTATAGTTTATATATTTAAAAACGTACCATTAATTTAACGACACTTTCCATATACAAAGATTAATCATTGTGATATGAATTTAAGACGCATGTATCATCAAATGATATCAACCTAAGAAGTATGTGTCATCGTGTTGATATCAAACTACATGTAAGATGTATGTATATTCGTGTTGATATCAACCTACATGCAAGATGTATGTGACATTGTACTTATATCAACCTAAATGTTAGCTATATGTATCATCGTGCTGATATCAACCTACATGTAAGATGTATGTGTCATTGTACTGCTACCAACCTACATGTAAGATGCATTTGTCATCGTGCTGATATCAAATTACATGTAAGAAGTATGTGTCATCTTGCTGAAATCAACCTACAAGTAAGATGTACGTGTCATTGTACTGCTATCAGCCTACATGTAAGATTTATGTGTCATCTTGCTGAAATTAACCTATATGTAAGATGTATGTGTCATTGTACTGACATCAACCAACATGTAAGATGTATGTGTCATTGTACTGCTATCAGCCTACTTGTAAGATGTATGTGTCATTGTACTGCTATCTACCTACATGTAAGATGTATGTGTCATTGTACTACTATCAACATACATGTATGATGTATGTGTCATTGTACTGCTATCAACCTACATGTAAGATGTATGTGTCATTGTACTGCTATCAGCCTACATGTAAGATGTATGTGTCATCTTGCTGAAATTAACCTATATGTAAGATGTATGTGTCATTGTACTGACATCAACCTACATGTAAGATGTATATGTCATTGTACTGCTATCAACATACATGTAAGAGGTATGTGTCATTGTACTGCTATCAATCTACATTTAAGATGTATGTGTCATTGTACTGCTATCAACCTACCTGTAAGATGTATATGTCATTGTACTGCTATCAACCTACATGTAAGATGTATATGTCATTGTACTGCTATCAACCTACATGTAAGATGTATGCGTCATTGTACTGCTATCAACCTACTGGTGAGATGTATGTGTCATAATGTTGACAGCAACCTACATGTAATATGAATGCGTCATTATACTGCTATCAACCTACATGTAATATGTATGCATTATTGTACTGCTATCAACCTACATGTAAGATGTTTGTGTCATCGTGCTGATATCAACCTACATGTAAAATGTATGTGTCATCGTGATGATATCAACCTACATGTAAGATGTATGTGTCATCGTGCTGATATCAACCTACATGTAAGATGTATGTGTCATTATACTGATATTAACGTACATGTAAGATGTATTTGTCATCGTGCTGATATCAACCTACATGTAAGATGTATGTGTCATCTTGCTGAAATCAACCTACAAGTAAGATGTATGTGTCATTGTACTGCTATCAGACTACATGTAAGATGTATGTGTCATCTTGCTGAAATAAACCTATATGTAAGATGTATGTGTCATTGTACTGACATCAACCTACATGTAAGATGTATATGTCATCGTGCTGATATCAACATACATGTAAGCTGTATGTGTCATCGTGCTGACATCAACCTACATGTCAGATGTAAGTGGCATTGTACTGATATCAATATACATGTCAGATGTATGTGTCATCTTGCTGACATCAACCTACATGTAAGATGTATTTGCCATCTTGCTGAAATCAACTTACATGTCAGATGTATGTGACATTGTACTGCTATCAGCCTACATGTGAGATGTATGTGTGATCTTGCTGACATCAACCTACATGTAAGATGTATATTTCATCCTGCAGACATCAACTTTCATGTAAGATGTATGTGTCATTGTACTACTATCAACATACATGTAAGATGTATGTGCCATCATACTGACATCAAATTACATGTAAGATGTAAGTGTCATTGTACTGCTATCTACCTATATGTAAGACGCATGTGTTATCATGCTGATATCAACCTACATGTAAGATGTATGTGTCATTGTACTGACATCAACCTACATGTAAGATGTATGTGTAATCTTGCTGAAATTAACCTATATGTAAGATGTATGTGTCATTGTACTGACATCAACCTACATGTAAGATGTATGTGTCATTGTACTGCTATCAGCCTACATGTAAGATGTATGTGACATTGTACTGCTATCTACCTACATGTAAAATGTATGTGTCATTGTACTACTATCAACATACATGTAAGATGTATGTGTCAATGTACTGCTATCAACCTACATGTAAGATGTATGTGTCATTGTACTGCTATCTGCCTACATGTAAGATGTATGTGTCATCTTGCTGAAATTAACCTATATGTAAGATGTATGTGTCATTGTACTGCTATCAACCTACATGTAAGATGTATATGTCATTGTACTGCTATCTACCTACATGTAAGATGTATATGTCATTGTACTGCTATCAACATACATGTAAGAGGTATGTGTCATTGTACTGCTATCAACCTACATTTAAGATGTAAGTGTCATTGTACTGCTATCAACCTACATGTAAGATGTATATGTCATTGTACTGCTATCAACCTACATGTAAGATGTATATGTCATTGTACTGCTATCAATCTATATGTAAGATGTATGCGTCATTGTACTGCTATCAACCTACAGGTGAGATGTATGCATCATATTGTTGACAGCAACCTACATGTAATATGTGTGCGTCATTATACTGCTATCAACCTACATGTAATATGTATGCATCATTGTACTGATATCAACCTACATGTAAGATTGTTGTGTCATTGTACTGATATCTACCTACATGTAAGATGTATGTGTTATCTTGCTGACATCAACCTACATGTAAGATATATGTGTCATTATACTGATATTAACCTACATGTAAGATGTATGTGTCATTGTACTTCTATCTACATACATGTAAGATGTATGTGTCATTGTACTGCTATCTACCTACATGTAAGATGTATGTATCTTTGTACTGCTATCTACCTACATGTAAGATGTATGTGTCTTTGTACTGCTATCTACCTACATGTAAGATGTATGTGTCATTGTACTGCTATCTACATACATGTAAGATGTATGTGTCATTGTACTGCTATCAACCTACATGTAAGATGTATGTGTCATTGTACTGCTATCTACCTACATGTAAGATGTATGTGTCATTGTACTGCTATCAACCTAAATGTAAGATGTATGTGTCTTTGTACTGCTATCTACCTACATGTAAGATGTATGTGTCATTGTACTGCTATCTACATACATGTAAGATGTATGTGTCATTGTACTGCTATCTACCTACATGTAATATGTATGCGTCTTCGTGCTGATATCAACCTACATGTAAGATGTATGTGTCATTGTACTGCTATCTACCTACATGTAAGATGTATGTGTCATTGTACTGCTATCAACCTACATGTAAGATGTATGTGTCATTGTACTGCTATCTACCTACATGTATGATGTTTGCTTCATCGTGCTGATATCAACGTACATGTAAGATGTATGTGTCGTTGTACTGCTATCAACCTACATGTAAGATGTATGCGTCATTGTACTGCTATCAACCTACATGTAAGATGTTTGTGTCATTGCACTGCTATCAACCTACATTTAAGATGTATATGTCATTGTACTGCTATCAACATACATGTAAGATGTATATGTCATTGTACTGCTATCAACCTACATGTAAGATGGTTGTGTCATTGTACTGCTATCTACCTACATGTAAGATGTATTTGTCATTGTACTGCTATCAACCTATGTGTAAGATGTATGTGTCATTGTACTGCTATCTACCTACATGTAAGATGTATGTGTCATTGTATTTCTATCAACCTACATGTAAGATGTATGTGTTATTGTACTGCCATCAACCTACATGTAAGATGTATGTGTCGTTGTACTGCTATCTACCTACATGTAAGATGTATATGTCATTGTACTGCTATCTACCTACATGTACGATGTATATGTCATTGTACTGCTATCAACATACATGTAAGAGGTATGTGTCATTGTACTGGTATCAACCTACATGTAAGATGTATATGTCATTGTACTGCTATCAACCTACATGTAATATGTATGTGTCATTGTACTGCTATCTACCTACATGTAAGATGTATGTGTCATTGTACTGCTATCTACCTACATGTAAGATGTTTGTGTCATCGTGCTGATATCAACCTACATGTAGAATGTATGTTTCATCATGATAATATCAACCTACATGTAAGATGTATGTGTCATCGTGCTGATATCAACCTACATGTAAGATGTATGTGTCATCGTGCTGATATCTACCTACATGTAAGATGTATGTGTCTTTGTACTGCTATCTACCGAAAGGTAAGATGTATGTGTCTTTGTACTGCTATCTACCTACATGTAAGATGCATATGTCATTGTACTGCTATCTACATAACTGTAAGATGTATGTGGCATTGTACTGGTATCTACCTACATGTAAGATGTATGTGTCAATGTACTGCTATCAACCTACAAGTAAGATGTATGTTTCATTGTACTGCTATCAACCTACATGTAAGGTGTATGTGTCATTGTACTGCTATCAACCTACGTGTAAGATGTATGTGTCAATGCACAGCTATCAACCTACATGTAAGATGTATATGTCATTGTACTGCTATCTACCTACATGTAAGATGTATGTGTCATTGTACTGCTATCTATATACATGTAAGATGTATATGTCATTGTACTGCTATATACCTACATGAAAGATGTATGTGTCATTGTACTGCTATCTACATACATGTAAGATGTATGTGTCATTGTACTGCTATCTACCTACATGTAAGATGTATGTGTCATTGTACTGCTATCTACATACATGTAAGATATATGTGTCATTGTACTGCTAGCTAGCTACATGTAAGATGTATGTGTCATTGTACTGCTATCTACCTACATGTAAGATGAACGTGTCTTTGTACTGCTATCTACCGACATGTAAGATGTATGTGTCAATGTACTGCTATCAACCTACATGTAAGATGCATGTGTCATTGTACTGCTATCTACCTACATGTAAGATGTATGTGTCAATGTACTGCTATCAACCTACATGTAAGATGCATATGTCATTGTACTGCTATCTACCTACATGTAAGATGTATGTGTCATTGTACTGCTATCAACCTAAATTTAAGATGTATGTTTCTTTGTACTGCTATCTACCTACATGTAAGATGAATGTGTCATTGTACTGCTATCTACATACCTGTAAGATGTATGTGTCATTGTACTGTTATCTACCTACATGTAAGATGTATGTGTCAATGTACTGCTATCAACCTACATGTAAGATGTATGTGTCATTGTACTGCTATCAACCTAAATGTAAGATGTATGTGTCTTTATACTGCTATCTACCTACATGTAAGATGTATGTGTCATTGTACTGCTATCTACATACATGTAAGATGTATGTATCATTGTACTGCTATCTACGTACATGTAAGATGCATGTGTCTTTGTACTGCTATCAACCTACATGTAAGATGTATGTGTCATTGCACTGCTATCAACCTACATTTAAGATGTATATGTCATTGTACTGCTATCAACATACATGTAAGATGTATATGTCATTGTACTGCTTTGAACGTACATGTAGATGTGGTCATTGTACTGCTATCTACCTACATGTAAGATGTATGTGTCATTGTACTGCTATCAACCTATATGAAAGATGTATGTGTCATTGTACTGCTAGCTACCTACATGTAAGATGTATGTGTCATTGTACTGACATCAACCTACATGTAAGATATATGTGTCATTGTACTGCTATCAACCTACATGTAAGATGTATGTGTTATTGTACGGCTATCAACCTACATGTAAGATGTATGTGTCATTGTACTGCTATCTACCTACATGTAAGATGTATATGTCATTGTACTGCTATCTACCTACATGTAAGATGTATGTGTCATTGTACTGCTATCTACCTACATGTAAGATGTATGCGTCATCGTGCTGATATCAACCTACATGTAAGATGTATGTGTCATTGTACTGCTATCTACCTACATGTAAGATGTATGTGTCATTGTACTGATATCAAAGTACATGTAAGATGTATGTGTCGTTGTACTGCTATCAACCTACATGTAAGATGTATGCGTCATTGTACTGCTATCAACCTACATGTAAGATGTATGTGTCATTGCACTGCTATCAACCTACATTTAAGATGTATATGTCATTGTACTGCTATCAACATACATGTAAGATGTATATGTCATTGTACTGCTATCAACGTACATGTAAGATGTTTTTGTCATTGTACTGCTATCTACCTACATGTAAGATGTATGTGTCATTGTACTGCTATGTACCTACATGTAAGATGTATGTGTCATTGTACTGCTATCAACCTACATGTAAGATGTATGTGTCATTGTACTGCTATCAACCTACATGTAAGATGTATATGTCATTGTACTGCTATCTACCTACATGTAAGATGTATGTGTCATTGTACTGCTATCTACCTACATGTAAGATGTATGTGTCATTGTACTGCTATCAACCTAAATTTAAGATGTATGTTTCTTTGTACTGCTATCTACCTACATGTAAGATGAATGTGTCATTGTACTGCTATCTACATACATGTAAGATGTATGTGTCATTGTACTGCTATCTACCTACATGTAAGATGCATGTGTCTTTGTACTGCTATCAACCTACATGTAAGATGTATGTGTCATTGCACTGCTATCAACCTACATTTAAGATGTATATGTCATTGTACTGCTATCAACTACATGTAAGTGTATAGTCAGTACTGCTTACTACATGTAAGATGTTGTTCATTGTACTCTATCTACCTACATGTAGATGTATGTGTATTGTACTGCTATCTACCTACATGTAAGATGTATGTGTCATTGTACTGCTATCAACCTACATGTAAGATGTATGTGTCATTGTACTGCTATCTACCTACATGTAAGATGTATGTGTCATTGTACTGACATCAACCTACATGTAAGATGTATGTGTCATTGTACTGCTATCAACCTACATGTAAGATGTATGTGTCATTGTACTGCTATCAACCTACATGTAAGATGTATGTGTCATTGTACTGCTATCTACCTACATGTAAGATGTATATGTCATTGTACTGCTATCTACCTACATGTAAGATGTATGTGTCATTGTACTGCTATCTACCTACATGTAAGATGTATGTGTCATTGTACTGCTATCAACCTACATGTAAGATGTATGTCCATTGTACTGTATCAACTACATGTAATTATCTATGCTATCAACTACATGTAGATGTATGTGTCATTGCACTGCTATCAACCTACATTTAAGATGTATATGTCATTGTACTGCTATCAACATACATGTAAGATGTATATGTCATTGTACTGCTATCAACGTACATGTAAGATCTTTTTGTCATTGTACTGCTATCTACCTACATGTAAGATGTATGTGTCATTGTACTGCTATGTACCTACATGTAAGATGTATGTGTCATTGTACTGCTATCAACCTACATGTAAGATGTATGTGTCATTGCACAGCTATCAACCTACATGTAAGATGTATATGTCATTGTACTGCTATCTACCTACATGTAAGATGTATGTGTCATTGTACTGCTATCTATATACATGTAAGATGTATCTGTCATTGTACTGCTATATACCTACATGTAAGATGTATGTGTCATTGTACTGCTATCTACATACATGTAAGATGTATGTGTCATTGTACTGCTATCTACCTACATGTAAGATGTATGTGTCATTGTACTGCTATCTACATACATGTAAGATGTATGTGTCATTGTACTGCTAGCTAGCTACATGTAAGATGTATGTGTCATTGTACTGCTATCTACCTACATGTAAGATGAACGTGTCTTTGTACTGCTATCTACCGACATGTAAGATGTATGTGTCAATGTACTGCTATCAACCTACATGTAAGATGTATGTGTCATTGTACTGCTATCTACCTACATGTAAGATGTATGTGTCAATGTACTGCTATCAACCTACATGTAAGATGTATGTGTCATTGTACTGCTATCTACCTACATGTAAGATGTATGTGTCATTGTACTGCTATCAACCTAAATTTAAGATGTATGTTTCTTTGTACTGCTATCTACCTACATGTAAGATGAATGTGTCATTGTACTGCTATCTACATACCTGTAAGATGTATGTGTCATTGTACTGTTATCTACCTAAATGTAAGATGTATATGTCATTGTACTGCTATCTACATACCTGTAAGATGTATGTGTCATTGTACTGTTATCTACCTACATGTAAGATGTATGTGTCAATGTACTGCTATCAACCTACATGTAAGATGTATGTGTCATTGTACTGCTATCAACCTAAATGTAAGATGTATGTGTCTTTGTACTGCTATCTACCTACATGTAAGATGTATGTGTCATTGTACTGCTATCTACATACATGTAAGATGTATGTATCATTGTACTGCTATCTACGTACATGTAAGATGCATGTGTCTTTGTACTGCTATCAACCTACATGTAAGATGTATGGGTCATTGCACTGCTATCAACCTACATTTAAGATGTATATGTCATTGTACTGCTATCAACATACATGTAAGATGTATATGTCATTGTACTGCTTTGAACGTACATGTAAGATGTTTGTGTCATTGTACTACTATCTACCTACATGTGAGATGTATGTGTCATTGTACTGCTATCTACCTACATGTAAGATGTATGTGTCATTGTACTGCTATCAACCTATATGAAAGATGTATGTGTCATTGTACTGCTATCTACCTACATGTAAGATGTATGTGTCATTGTACTGACATCAACCTACATGTAAGATATATGTGTCATTGTACTGCTATCAACCTACATGTAAGATGTATGTGTTATTGTACGGCTATCAACCTACATGTAAGATGTATGTGTCATTGTACTGCTATCTACCTACATGTAAGATGTATATGTCATTGTACTGCTATCTACCTACATGTAAGATGTATGTGTCATTGTACTGCTATCTACCTACATGTAAGATGTATGCGTCATCGTGCTGATATCAACCTACATGTAAGATGTATGTGTCATTGTACTGCTATCTACCTACATGTAAGATGTATGTGTCATTGTACTGATATCAAAGTACATGTAAGATGTATGTGTCGTTGTACTGCTATCAACCTACATGTAAGATGTATGCGTCATTGTACTGCTATCAACCTACATGTAAGATGTATGTGTCATTGCACTGCTATCAACCTACATTTAAGATGTATATGTCATTGTACTGCTATCAACATACATGTAAGATGTATATGTCATTGTACTGCTATGAACGTACATGTAAGATGTTTTTGTCATTGTACTGCTATCTACCTACATGTAAGATGTATGTGTCATTGTACTGCTATGTACCTACATGTAAGATGTATGTGTCATTGTACTGCTATCAACCTATATGTAAGATGTATGTGTCATTGTACTGCTATCTACCTACATGTAAGATATATGTGTCATTGTACTGACATCAACCTACATGTAAGATGTATGTGTCACTGTACTGCTATCAACCTACATGTAAGATGTATGTGTTATTGTACTGCTATCAACCTACATTTATGATGTTTGTATCATTGTACTGCTATCTACCTACATGTAAGATGAATGTGTCATTGTACTGCTATCTACATACATGTAAGTTGTATGTGTCATTGTACTGCTATCAACCTACATGTAAGATGTATGTGTCATTGTACTGCTATCTTCATACATGTAAGATGTATGTGTCATTGTACTGCTATATACCTACATGTAAGATGTATGTTCATTGTACTGCTATCTACCTACATGTAAGATGTATGCGTCATCGTGCTGATATCAACCTGCATGTAAGATGTATGTGTCATTGTACTGCTATCTACCTAAATGTAAGATGTATGTGTCATTGTACTGCTATCTACCTACATGTTAGATGTATGCGTCAACGTGCTGATATCAACCTACATGTAAGATGTATGTGTCGTTGTACTGCTATCCACCTACATGTAAGATGTATGTTTCATTGTACTGCTATCAACCTACAAGTAAGATGTATGTGTCATTGTACTGCTATCAACCTACATGTAAGATGTATGTGTCATTGCACAGCTATCAACCTACATGTAAGATGTATATGTCATTGTACTGCTATCTACCTACATGTAAGATGTATGTGTCATTGTACTGCTATCTACATACATGTAAGATGTATCTGTCATTATACTGCTATATACCTACATGTAAGATGTATGTGTCATTGTACTGCTATCTACCTACATGTAATATGTATGTATCATTGTACTGACATCAACCTACATGTAAGATGTATGTGTCATTGTACTGCTATCAACCTACATGTAAGATGTATGTGTTATTGTACGGCTATCAACCTACATGTAAGATGTATGTGTCATTGTACTGCTATCTACCTACATGTAAGATGTATATGTCATTGTACTGCTATCTACCTACATTTAAGATGTATGTGTCATTGTACTGCTCTCTAAATACATGTAAGATGTATGTGTCATTGTACTGCTATCTACCTACATGTAAGATGTATGCGTCATCGTGCTGATATCAACCTACATGTAAGATGTATGAGTCATTGTACTGATATCTACCTACATGTAAGATGTATGTGTCATTGTACTGCTATCAACCTACCTGTAAGATGTATGTGTCATTGTACTGCTATCTACCTACATGTAAGATGTTTGCGTCATCATGCTGATATCAACCTACATGTAAGATGTATGTGTCGTTGTACTGCAATCAACCTACATGTAAGATGTATGCGTCATTGTACTGCTATCAACCTACATGTAAGATGTATGTGTCATTGCACTGCTATCAACCTACATTTAAGATGTATATGTCATTGTACTGCTATCAACATACATGTAAGATGTATATGTCATTGTACTGCTATCAACGTACATGTAAGATGTTTGTGTCATTGTACTGCTATCTACCTACATGTAAGATGTATGTGTCAATGTACTGCTATGTACCTACATGTAAGATGTATGTGTCATTGTACTGCTATCAACCTATATGTAAGATGTATGTGTCATTGTACTGCTATCTACCTACATGTAAGATGTATATGTCATTGTACTGACATCAACCTACATGAAAGATGTATGTGTCACTGTACTGCTATCAACATACATGTAAGATGTATGTGTTATTGTACTGCTATCAACCTACATGTAAGATGTATATGTCATTGTACTGCTATCTACCTACATGTAAGATGTATATGTCATTGTACTGCTATCTACCTACATGTACGATGTATATGTCATTGTACTGCTATCAACATACATGCAAGAGGTATGTGTCATTGTACTGCTATTAACCTACATGTAATATGTATGTGTCATTGTACTGCTATCAACCTACATGTAATATGTATATGTCATTGTACTGCTATCTACCTACATGAAAGATGTATGTGTCATTGTACTGCTATCAACCTACATGTAAGTTGTATGTGTCATTGTACTGCTATCAACCTACATGTATTATGTTTGTGTCATTGTACTGATATCTACCTACATGTAAGATGTATGTATCATTGTACTGCTATCAACCTACATGTAAGATGTATGTGTCATTGTACTGCTATCTACCTATATGTAAAATGTATGTGTCATTGTACTGCTATCAACCTACATGTAAGATGTATGTGTCATTGTACTGCTATCAACCTACATGTAAGATGTATGTGTCATTGTACTGCTATCAACCTACATGTAAGATGTATGTGCCATTATACTGCTATCAACCTACATGTAAGATTTATGTGTCATTGTACTACTATCATCCTACATGTAAGATGTATGTGTCATTGTACTGCTATCAACCTACATGTAAGATGTATATGTCATTGTACTGCTATCTACCTACATGTAAGTTGTATGTGTCATTGTACTGCTATCAACCTACATGTAAGATTTATGTGTCATTGTACTGCTATCAACCTACATGTAAGATGTATATGTCATTGTACTACTATCTACCTACATGTAAGATGTATATGTCATTGTAATGCTATCAACATACATGTAAGAGGTATGTGTCATTGTACTGCTATCAACCTACATGTAAGATGTATATGTCATTGTCCTGCTATCAACCTACATGTAATATATATGTGTCATTGTACTGATATTAACATACATGTAAGAAGTATGCGTCATCGTGCTGATATCAACGTACATGTAAGATGTATGTGTCATTGTACTGCTATCTATCTACATGTAAGATGTATGTGTCATTGTACTGCTATCAACCTACATGTAAGATATATGTGTCATTGTAATGCTATCTACCTACATGTAAGATGTTTGCGTCATCGTGCTGATATCAACCTACATGTAAGATGTATGCGTCATTGTACTGCTATCAACCTACATGTAAGATGTATGTGTCATTGCACTGCTATCAACATACATGTAAGATGTTTATGTCATTGTACTGCTATCAACCTACATGTAAGATGTTTGTGTCATTGTACTGCTATCTACCTACATGTAAGATGTATGTGTCATTGTACTGCTATCTACCTACATGTAAGATGTATGTGTCATTGTACTGGTATCAACCTATATGTAAGATGTATGTGTCATTGTACTGCTATCAACCTACATGTAAGATGTATGTGTTATTGTACTGCTATCAACCTACATGTAAGATGTATGTGTTATTGTACTGCTATCAACCTACATGTAAGATGTATGTGTCATTGTACTGCTATCTACCTACATGTAAGATGTATATGTCATTGTACTGCTATCTACTTACATGTACGATGTATATGTCATTGTACTGCTATCAACATATATGTAAGAGGTATGTGTCATTGTACTGCTATCAACCAACATGTAAGATGTATATGTCATTGTACTGCTATCAACCTACATGTTATATGTATGTGTCATTGTACTGCTATCTACCTACATGTAAGATGTATGTGTCATTGTACTGCTATCAACCTACATGTAAGATGTATGTGTCATCGTGCTGATATCAACCTACATTTAAGATGTATGTGTCATCTTGCTGATATCAACCTACATGTAAGATGTTTGTGTCATCGTGCTAACATCAACTTACATGTCTGAGGTATGTGTCATTGTACTGCTATCAACCTACATGTGAGATGTATGTGTCATATTGCTGTCATCAACCTACATGTAAGATGTATGTGTCATTGTACTGCTATCAACCTACATGTAAGATGTATATGTCATTGTACTGCTATCTACCTACATGTAAGATGTATATGTCATTGTACTGCTATCAACCTACATGTAAGATGTATATGTCATTGTACTGCTATCAATCTACATGTAAGATGTATATGTCATTGTAATGCTATCAACATACATGTAAGAGGTATGTGTCATTGTACTGCTATCTACCTATATGTAAGATGTATATGTCATTGTACTGCTATCTACCTACATGTAAGAGGTATGTGTCATTGTACTGCTATCTACCTATATGTAAGATGTATGTGTCATTGTACTGACATAAACTTACATGTAAGATGTATGTGTCATTGTACTGCTATCAACCTACATGTAAGATGTATGTGTTATTGTACTGCTATCAACCTACATGTAAGATGTATGTGTCATTGTACTGCTATCTACCTACATGTAAGATGTATATGTCATTGTACTGCTATCTACATACATGTAAGAGGTATGCGTCATTGTACTGCTATCAACCTACATGTAAGATGTATATGTCGTTGTACTGCTATCAACCTACATGTGAGATGTATGTGTCATATTGCTGTCATCAACCTACATGTAAGATGTATGTGTCATTGTACTGCTATCATCCTACATGTAAGATGTATATGTCATTGTACTGCTATCTACCTACATGTAAGATGTATATGTCATTGTACTGCTATCAACCTACATGTAAGATGTATATGTCATTGTAATGCTATCAACATACATGTAAGAGGTATGTGTCATTATACTGATATCTACCTACATGTAATATGTATGTGTCATTGTACTGCTATCAACCTACATGTAATATGTATGTATCATTGTACTGATATCTACCTACATGTAAGATGTATGCGTCATCCTGCTGATATCAACCTACATGTAAGATGTATGTGTCATTGTACTGCTATCTACCTACATTTAAGATGTATGTGTCATTTTACTGCTATTAAACTACATGTAAGATGTATGTGTCATTGTACTGCTATCTACCTACATGTAAGATGTTTGCGTCATCGTGCTGATATCAACCTACATGTAAGATGTATGTTTCGTTGTACTGCTATCAACCTACATGTAAGATGTATGCGTCATTGTACTGCTATCAACCTACATGTAAGATGTATTTGTCATTGCACTGCTATCAACCTACATTTAAGATGTATATTTCATTGTACTGCTATCAACATACATGTAAGATGTATATGTCATTGTACTGCTATCAACCTGCATGTAAGAGGTTTGTGTCATTGTACTGCTATCTACCTACATGCAAGATGTATGTGTCATTGTACTGCTATCTACCTACATGTAAGATGTATGTGTCATTGTACTGCTATCAACCTATATGTAAGATGTTTGTGTCATTGTACTGCTATCTACCTACATGTAAGATGTATGTGTCATTGTACTGACATCAACCTACATGTAAGATGTATGTGTCATTGTACTGCTGTCAACCTACATGTAAGATGTATGTGTTATTGTACTGCTATCAACCTACATGTAAGATGTATGTGTCATTGTACTGTTATCTACCTACATGTAAGATGTATATGTCATTGTACTTCTATCTACCTACATGTACGATGTATATGTCATTGTACTGTTATCAACATACATGTAAGAGGTATGTGTCATTGTACTGCTATCAACCTACATGTAAGATGTATATGTCATTATACTGCTATCAACCTACATGTAATATGTATGTGTCATTGTACTGCTATCTACCAACATGTAAGATATATGTGTCATTGTACTGCTATCATCCTACATGTAAGATGTATGTGTCATTGTACTGCTATCAACCTACATGTAAGATGTATGTGTTATTGTACTGCTATCAACCTATATGTAAGATGTTTGTGTCATTGTACTGCTATCTACCTACATGTAAGATGTATGTGTCATTGTACTGCTATCTACCAACATGTAAGATGTATGTGTCATTGTACTGACATCAACCTACATGTAAGATGTATGTGTCATTGTACTGCTATCAACCTACATGTAAGATGTATGTGTTATTGTACTGCTATCAACCTACATGTAAGATGTATGTGTCATTGTACTGCTATCTACCTACATGTAATATGTATTTGTCATTGTACTGCTATCTACCAACATGTAAGATATATGTGTCATTGTACTGCTATCATCCTACATGTAAGATGTTTATGTCATTGTACTGCTATCTACCTACATGTAAGATGTATATGTCATTGTACTGCTATCAACCTACATGTAAGATGTATATGTCATTGTAATGCTATCAACATACATGTAAGAGGTATGTGTCATTGTACTGATATCTACCTACATGTAAGATGTATATGTCATTGTACTTCTATCTACCTACATGTACGATGTATATGTCATTGTACTGCTATCAACATACATGTAAGAGGTATGTGTCATTGTACTGCTATCAACCTACATGTAAGATGTATATGTCATTATACTGCTATCAACCTACATGTAATATGTATGTGTCATTGTACTGCTATCTACCAACATGTAAGATATATGTGTCATTGTACTGCTATCATCCTACATGTAAGATGTTTATGTCATTGTACTGCTATCTACCTACATGTAAGATGTATATGTCATTGTACTGCTATCAACCTACATGTAAGATGTATATGTCATTGTACTGCTATCAACATACATGTAAGAGGTATGTGTCATTGTACTGATATCTACCTACATGTAATATGTATGTGTCATTGTACTGCTATCAACCTACATGTAATATGTATGTATCATTGTACTGATATCTACCTACATGTAAGATGTATGCGTCATCGTGCTGATATCAACCTACATGTAAGATGTATGTGTCATTGTACTGCTATCTACCTACATTTAAGATGTATGTGTCTTTGTACTGCTATTAAACTACATGTAAGATGTATGTGTCATTGTACTGCTATCTACCTACATGTAAGATGTTTGCGTCATCGTGCTGATATCAACCTACATGTAAGATGTATGTTTCGTTGTACTGCTATCAACCTACATGTAAGATGTATGCGTCATTGTACTGCTATCAACCTACATGTAAGATGTATTTGTCATTGCACTGCTATCAACCTACATTTAAGATGTATATTTCATTGTACTGCTATCAACATACATGTAAGATGTTTGTGTCATTGTACTGCTATCTACCTACATGCAAGATGTATGTGTCATTGTACTGCTATCTACATACATGTAAGATGTATGTGTCATTGTACTGCTATCAACCTATATGTAAGATGTTTGTGTCATTGTACTGCTATCAACCTACATGTAAGATGTATGTGTCATTGTACTGACATCAACCTACATGTAAGATGTATGTGTCATTGTACTGCTATCAACCTACATGTAAGATGTATATGTCATTGTCCTGCTATCAACCTACATGTAATATATATGTGTCATTGTACTGATATTAACATACATGTAAGAAGTATGCGTCATCGTGCTGATATCAACGTACATGTAAGATGTATGTGTCATTGTACTGCTATCTACCTACATGTAAGATGTATGTGTCATTGTACTGCTATCAACCTACATGTAAGATATATGTGTCATTGTACTGCTATCTACCTACATGTAAGATGTTTGCGTCATCGTGCTGATATCAACCTACATGTAAGATGTATGCGTCATTGTACTGCTATCAACCTACATGTAAGATGTATGTGTTATTGCACTGCTATCAACATACATGTAAGATGTTTATGTCATTGTACTGCTATCAACCTACATGTAAGATGTTTGTGTCATTGTACTGCTATCTACCTACATGTAAGATGTATGTGTCATTGTACTGCTATCTACCTACATGTAAGATGTATGTGTCATTGTACTGTATCAACCTAATGTAAGATGTATGTGTCATTGTATGCTATCAACCTACATGTAAGATGTATGTGTTATTGTACTGCTATCAACCTACATGTAAGATGTATATGTTATTGTATTGCTATCAACCTACATGTAAGATGTATGTGTCATTGTACTGCTATCTACCTACATGTAAGATGTATATGTCATTGTACTGCTATCTACCTACATGTACGATGTATATGTCATTGTACTGCTATCAACATACATGTAAGAGGTATGTGTCATTGTACTGCTATCAACCAACATGTAAGATGTATATGTCATTGTACTGCTATCAACCTACATGTTATATGTATGTGTCATTGTACTGCTATCTACCTACATGTAAGATGTATGTGTCATTGTACTGCTATCAACCTACATGTAAGATGTATGTGTCATTGTACTGCTATCTACCTACATGTAAGATGTATATGTCATTGTACTGCTATCTACCTACATGTAAGATGTATATGTCATTGTACTGCTATCAACATACATGTAAGAGGTATGTGTCATTGTACTGCTATCAACCAACATGTAAGATGTATATGTCATTGCACTGCTATCAACCTACATGTAAGATGTATGTGTCATTGTACTGCTATCTACCTACATGTACGATGTTTGTGTCACTGCTAACAACCTACATGTAATATGTTTCATCGTTATATCAACCTACATGTAAGATGTATGTGTCATCGCTGATATCAACCTACATAGATGTATGTCATTGCTATATCAACCTACATGTAAGATGTTTGTTTCATCGTGCTAACATCAACTTACATGTCTGAGGTATGTGTCATTGTACTGCTATCAACCTACATGTGAGATGTATGTGTCATATTGCTGTCATCAACCTACATGTAAGATGTATGTGTCATTGTACTGCTATCAACCTACATGTAAGATGTATATGTCATTGTACTGCTATCTACCTACATGTAAGATGTATATGTCATTGTACTGCTATCAACCTACATGTAAGATGTATATGTCATTGTACTGCTATCAACCTACATGTAAGATGTATATGTCATTGTAATGCTATCAACATACATGTAAGAGGTATGTGTCATTGTACTGCTATCTACCTATATGTAAGATGTATATGTCATTGTACTGCTATCTACCTACATGTAAGAGGTATGTGTCATTGTACTGCTATCTACCTATATGTAAGATGTATGTGTCATTGTACTGACATCAACCTACATGTAAGATGTATGTGTCATTGTACTGCTATCAACCTACATGTAAGATGTATGTGTTATTGTACTGCTATCAACCTACATGTAAGATGTATGTGTCATTGTACTGCTATCTACCTACATGTAAGATGTATATGTCATTGTACTGCTATCTACATACATGTAAGAGGTATGCGTCATTGTACTGCTATCAACCTACATGTAAGATGTATATGTCATTGTACTGCTATCAACCTACATGTAAGATGTATATGTCATTGTACTGCTATCAACCTACATGTAATATGTATGTGTCATTGTACTGATATCTACCTACATGTAAGATGTATGTATCATTGTACTGCAATCAACCTACATGTAAGATGTATGTGTCATTGTACTGCTATCTACCTATATGTAATATGTATGTGTCATTGTACTGCTATCAACCTACATGTATTATGTATGTGTCATTGTACTGATATCTACCTACATATAAGATGTATGTATCATTGTACTGCTATCAACCTACCTGTAAGATGTATGTGTCATTGTACTGCTATCAACCTACATGTAAGATGTATGTGTCATTGTACTGCTATCTACCTACATGTAAGATGTATGCGTCATCGTGCTGATATCAACCTACATGTAAGATGTATGTGTCATTGTACTGCTATCAACCTACATGTAAGATGTATGCGTCATTGTACTGCTATCAACCTACATGTAAGATTTATGTGTCATTGTACTGCTATCATCCTACATCTTAGATGTATGTGTCATTGCACTGCTATCAACCTACATGTAAGATGTATATGTCATTGTACTGCTATCTACCTACATGTAAGATGTATGTGTCATTGTACTGCTATCAACCTACATGTAAGATGTATGTGTCATTGTACTGCTATCTACATACATGTAAGATGTATGTGTCATTGTACTGCTATATACCTACATGTAAGATGTATGTTCATTGTACTGCTATCTACCTACATGTAAGATGTATGTGTCATTGTACTGCTATCAACCTACATGTAAGATGTATGTGTCATTGTACTGCTATCTACATACATGTAAGATGTATGTGTCATTGTACTGCTATCTACCTACATGTAAGATGTATGTGTCATTGTACTGCTATCTACATACATGTAAGATGTATGTGTCATTGTACTGCTATCTACCTACATGTAAGATGTATGTGTCATTGTACTGCTATCTACCTACATGTAAGATGTATGTGTCATTGTACTGCTATCTACCTACATGTAAGATGTATGTGTCATTGTACTGCTATCAACCTACATGTAAGATGTATGTGTCATTGTACTGCTATCTACCTACATGTAAGATGTATGCGTCATCGTGCTGATATCAACCTACATGTAAGATGTATGTGTCATTGTACTGATATCAACCTACATGTAAGATGTATGTGTCATTGTACTGCTATCAACCTACATGTAAGATGTATGTGTCATTGTACTGCTATCAACCTACATGTAAGATGTATGTGTCATTGTACTGCTATCTACCTACATGTAAGATGTATGTGTCATTGTACTGCTATCTACCTACATGTAAGATGTATGTGTCATTGTACTGCTATCAACATACATGTAAGATGTATGTGTCATTGTACTGCTATCAACCTACATGTAAGATGTATATGTCATTGTACTGCTATCAACCTACATGTAAGATGTATGTGTCATTGTACTGCTATCTACCTACATGTAAGATGTATGTGTCATTGTACTGCTATCAACCTACATGTAAGATGTATGTGTCATTGTACTGCTATCTACCTACATGTAAGATGTTTGTGTCATCGTGCTGATATCAACCTACATGTAAAATGTATGTTCATCGTATAATATCAACCTACATGTAAGATGTATGTGTATCGTGCTGATATCAACCTACATGTAAGATGTATGTGTCATTGTACTGCTATCAACCTACATGTAAGATGTATGTGTCATCTGCTGATATCAACCTACATGTAAGATGTTGTCATTGTATTGTCATTGTACTGCTATCAACCTACATGTAGATGTATGTGTCATATTGCTGTATCAACCTACATGTAAGATGTATGTGTCATTGTACTGCTATCAACCTACATGTAAGATGTATATGTCATTGTACTGCTATCAACCTACATGTAAGATGTATGTGTCATTGTACTGCTATCTACCTACATGTAAGATGTATATGTCATTGTACTGCTATCTACCTACATGTAAGATGTATATGTCATTGTACTGCTATCTACCTACATGTAAGATGTATATGTCATTGTACTGCTATCTACCTACATGTAAGATGTATATGTCATTGTAATGCTATCAACATACATGTAAGATGTATATGTCATTGTACTGCTATCAACCTACATGTAAGATGTATATGTCATTGTACTGCTATCAACCTACATGTAATATGTATGTGTCATTGTACTGATATCTACCTACATGTAAGATATATGCGTCATCGTGCTGATATCAACCTACATGTAAGATGTATGTGTCATTGTACTGCTATCTACCTACATGTAAGATGTATGTGTCATTGTACTGCTATCAACCTACATGTAAGATGTATGTGTCATTGTACTGCTATCTACCTACATGTAAGATGTATGTGTCATTGTACTGCTATCAACCTACATGTAAGATGTATGTGTCATTGTACTGCTATCTACCTACATGTAAGATGTATGTGTCATTGTACTGATATCAACCTACATGTAAGATGTATGTGTCATTGTACTGCTATCAACCTACATGTAAGATGTATGTGTCATTGTACTGCTATCTACTACATGTAAGATGTATGTGTCATTGTACTGCTATCAACCTACATGTAAGATGTATGTGTCATTGTACTGCTATCAACCTACATGTAAGATGTATGTGTCATTGTACTGCTATCAACCTACATGTAAGATGTATGTGTCATTGTACTGCTATCAACCTACATGTAAGATGTATGTGTCATTGTACTGCTATCTACCTACATGTAAGATGTATGTGTCATTGTACTGCTATCAACCTACATGTAAGATGTATGTGTCATTGTACTGCTATAACCTACATGTAAGATGTATGTGTCATTGTACTGCTATCATACATGTAAGATGCATGTTGCTATCACTACATGTAAGATGTATGTGTCATTGTACTGCTATCAACCTACATGTAAGATGTATGTGTCATTGTACTGCTATCTACCTACATGTAAGATGTATGTGTCATTGTACTGCTATCTACCTACATGTAAGATGTATGTGTCATTGTACTGCTATCAACCTACATGTAAGATGTATATGTCATTGTACTGCTATCTACCTACATGTAAGATGTATGTGTCATTGTACTGCTATCAACCTACATGTAAGATGTATGTGTCATTGTACTGCTATCTACCTACATGTAAGATGTATGTGTCATTGTACTGCTATCTACCTACATGTAAGATGTATGTTCATTGTACTGCTATCTACCTACATGTAAGATGTATGTGTCATTGTACTGCTATCTACCTACATGTAAGATGTATGTGTCATTGTACTGCTATCTACCTACATGTAAGATGTATGTGTCATTGTACTGCTATCAACCTACATGTAAGATGTATGTGTCATTGTACTGCTATCTACCTACATGTAAGATGTATGCGTCATCGTGCTGATATCAACCTACATGTAAGATGTATGTGTCATTGTACTGCTATCAACCTACATGTAAGATGTATGTGTCATTGTACTGCTATCTACCTACATGTAAGATGTATGTGTCATTGTACTGCTATCTACCTACATGTAAGATGTATGTGTCATTGTACTGCTATCTACCTACATGTAAGATGTATGTGTCATTGTACTGCTATCTACATACATGTAAGATGTATGTGTCATTGTACTGCTATCTACCTACATGTAAGATGTATGTGTCATTGTACTGCTATCAACCTACATGTAAGATGTATGTGTCATTGTACTGCTATCTACCTACATGTAAGATGTATGCGTCATCGTGCTGATATCAACCTACATGTAAGATGTATGTGTCATTGTACTGCTATCAACCTACATGTAAGATGTATGTGTCATTGTACTGCTATCAACCTACATGTAAGATGTATGTGTCATTGTACTGCTATCATCCTACATGTAAGATGTATGTGTCATTGTACTGCTATCTACCTACATGTAAGATGTATATGTCATTGTACTGATATCAACCTACATGTAAGATGTATGTGTCATTGTACTGCTATCAACCTACATGTAAGATGTATGTGTCATTGTACTGCTATCAACCTACATGTAAGATGTATGTGTCATTGCACTGCTATCAACCTACATGTAAGATGTATATGTCATTGTACTGCTATCTACCTACATGTAAGATGTATGTGTCCTTGTACTGCTATCAACCTACATGTAAGATATATGTGTCATTGTACTGCTATCTACATACATGTAAGATGTATGTGTCATTGTACTGCTATATACCTACATGTAAGATGTATGTGTCATTGTACTGCTATCTACATACATGTAAGATGTATGTGTCATTGTACTGCTATCAACCTACATGTAAGATGTATATGTCATTGTACTGCTATCTACCTACATGTAAGATGTATGTGTCCTTGTACTGCTATCAACCTACATGTAAGATGTATGTGTCATTGTACTGCTATCTACATACATGTAAGATGTATGTGTCATTGTACTGCTATATACCTACATGTAAGATGTATGTGTCATTGTACTGCTATCTACATACATGTAAGATGTATGTGTCATTGTACTGCTATCTACCTACATGTAAGATGTATGTGTCATTGTACTGCTATCTACATACATGTAAGATGTATGTGTCATTGTACTGCTATCTACCTACATGTAAGATGTATGTGTCATTGTACTGCTATTAACCTACATGTAAGATGTATGTGTCATTGTACTGCTATCTACCTACATGTAAGATGTATGCGTCATCGTGCTGATATCAACTTACATGTAAGATGTTTGTGTCATTGTACTGCTATCAACCTACATGTAAGATGTATGTGTCATTGTACTGCTATCAACCTACATGTAAGATGTATGTGTCATTGTACTGCTATCATCCTACATGTAAGATGTATGTGTCATTGCACTGCTATCTACCTACATGTAAGATGTATATGTCATTGTACTGACATCAACCTACATGTAAGATGTATGTGTCATTGTACTGCTATCAACCTACATGTAAGATGTATGTGTCATTGTACTGCTATCTACATACATGTAAGATGTATGTGTCATTGTACTGCTATATACCTACATGTAAGATGTATGTTCATTGTACTGCTATCTACCTACATGTAAGATGTATGCGTCATCGTGCTGATATCAACCTACATGTAAGATGTATGTGTCGTTGTACTGCTATCAACCTACATGTAAGATGTATGTGTCATTGTACTGCTATCAACCTACATGTAAGATGTATGTGTCATTGCACTGCTATCAACCTACATGTAAGATGTATTTGTCATTGTACTGCTATCTACCTACATGTAAGATGTATGTGTCCTTGTACTGCTATCAACCTACATGTAAGATATATGTGTCATTGTACTGCTATCTACATACATGTAAGATGTATGTGTCATTGTACTGCTATCTACCTACATGTAAGATGTATGTGTCATTGTACTGCTATCTACCTACATGTAAGATGTATGTGTCATTGTACTGCTATCTACCTACATGTAAGATGTATGTGTCATTGTACTGCTATCTACCTACATGTAAGATGTATGTGTCATTGTACTGCTATCTACCTACATGTAAGATGTATGTGTCATTGTACTGCTATCAACCTACATGTAAGATGTATGTGTCATTGTACTGCTATCTACCTACATGTAAGATGTATGCGTCATCGTGCTGATATCAACCTACATGTAAGATGTATGTGTCATTGTACTGCTATCTACCTACATGTAAGATGTATGTGTCATTGTACTGCTATCAACCTACATGTAAGATGTATGTGTCATCGTACTGCTATCTACCTACATGTAAGATGTATGTGTCATTGTACTGCTATCTTCCTACATGTAAGATGTATGTGTCATTGCTCTGCTATCAACCTACATGTAAGATGTATATGTCATTGTACTGCTATCTACCTACATGTAAGATGTATGTGTCATTGTACTGCTATCAACCTACATGTAAGATGTATGTGTCATTGTACTGCTATCTACATACATGTAAGATGTATGTGTCATTGTACTGCTATATACCTACATGTAAGATGTATGTCCATTGTACTGCTATCTACCTACATGTAAGATGTATGTGTCATTGTACTGCTATCTACATACATGTAAGATGTATGTGTCATTGTACTGCTATCTACCTACATGTAAGATGTATGTGTCATTGTACTGCTATCAACCTACTTGTAAGATGTATGTGTCATTGTACTGCTATCTAACTACATGTAAGATGTATGCGTCATCGTGCTGATATCAACCTACATGTAAGATGTATGTGTCATTGTACTGCTATCAACCTACATGTAAGATGTATGTGTCATTGTACTGCTATCAACCTACATGTAAGATGTATATGTCATTGTACTGCTATCTACCTACATGTAAGATGTATGTGTCATTGTACTGCTATCAACCTACATGTAAGATGTATGTGTCATTGTACTGCTATCTACCTACATGTAAGATGTATATGTCATTGTACTGCTATCTACCTACATGTAAGATGTATTGTCATTGTACTGCTATCAACTACATGTAAGATGTATGTGTCATTGTACTGCTATCAACCTACATGTAAGATGTATATGTCATTGTACTGCTATCAACCTACATGTAAGATGTATGTGTCATTGTACTGCTATCTACCTACATGTAAGATGTATGTGTCATTGTACTGCTATCAACCTACATGTAAGATGTATGTGTCATTGTACTGCTATCTACCTACATGTAAGATGTATGTGTCATTGTACTGCTATCTACCTACATGTAAGATGTATGTGTCATTGTACTGCTATCAACCTACATGTAAGATGTATGTGTCATTGTACTGCTATCAACCTACATGTAAGATGTATGTGTCATTGTACTGCTATCTACCTACATGTAAGATGTATGTGTCATCGTGCTGATATCAACCTACATGTAAATGTATGTTCATGTTTATCAACCTACATGTAAGATGTATAACCTACATGTAAGATGTATGTGTCATTGTACTGCTATCTACCTACATGTAAGATGTATGTGTCATTGTACTGCTATCACCTACATGTAAGATGTATGTGTCATTGTACTGCTATCAACCTACATGTAAGATGTATGTGTCATTGTACTGCTATCTACCTACATGTAAGATGTATATGTCATTGTACTGCTATCTACCTACATGTAAGATGTATGTGTCATTGTACTGCTATCTACCTACATGTAAGATGTATATGTCATTGTACTGCTATCTACCTACATGTAAGATGTATATGTCATTGTACTGCTATCAACATACATGTAAGATGTATATGTCATTGTACTGCTATCAACCTACATGTAAGATGTATATGTCATTGTACTGCTATCAACCTACATGTAATATGTATGTGTCATTGTACTGATATCTACCTACATGTAAGATGTATGCGTCATCGTGCTGATATCAACCTACATGTAAGATGTATGTGTCATTGTACTGCTATCTACCTACATGTAAGATGTATGTGTCATTGTACTGCTATCAACCTACATGTAAGATGTATGTGTCATTGTACTGCTATCTACCTACATGTAAGATGTATGTGTCATTGTACTGCTATCAACCTACATGTAAGATGTATGTGTCATTGTACTGCTATCTACCTACATGTAAGATGTATGGCATGTCTGTATCAACCTACATGTAAGATGTATGTGTCATTGTACTGCTATCAACCTACATGTAAGATGTATGTGTCATTGTACTGCTATCTACCTACATGTAAGATGTATGTGTCATTGTACTGCTATCAACCTACATGTAAGATGTATGTGTCATTGTACTGCTATCAACCTACATGTAAGATGTATGTGTCATTGTACTGCTATCTACCTACATGTAAGATGTATGTGTCATTGTACTGCTATCAACCTACATGTAAGATGTATGTGTCATTGTACTGCTATCTACCTACATGTAAGATGTATGTGTCATTGTACTGCTATCAACCTACATGTAAGATGTATGTGTCATTGTACTGCTATCTACCTACATGTAAGATGTATGTGTCATTGTACTGCTATCTACCTACATGTAAGATGTATGTGTCATTGTACTGCTATCAACCTACATGTAAGATGTATGTGTCATTGTACTGCTATCAACCTACATGTAAGATGTATGTGTCATTGTACTGCTATCAACCTACATGTAAGATGTATGTGTCATTGTACTGCTATCAACCTACATGTAAGATGTATGTGTCATTGTACTGCTATCTACCTACATGTAAGATGTATGTGTCATTGTACTGCTATCAACCTACATGTAAGATGTATGTGTCATTGTACTGCTATCTACCTACATGTAAGATGTATGTGTCATTGTACTGCTATCTACCTACATGTAAGATGTATGTGTCATTGTACTGCTATCTACCTACATGTAAGATGTATGTGTCATTGTACTGCTATCAACCTACATGTAAGATGTATGTGTCATTGTACTGCTATCTACCTACATGTAAGATGTATGTGTCATTGTACTGCTATCTACCTACATGTAAGATGTATGTGTCATTGTACTGCTATCAACCTACATGTAAGATGTATGTGTCATTGTACTGCTATCTACCTACATGTAAGATGTATGTGTCATTGTACTGCTATCAACCTACATGTAAGATGTATGTGTCATTGTACTGCTATCAACCTACATGTAATATGTATGTGTCATTGTACTGCTATCTACCTACATGTAAGATGTATGTGTCATTGTACTGCTATCAACCTACATGTAAGATGTATGTGTCATTGTACTGCTATCTACCTACATGTAAGATGTATGTGTCATTGTACTGCTATCAACCTACATGTAAGATGTATGTGTCATTGTACTGCTATCTACCTACATGTAAGATGTA
>CM026399.1:52504241-52573025 GCA_014843695.1 Archivesica marissinica
ACCTACATGTAATATGTATATGTCATTGTACTGCTATCAACCTACATGTAAGATGTATATGTCATTGTACTGCTATCAACCTACATGTAAGATGTATATGTCATTGTACTGCTATCAACCTACATGTAAGATGTATATGTCATTGTACTGCTATCAACCTACATGTAATATGTATGTGTCATTGTACTGATATCTACCTACATGTAAGATGTATGTATCATTGTACTTCTATCAACCTACATGTAAGATGTATGTGTCATTGCACTGCTATCAACCTACATGTAAGATGTATATGTCATTGTACTGCTATCAACCTACATGTAATACGTATGTGTCATTGTACTGCTATCTACCTACATGTAAGATGTATTTGTCATTGTACTGCTATCAACCTACATGTAAGATGTATGTGTCATTGTACTGCTATCTACCTACATGTAAGATGTTTGTGTCATCGTGCTGATATCAACCTACATGTAAAATGTATGTTTCATCGTGATAATATCAACCTACATGTAAGATGTATGTGTCATCGTGCTGATATCAACCTACATGTAAGATGTATGTGTCATTGTACTGCTATCAACCTACATGTAAGATGTATATGTCATTATACTGCTATCTACCTACATGTAAGATGTATATGTCATTTATCACTACATGTAGAGTATGTTTGTAATGCTATCAACATACATGTAAGAGGTATGCGTCATTGTACTGCTATCAACCTACATGTAAGATGTATATGTCATTGTACTGCTATCAACCTACATGTAATATGTATATGTCATTGTACTGCTATCAACCTACATGTAAGATGTATATGTCATTGTACTGCTATCAACCTACATGTAAGATGTATATGTCATTGTACTGCTATCAACCTACATGTAAGATGTATATGTCATTGTACTGCTATCAACCTACATGTAATATGTATGTGTCATTGTACTGATATCTACCTACATGTAAGATGTATGTATCATTGTACTGCTATCAACCTACATGTAAGATGTATGTGTCATTGTACTGCTATCAACCTACATGTAAGATGTATGTGTCATTGTACTGCTATCAACCTACATGTAAGATGTATGTGTCATTGTACTGCTATCAACCTACATGTAAGATGTAGATGTATGTGTCATTGTACTGCTATCACCTATGTAAGATGTATTGTCATTGTACTGCTATCTACCTACATGTAAATGTATGTGTCATTGTACTGCTATCAACCTACATGTAAGATGTATGTGTCATTGTACTGCTATCTACCTACATGTAAGATGTATGCGTCATCGTGCTGATATCAACCTACATGTAAGATGTATGTGTCATTGTACTGCTATCAACCTACATGTAAGATGTATGTGTCATTGTACTGCTATCATCCTACATGTAAGATGTTTGTGTCATTGCACTGCTATCAACCTACATGTAAGATGTATATGTTATTGTACTGCTATATACCTACATGTAAGATGTATGTTCATTGTACTGCTATCTACCTACATGTGAAATGTATGCGTTATCGTGCTGATATCAACCTACATGTAAGAGGTATGTGTCATTGTACTGCTATCTACCTACATTTAAGATGTATGTGTCAGTGTACTGCTATCAACCTACATGTATGATGTATGTGTCATTGTACTGCTATCTACCTACATGTAAGATGTATGCGTCATCGTGCTGATATCAACCTACATGTAAGATATATGTGTCGTTGTACTGCTATCAACCTACATGTAAGATGTATGTGTCATTGTACTGCTATCAACCTACATGTAAGATGTATGTGTCATTGTACTGCTATCAACCTACATGTAAGATGTATGTGTCATTGTACTGCTATCTACCTACATGTAAGATGTATGGGTCGTTGTACTGCTATCAACCTACATGTATGATGTATGTGTCATTGTACTGCTATCAACCTACATGTAAGATGTATGTGTCATTGTACTGCTATCATCCTACATGTAAGATGTATGTGTCATTGCACTGATATCAACCTACGTGTAAGATGTATATGTCATTGTACTGCTATCTACCTACATGTAAGATGTATGTGTCATTGTACTGCTATCAACCTACCTGTAAGATGTATGTGTCATTGTACTGCTATCTACATACATGTAAGATGTATGTGTCATTGTACTGCTTTATACCTACATGTAAGATGTATGTTCATTGTACTGCTATCTACCTACATGTAAGATGTATGCGTCATCGTGCTGATATCAACCTACATGTAAGATGTATGTGTCATTGTACTGCTATCTACCTACATGTAAGATGTATGTGTCATTTGTCATTGTACTGCTATCAACCTACATGTAAGATGTATGGTCATTGTACTGCTATCACATGTAGATGTATATGTCATTGTACTGCTATCTACTACATGTAAGATGTATGTGTCATTGTACTGCTATCAACCTACATGTAAGATGTATGTGTCATTGTACTGCTATCTACATACATGTAAGATGTATGTGTCATTGTACTGCTATATACCTACATGTAAGATGTATGTTCATTGTACTGCTATCTACCTACATGTAAGATGTATGCGTCATCGTGCTGATATCAACCTACATGTAAGATGTATGTGTCATTGTACTGCTATCTACCTACATGTAAGATGTATGTGTCATTGTACTGCTATCAACCTACATGTAAGATGTATGTGTCATTGTACTGCTATCTACCTACATGTAAGATGTATGCGTCATCGTGCTGATATCAACCTACATGTAAGATGTATGTGTCGTTGTACTGCTATCAACCTACATGTAAGATGTATGTGTCATTGTACTGCTATCAACCTACATGTAAGATGTATGTGTCATTGTACTGCTATCAACCTACATGTAAGTTGTATGTGTCTTTGTACTGCTATCTACCTACATGTAAGATGTATGTTCATTGTACTGCTATTTACCTACATGTAAGATGTATGCGTCATCGTGCTGATATCAACCTACATGTAAGATGTATGTGTCATTGTACTGCTATCTAACTACATGTAAGATGTATGTGTCATTGTACTGCTATCAACCTACATGTAAGATGTATGTGTCATTGTACTGCTATCAACCTACATGTAAGATGTATGTGTCATTGTACTGCTATCTACCTACATGTAAGATGTATGTGTCATTGTACTGCTATCTACATACATGTAAGATGTATGTGTCATTGTACTGCTATCTACCTACATGTAAGATGTATGTGTCATTGTACTGCTATCAACCTACATGTAAGATGTATGTGTCATTGTACTGCTATCTACCTACATGTAAGATGTATGTGTCATTGTACTGCTATCAACCTACATGTAAGATGTATGTGTCATTGTACTGCTATCAACCTACATGTAAGATGTATGTGTCATTGTACTGCTATCAACCTACATGTAAGATGTATGTGTCATTGCACTGCTATCAACCTACATGTAAGATGTATATGTCATTGTACTGCTATCTACCTACATGTAAGATGTATGTGTCATTGTACTGCTATCATCCTACATGTAAGATGTATGTGTCATTGCACTGCTATCAACCTACATGTAAGATGTATATGTCATTGTACTGCTATCTACCTACATGTAAGATGTATGTTCATTGTACTGCTATCTACCTACATGTAAGATGTATGCGTCATCGTGCTGATATCAACCTACATGTAAGATGTATGTGTCATTGTACTGCTATCTACCTACATGTAAGATGTATGTGTCATTGTACTGCTATCAACCTACATGTAAGATGTATGTGTCATTGTACTGCTATCTACCTACATGTAAGATGTATGTGTCATCGTGCTGATATCAACCTACATGTAAGATGTATGTGTCGTTGTACTGCTATCAACCTACATGTAAGATGTATGTGTCATTGTACTGCTATCAAACTACATGTAAGATGTATGTGTCATTGTACTGCTATCAACCTATATGTAAGTTGTATGTGTCTTTGTACTGCTATCTACCTACATGTAAGATGTATGTTCATTGTACTGCTATCTACCTACATGTAAGATGTCTGCGTCATCGTGCTGACATCAACCTACATGTAAGATGTATGTGTCATTGTACTGCTATCAACCTACATGTAAGATGTATGTGTCATTGTACTGCTATCTACCTACATGTAAGATGTATGGGTCGTTGTACTGCTATCAACCTACATGTATGATGTATGTGTCATTGTACTGCTATCAACCTACATGTAAGATGTATGTGTCATTGTACTGCTATCATCCTACATGTAAGATGTATGTGTCATTGCACTGCTATCAACCTACGTGTAAGATGTATATGTCATTGTACTGCTATCTACCTACATGTAAGATGTATGTGTCATTGTACTGCTATCAACCTACCTGTAAGATGTATGTGTCATTGTACTGCTATCTACATACATGTAAGATGTATGTGTCATTGTACTGCTTTATACCTACATGTAAGATGTATGTTCATTGTACTGCTATCTACCTACATGTAAGATGTATGCGTCATCGTGCTGATATCAACCTACATGTAAGATGTATGTGTCATTGTACTGCTATCAACCTACATGTAAGATGTATGTGTCATTGTACTGCTATCTACCTACATGTAAGATGTATGCGTCATCGTGCTGATATCAACCTACATGTAAGATGTATGTGTCGTTGTACTGCTATCAACCTACATGTAAGATGTATGTGTCATTGTACTGCTATCAACCTACATGTAAGATGTATGTGTCATTGTACTGCTATCAACCTACATGTAAGTTGTATGTGTCTTTGTACTGCTATCTACCTACATGTAAGATGTATGTTCATTGTACTGCTATTTACCTACATGTAAGATGTATGCGTCATCGTGCTGATATCAACCTACATGTAAGATGTATGTGTCATTGTACTGCTATCTACCTACATGTAAGATGTATGTGTCATTGTACTGCTATCAACCTACATGTAAGATGTATGTGTCATTGTACTGCTATCTACCTACATGTAAGATGTATGGGTCGGTGTACTGCTATCAACCTACATGTAAGATGTATGTGTCATTGTACTGCTATCAACCTACATGTAAGATGTATATGTCATTGTACTGCTATCTACCTACATGTAAGATGTATGTGTCATTGTACTGCTATCAACCTACATGTAAGATGTATGTTTCATTGTACTGCTATATACCTACATGTAATATGTATGTTCATTGTACTGCTATCTACCTACATGTAAGATGTATGCGTCATCGTGCTGATATCAACCTATATTTAAGATGTATGTGTCATTGTACTGCTATATACCTACATGTAAGATGTATGTGTCAGTGTACTGCTATCAACCTACATGTAAGATGTATGTGTCATTGTACTGCTATCTACCTACATGTAAGATGTATGCGTCATCGTGCTGATATCAACCTACATGTAAGATGTATGTGTCGTTGTACTGCTATCAACCTACATGTAAGATGTATGTGTCATTGTACTGCTATCAACCTACATGTAAGATGTATGTGTCATTGTACTGCTATCAACCTACATGTAAGATGTATGTGTCATTGAACTGCTATATACATACATGTAAGATGTATGTGTCATTGTACTGCTATATACCTACATGTAAGATGTATGTGTCATTGTACTGCTATCTACATACATGTAAGATGTTTGTGTCATTGTACTGCTATCTACCTACATATAAGATGTATGTGTCATTGTACTGCTATCTACATACATGTAAGATGTATGTGTCATTGCACTGCTATCAACCTACATGTAAGATGTATGCGTCATCGTGCTGATATCAACCTACATGTAAGATGTATGTGCCGTTGTACTGCTATCAACCTACATGTAAGATGTATGTGTCATTGTACTGCTATCAACCTACATGTAAGATGTATGTGTCATTGTACTGCTATCAACCTACATGTAAGATGTATGTGTCATTGCACTGCTATCAACCTACATGTAAGATGTATATGTCATTGTACTGCTATCTACCTACATGTAAGATGAATGTGTCCTTATACTGCTATCAACCTACATGTAAGATGTATGTGTCATTGTACTGCTATCTACATACATGTAAGATGTATGTGTCATTGTACTGCTATCAACCTACATGTAAGATGTATGTGTCATTATACTGCTATCTACATATATGTAAGATGTATGTGTCATTGTACTGCTCTCTACCTACATGTAAGATGTATGTGTCATTGTACTGCTCTCTACCTACAGGTAAGATGTATTTGTCATTGTACTGCTATACATGTAAGATGTATGTTCATTGTACTGCTATTTACCTACATGTAAGATGTATGCGTCATCGTGCTGATATCAACCTACATGTAAGATGTATGTGTCATTGTACTGCTATCTACCTACATGTAAGATGTATGTGTCATTGTACTGCTATCAACCTACGTGTAAGATGTATGTGTCATTGTAGTGCTATCTACCTACATGTAAGATGTATGGGTCGGTGTACTGCTATCAACCTACATGTATGAGGTATGTGTCATTGTACTGCTATCAACCTACATGTAAGATGTATATGTCATTGTACTGCTATCTACCTACATGTAAGATGTATGTGTCATTGTACTGCTATCAACCTACATGTAAGATGTATGTGTCATTGTACTGCTATATACCTACATGTAATATGTATGTTCATTGTACTGCTATCTACCTACATGTAAGATGTATGCGTCATCGTGCTGATATCAACCTATATTTAAGATGTATGTGTCATTGTACTGCTATATACCTACATGTAAGATGTATGTGTCAGTGTACTGCTATCAACCTACATGTAAGATGTATGTGTCATTGTACTGCTATCTACCTACATGTAAGATGTATGTGTCATTGTACTGCTCTCTACCTACAGGTAAGATGTATTTGTCATTGTACTGCTATACATGTAAGATGTATGTGTCATTGTTCTGCTATCTACCTACATGTAAGATGTATGCGTCATCATGCTGATATCAACCTACATGTAAGATGTATGTGTCATTGTACTGCTATCAACCTACATGTAAGATGTATGTGTCATTGTACTGCTATCAACCTACTTGTAAGATGTATGTGTCATTGTACTGCTATCTTCCTACATGTAAGATGTATGTGTCATTGCACTGCTATCAACCTACATGTAAGATGTATATGTCATTGTACTGCTATCTACCTACATGTAAGGTGTATGTGTCATTGTACTGCTATCAACCTACATGTAAGATTTATGTGTCATTGTACTGCTATATACCTACATGTAAGATGTATGTTCATTGTACTGCTATCTACCTACATGTAAGATGTATGCGTCATCGTGCTGATATCAACCTACATGTAAGATGTATGTGTCATTGTACTGCTATCTTCCTACATGTAAGATGTATGTGTCATTGCACTGCTATCAACCTACATGTAAGATGTATATGTCATTGTACTGCTATCTACCTACATGTAAGATGTATGTGTCATTGTACTGCTATCAACATACATGTAAGATTTATGTGTCATTGTACTGCTATATACCTACATGTAAGATGTATGTTCATTGTACTGCTATCTACCTACATGTAAGATGTATGCGTCATCGTGCTGATATCAACCTACATGTAAGATTTATGTGTCATTGTACTGCTATCAACCTAACTGTAAGATGTATATGTTATTGTACTGCTATCAACCTACATGTAAGATGTTTGTGACATTGTACTGCTATCAACCTACATGTAAGATGTATGTGTCATTGCACTGCTATCAACCTACATGTAAGATGTATGTGTCATTGTACTGCTATCAACCTACATTGTAAGATGTTTGTGTCATTGCACTGCTATCAACCTACATGTAAGATGTATGTGTCATTGTACTGCTATCAACCTACTTGTAAGATGTATATGTCATTGTACTGCTATCAACCTACATGTAAGATGTGTGTGTCATTGTACTGCTATCAACCTAAATGTAAGATGTATATGTCATTGTACTGCTATCAACCTACATGTAAGATGTTTTTGTCATTGCACTGATATCAGCAATAGTACATACACACATTGAGACTGGTACCTTACTCCATTGGCCTGTAACCCACTTCACACACATTGGCAAGTTACATGTCTCTTCACTCCCTGGTTTGTATTTTGGATCGCATCGATCGGAATGTGGACATGATACTAAGCGAGTTTTAATACTCATACCACATGGAACAGAACACTGCGAATAAAAGAAAGTATGAAATGGTTTACATGGTTATATAATTAATGATACATATATGCTATGTAAGTTTGTAATAAGTACGTGTATAACCATCGACTATAACAACCATGTAATTGTAATATATATTTTCATTGTATTGAAACATTATGCAGCGTATTAACTGTTTTTACGTTTACCTTCATTTCTCAAAGGTGCACCACTATGAGAAATTGGAAATTCTTGATAAATACCGCTTCAATTTTAGTTATTATAACTTCAATTCCATTGACGCTTGTACACTATACCACATTACTAATTTAGTATTACACATTGTATGGACTGGGATATCAACCCGTATCTGATCAAAATACAGAAATAAAACATAATGTTCGGACAGACTAATTTTGTATGTATGTTACATTAATTTCAAACCTATTGCGGGGACCGATACATGTTTTCCTTCGCATGCTTAGCCGACCATAGCGGTTAACCAGTACTAAGCAATGTGTGTGAGGTGCCCTGCTCAAGGACACTACAATACGAGGCCTGACTGAGTATCGAACCCGGACCGTTCAATTTCAAATCCGACGCTCTACCATTGGACAACGGACGCCATTTTGAATGAGTTCCTTAACTGGATAGTATTGCAAAATACAGAGACAACATGTTGATTAGATAAACTACTTAAAGCATGGGTTACTAGTATACCTCTCCCCATTCAGAAGCTTGCCACTCGTTGCACTGGCTCTTGTTGCAATCTTCAATGGCAGTATGTTTCGTATTAATATCACAAAATGTCGGATCCACATCTACGTCAGTCTCTGCATTTAAACACTCCACAACTCTCGTCCTTACACCACCCCCACAATGTCGTGAACACTGTAAACACGTAATAATGAACTAGATCATCAGTTCATTGTCTTTGACTCATATTGTAATATCATGGTATGAGCAAGCCGTGTCATAAAATAAAGCACATAACCTTAGCGAACATGGTAGAACGTAGTATTGTAGCAGAGATGTTGTGAGTTAGAGCCCGACAGAACCACGGTTCTAGGAAAGACACTGCTATGCTCACTTCTCTTCATTCCCTCATGCTGATGTATGCAATGAGGAATGTGGTATCGAGTGAGGATAATAGTTTAATGCTATAAAATCAGTTTTCACCATTGAGCTAGAGTATGTTTTTATAAACCAACATACTCATGTTTGTCATGGTTGTAGGTAATGTCATGTATTGTTCATGGTTGTAGGTAATGTCATGTATTGTTCATTGTTGTAGATAATGTCATGTATTGTTCATGGTTGTAGTTAATGTCAGGTATTGTTCATGGTTGTAGGTAATGTCATGTATCGTCCATGGTAGTAGTTAATGTCATGTATCGTCCATGGTAGTAGTTAATGTCATGTATCGTTCATGGTTGTAGTTAATGTCAGGTATTGTTCATGGTTGTAGGTAATGCCATGTATCGTCCATGGTTGTAGTTAATGTCATGTATCGTTCATGGTTGTAGTTAATGTCATGTATCGTCCATGGTTGTAGTTAATGTCATGTATCGTCCATGGTTGTAGTTAATGTCATGTATCGTTCATGGTTGTAGTTAATGTCATGTATCGTCCATGGTTGTAGTTAGTGTCATGTATCGTTCATGGTTGTAGTTAATGTCAGGTATTGTTCATGGTTGTAGGTAATGCCATGCATTGTTCATGGTTGTAGTTAATGTCAGGTATTGTCCATGGTTGTAGTTAATGTCATGCATTGTTCATAGTTGTAGATAATGTCATGTATTGTTCATAGTTGTAGGTAATGCCATGTATCGTCCATGGTTGTAGTTAATACCATGTATTGTTCATGGTTGCAGGTAATGTCATGTATTGTTCATGGTTGTAGGTAATGCCCTGTAATGTTCATAGTTGTAGGTAATGTCATGTATTGTTCATCGTTTTAGGTAATGTCATGTATTGTTCATCGTTGTAGGTAATGTCAGGCATCGTCCATGGTTGTAGTTAATGTCATGTAATTAATACCATGTATTGTTCATAGTTGCAGGTAATGCCATGTATTGTTCATGGTTGTAGGTAATGACAGGTATTGTTCATCGTTGTAGGTAATGTCATGTATTGTTCATCGTTGTAGGTAATGTCAGGTATTGTTCATCGTTGTAGGTAATGTCATGTATTGTTCATCGTTGTAGGTAATGTCAGGTATTGTTCATGGTTGTAGGTAATGACAGGTATTGTTCATCGTTGTAGGTAATGACAGGTATTGTTCATCGTTGTAGGTAATGACAGGTATTGTTCATGTTTGTAGATATGCCATGTATTGTTCATCGTTGTAGGTAATGACAGGTATTGTTCATCGTTGTAGGTAATGACAGGTATTGTTCATCGTTGTAGGTAATGACAGGTATTGTTCATCGTTGTATGTAATGTCATGTATTGTTCATGGTTGTAGGTAATGACATGTATTGTTCATGGTTGTAGGTAATGACAGGTATTGTTCATGGTTGTAGGTAATGACAGGTATTATTCATCGTTGTAGGTAATGTCAGGTATTGTTCATCGTTGTAGGTAATGACAGGTATTGTTCATCGTTGTAGGTAATGACAGGTATTGTTCATCGTTGTAGGTAATGTCATGTATTGTTCATGGTTGTAGATAATGACATGTATTGTTCATGGTTGTAGGTAATGTCATGTATTGTTCATGGTTGTAGATATGCCATGTATTGTTCATGGTTGTAGGTAATGTCAGGTATTGTTCATGGTTGTAGGTAATGTCATGTATTGTTCATGGTTGTAGATATGCCATGTATTGTTCATGGTTGTAGGTAATGTCATGTATTGTTCATGGTTGTAGGTAATGACATGTATTGTTCATTGTTGTAGGTAATGACCGGTATTGTTCATGGTTGTAGGTAATGCCATGCATTGTTCATGGTTGTAGTTAATGTCAGGTATTGTTCATGGTTGTAGGTAATGTCAGGTAGTGTTCATGGTTGTAGGTAATGTCAGGTAGTGTTTATGGTTGTAGGCAATGACAGGTATTGTTCATGGTTGTAGGTAATGTCAGGTAGTGTTCATGGTTGTAGGTAATGTCAGGTAGTGTTCATGGTTGTAGATATGTCATGTATTGTTCATGGTTGTAGGTAATGTCATGTATTGTTCATGGTTGTAGGTAATGTCATGTATTGTTCATGGTTGTAGGTAATGTCATGCATTGTTCATCGTTGTAGGTAATGACAGGTATTGTTCATCGTTGTAGGTAATGACAGGTATTGTTCATGTTTGTAGATATGCCATGTATTGTTCATCGTTGTAGGTAATGACAGGTATTGTTCATCGTTGTAGGTAATGACAGGTATTGTTCATCGTTGTAGGTAATGACAGGTATTGTTCATCGTTGTATGTAATGTCATGTATTGTTCATGGTTGTAGGTAATGACATGTATTGTTCATGGTTGTAGGTAATGACAGGTATTGTTCATGGTTGTAGGTAATGACAGGTATTATTCATCGTTGTAGGTAATGTCAGGTATTGTTCATCGTTGTAGGTAATGACAGGTATTGTTCATCGTTGTAGGTAATGACAGGTATTGTTCATCGTTGTAGGTAATGTCATGTATTGTTCATGGTTGTAGATAATGACATGTATTGTTCATGGTTGTAGGTAATGTCATGTATTGTTCATGGTTGTAGATATGCCATGTATTGTTCATGGTTGTAGGTAATGTCAGGTATTGTTCATGGTTGTAGGTAATGTCATGTATTGTTCATGGTTGTAGATATGCCATGTATTGTTCATGGTTGTAGGTAATGTCATGTATTGTTCATGGTTGTAGGTAATGACATGTATTGTTCATTGTTGTAGGTAATGACCGGTATTGTTCATGGTTGTAGGTAATGCCATGCATTGTTCATGGTTGTAGTTAATGTCAGGTATTGTTCATGGTTGTAGGTAATGTCAGGTAGTGTTCATGGTTGTAGGTAATGTCAGGTAGTGTTTATGGTTGTAGGCAATGACAGGTATTGTTCATGGTTGTAGGTAATGTCAGGTAGTGTTCATGGTTGTAGGTAATGTCAGGTAGTGTTCATGGTTGTAGATATGTCATGTATTGTTCATGGTTGTAGGTAATGTCATGTATTGTTCATGGTTGTAGGTAATGTCATGTATTGTTCATGGTTGTAGGTAATGTCATGCATTGTTCATAGTTGTAGATAATGTCATGTATTTTTCATAGTTGTAGGTAATGCCATGTATCGTCCATGGTTGTAGTTAATACCATGTATTATTCATGGTTGCAGGTAATGTCATGTATTGTTCATGGTTGTAGGTAATGCCCTGTAATGTTCATAGTTGTAGGTAATGTCATGTATTGTTCATCGTTGTAGGTAATGACATGTATTGTTCATTGTTGTAGATAATGTCAGGCATCGTCCATGGTTGTAGTTAATGTCATGTAATTAATACCATGTATTGTTCATAGTTGCAGGTAATGCCATGTATTGTTCATGGTTGTAGGTAATGACAGGTATTGTTCATCGTTGTAGGTAATGTCATGTATTGTTCATCGTTGTAGGTAATGTCAGGTATTGTTCATCGTTGTAGGTAATATCATGTATTGTTCATGGTTGTAGGTAATGACAGGTATTGTTCATGGTTGTAGGTAATGACAGGTATTGTTCATGGTTGTAGGTAATGACAGGTATTGTTCATCGTTGTAGGTAATGTCAGGTATTGTTCATCGTTGTAGGTAATGTCATGTATTGTTCATGGTTGTAGATAATGACATGTATTGTTCATGGTTGTAGGTAATGTCATGTATTGTTCATGGTTGTAGATATGCCATGTATTGTTCATGGTTGTAGGTAATGTCAGGTATTGTTCATGATTGTAGGTAATGTCATGTATTGTTCATGGTTGTAGATATGCCATGTATTGTTCATGGTTGTAGGTAATGTCATGTATTGTTCATGGTTGTAAGTAATGACATGTATTTTTCATTGTTGTAGGTAATGACAGGTATTGTTCATGGTTGTAGGTAATGTCAGTTAGTGTTCATGGTTGTAGGTAATGTCAGGTAGTGTTCATGGTTGTAGGTAATGTCAGGTAGTGTTCATGGTTGTAGGTAATGTCAGGTATTGTTCATGGTTGTAGGTAATGTCAGGTAGTGTTCATGGTTGTAGGTAATGTCAGGTAGTGTTCATGGTTGTAGATATGTCATGTATTGTTCATGGTTGTAGGTAATGTCATGTATTGTTCATGGTTGTAGGTAATGTCATGTATTGTTCATGGTTGTAGGTAATGTCATGTATTGTTCATGGTTGTAGGCAATGACAGGTATTGTTCATGGTTGTAGGTAATGTCATGTATTGTTCATGGTTGTAGGTAATGACATTTATTGTTCATAGTTGTAGGTAATGTCATGTATTGTTCATGGTTGTAGGTAATGACATGTATTGTTCATGGTTGTAGATATGCCAGGTATTGTTCATGGTTGTATGTAATGTCAGGTATTGTTCATGGTTGTAGGTAATGTCATGTATTGTTCATGGTTGTAGATATGCCATGTAGTGTTCATGGTTGTATGTAATGGCATGTATTGTTCATTGTTGTAAATAATGCCATATAACTTTAATGTTAACGAGTAATCATTGTACCACAGTCTCACCATAAAGTGGGGCATCATAGCATAATTATATACCAATGTGCACACATTATTAATGTTACTAATGTATGACTACATTATATAAGACTTAAATTTTACATAGTAATTAATATTTAACATATCAAATATATGGCTTACATAGCAAACATAATGGCCTCAGAATGAATGCGTTATATGTAAACACGCTTAAGTTTCTTATGTCGGAAACATTTTCATTTGTCATTAATACAACACACTTAAAAATTACTATGATGATTCCAATATTATTTCTTTATACACGAAGATCTTTTAACATAATACATTCAAATATAAAATGATATTCATCTTCTAAAACGATACAAAGCGGACATATTCGTTCCTCTACAGGAATACGGTACTGGTTTTCTCTATCGTCCAGATTCAACAGCGAATCTATGAGAAGACATTCTTAAACGTGGTAATGCGATACAGTATTTACGAATAGTGATAGCATCTAAAAAATTTACTAACATTGAAACTAACGATTGTTCTATAAAATAATACTCTTGTCGAATTTTCCAGTCTATTATTAAAATGTTATTATTAACACCTTGAGCTAACCACACATTTTCAAAACAAAGTTTAGTATGTACTAACTTAACAGTTGACACCCGGTTTATTTTATTTGGGGTAACTTCAACATCATTCTTTAACATTGCATATGCACGTTTAATATATTTAAATTCTGAACAGGTAATATTTTACAACACTAAACATTATGTATGATGCCAGGCTTTGCCTACCAAGTTCTCCATATATACAATCATTTTGGGTGGTTTTTTAACCTCTAACAACCTATTACAGAAATATAAAAATATGTTCTTTCAACGTGTAAACCTTTATGAAATCCCCATACTTCAGAGGAATAATTCAAAATTGGTAACATTAGCTTGTCGAATAAGTCATGTGTATAATTCGGTGAAAGATCAGTGAACTTATATAAATACTTATTCATTTTAAATATTGTTTTTAAAGCTTGCCCTGATAACAATACATCGTGTTCGTTGAATGATCCTCCTGTTGTAAATAAAACACCAAGATACTTAAAACTTGACACTATTTCTAATTCCTGGTAATCTACCGGACTTTCTAAATACCATACTATTCGTATTTTCTTGTGTTAACTTCCACTGATCACAATATTCACCTTTAATGATACTTGTAATTCATCTGCACTTTTTGCAAATATAATAATATCATCAGCATATAACAGTAAACATATGTTCAACATACCAACATCTATTCCATATATTACTTTATTTCTAAAGGTTTGCTCTAAATCATTCAAATGTATGCCAAATAAGAAAGGCGACACGCTTTCGCCTTGTCGAACAAACAGATTGCACGAAAATAACTCCATATTGTATCAACTGATACCGTAGAACATCACGGGATATATAATCAAACTTAAATGTTAAGGTTTTTGAAAGTCTACGAAAGCACAGTATAAATTAGCATTATTGTTCAAACAATGGCTTATCATACAATTTAAGACCAAACTATTATCAGTAGTTCCCATGTGTTCTCTAAAACCGGCCTGGGCCTCAACATATATGTAATAACTTTCTGCCCAATTATCCAACCTATTATTTAAAATGCGAGTAAACAGTTTTCCTAATGTAATAACACGGTAGTTTGCTGGGTCATTAGTTTCTCCAGCCTTAAAAATAGGCACACTAAACCCCTGACTCCACTGTTCAGGAAAATAACTGTCTAATCAACACTATGAATGAAGAATCATTTATAAACAAATCTGGCCCACTTGCAGTATTACATTTGATAACATTTCTTAGTTCTACCAACGTGATTTCATTATCAAGTTCATCAAACATAATCTGGATTTCACCATTTAAATGCCTGTCATTAAAACTTAAAATGTCATCATCAGCTTGATAAAATTGGCTATCAGGGTTATTGATTGCTTTAAAATAACGTGCAAACGTATCAACACTAATTGTTGGGGAGACAGTTGTGGATCCGGAATATTTCAGTAATTTCCAATATAACTTTGCATTTTTATTCCTGGCATTAACACATGTTGATGTATTTTCTTTCCTCTGTATAAGCTTTTTATTTCTTACTAAATCTTTCCCGGAGTTAATCATCATGATACAATTTGCATGCAAACTGCTTTCTACTCTCAGCACACTCATCATTAAACCATGATTGATGTGCGTGTTTCTTATTATCAATGGCCTTGTTAAATAATCGCTTACCAAACAAATGGGAGCAAACGGTACTCATCGCATCAGAAAACCTATCAACATTTACATCAATGTACTGATGACATAGTTATATTCTGTAACTCATTTTTTAAGGATTGCATTGAAAAGAAGAGTCATTTTGTTTAAATTCATCAACCTGTGTGGTCCCATTGATATAAAATGCAGATGTTCTCCATTTTCCCGTTGTTCATTATTTTATTTATTTTGTACATCAGTACATCAGTACACATTAAACTGAAACTGACTGAACAATGATCAGACAATATTATATGTAAAATGTTCATTTCTTGATTACATGTACAAATACTGAAATAAATAATGTTTAAACTAATGATCAGAAAATATATTCGGCGAATCTACTTCAAACGGATGAGACATTTCTATTAACTGCGGACTACCAAACATGTACTCGAATGCCCTATATATGTATATTTTCCTGGGTCATTACATACACGTCTATTCATATTTCTTAAACCACTTTCTTTACACAAATCAATTAAATAACGGCCATTTCTATTAACCACCATATCTGCCGATGACAGTATTACATATGTTAAATAATCATCCGGATATATATCGACGATCCAATTCATCGTTTTGAACAACATCATTCAAGGAGCCGACCCTACTATTCATATCTCCAAACATCATGAAGCAACAGTTCCCACTTGTTTCGCCAGAGATTTTTATCATATCGGACACAATTATATAAAAAAAACTGGTATGTCAGTAACATTATCCCTTCGGGAACATATATATCACACTGGCTCACATATAACACAGCAGACAATTTCAACAACAGAATATCATCACTATATCACTTTTGTAAAATTCCACATTATTGCATAGATAGTTTTTAATATACTATTGTCATGTATTGTCATGTATTGTTCGTGGGTGTAGATAATGTCATGTTACTATTGTCATGTATTGTTCGTGGGTGTAGATAATGTCATGTTACTATTGTCATGTATTGTCATGTATTGTTCGTGGGTGTAGATACTGTCATGTTACTATTGTCATGTATTGTCATGTATTGTTCGTGGGTGTAGATAATCTCATGTATTGGTAATGGTTGTAGATAATATCATATATTGATCATTGTTGTAGATAATGTTATGTATGGTTCATTGTTGTAGATAATGTTATGTATGGTTCATTGTTGTAGATAATGTTATGTATGGTTCATTGTTGTAGATAATGTTATGTATGGTTCATTGTTGTAGATAATGTTATGTATGGTTCATTGTTGTAGATAATGTTATGTATGGTTCATTGTTGTAGATAATGTTATGTATTGCTCATTGTTGTATGTAATGTCATGTATTGTCCATGTCTGTATATAATGTCATTTATTGTTCATGGTTGTAGATAATGTCATGTATTGTTCATGGTTGTAGATAATATCATGTATTGTTCATTGTTGTAGATATTGTTATGTATTGCTTATTGTTGTATGTAATGTCATGTATTGTCCATGTCTGTAGATAATGTCATTTATTGTTCATGGTTGTAGATAATATCATGTATTGTTAATGATTGTAGATACTGTCATATATTACTGTTATGTATTGTTTATGGATGTAGGCAATGCATTGTTCATGGTAATAGGTAATGCTATGCATTGTTCATGTTAATATGTAATGTTATGTATTGTCGGCTTTAACACAGCTTTGTTAAGGCAATTATGTTCATATTAGTGTTGTATAATTGTACTCACATCAGACCAATCTAGCGGCATCCATTTGTAATCAGTGTCTTTATTGTCTGTGTCTAGTCTTTGCATTATTGGACTATTTCCAACAACTTCCGATAATATTAATGAATCACCTTCTCCCAAACTAGCGTTATGCATACCATGTTTGGATTCATTCAAATGCATGTTCTTGTTGGCAATATGTAGGTGAGAAGTACCCGCATTATCGTTAATCTTATCTTTAATTTGGACAGCTTCCACAAACAGGTTTCCTTTTTGTGAGTGTTTATCGAGAGATTTTGTGGTTAATTCATGTGTACTTGTTGTATGTGAATGGTCTTCCTGAAGCACATAAGAGGTAGCCACAACACTCTCCTGCATATTATCAGTTTCATTTCCACCAACATCAATGGGTGCTTCTATCTGCTTTTTTTTTTCATTACCCTTAACTTCATTGTCAGGCAATGGCGATATTTCTCTTGAATATGATGTTGATGGTTGTGTGTCGTCTGTTTGAAACGGCAGTGATCTATTTAGAGATATAGGCGGTAAATTATCTATACTTGGCATTCTATTTAAATCAGGCAATTTATCTAGATCATCTGCATTAACTGGCTGTAATTCTTCTAATTCTGGTAATGGTGCAAGATCTTTAATATTTGGTAGCGTCGGCAATTTACTATCTGATGGAAGCGTCGACGGGTCAGTAATACTTGGTAATGAAGATATATTGATGTTGGTCTCTGCTAACGTTGTTACTTCTTGGATTGGTTTTGGTATGGTTTCTGTGTTAACAACTGACGTATTAACATCCTTATCGCTACCACCTGTAGTATCTGAAGTAACGAAACTCCCATTTGCTACCACTGTTGCATACTGATGATGCTTCACGGTTGTCGTTTTATATTTTTCATCCACAATAATATGTTCATCACCATGGTCATTAATTCTGGATTCTTGTTTCGGGTTATAGTCACAATAGACTGATGGCTCTTCACCTGACGTAGTCCTCTCATGGGCATGTCTATGTCTATGTGGGAATTCTGTTGTCCCAGTTTGTGGAATTGTAACATGCTTTTCATCTTTGCTTGATTCTAAAGAGCCACTCTGGATATTTGATTCGAGAATATAAGTGTGTGTTGTGCTTATATGTTGATTTAATTTAATAGGTTGATATGGCACTGTTCCCAATTCACTGTTTGCTTTATCTTGAGAATCACTTTTTATGTTGCCATCAGCATAGTCGTCAATTTCGATAGAATAAACCTCATTCTCAGAGTTTGGTGATGATGATTCTATTTTCGTCGTTGTATCAAAATTGCCCATACCTTCCAATATCTCTTCAGTGTTTGGAACTGCCGCCTCATGTTCAGAATGTAGAGTAGAATCAGAAGTATCGGTCTCTTCTACAGCTGCTGCTATGGGTTCTGATAAATGTAGCACATCAGTATTGTCGTTTGCAGTTGTTGACTGTGTATTTGTTGACTGTATAACAGTTGACTGTGTAGTAGATGACTGTGCAGATGTTGACAAATATACACATGGAATCATGTTGCAGTGCCGTTGGGATTCGGGCTTGTTAGTAGTATCACACAGGTCCGAGCCTCCACAAGACACCTGTCTGGTTTGTATACCATTACTACAGCTTCGCGTACACTAAATAATAGAACATTGTGTTTTGTGAGATTATGATCTGCGCATCTTTGACAATGTACGAAACCAGGAAGCACAGTATATGACAGTATATGCATGTAATATGGTGTCTGTAGAAGCATTTACTACTTATTTCATATATAATTTATTAGTCCGTGCATTCCTTATCATATCATTGGATATGCGCTTTCTGTTCAATATAATGTAGGGAAAAGTTGTAGAAAGGACGGTGTGATTTACAAAGACAACATATCACATGACTTTTAATTGCTAAATTACATAGAATGATGAATATAGTTGATTGGTCGGTCGTATGCTAACTCTTGTGTCAGTGTTCATTATTGTAGAATTGATCAATCCAATAGAAGCAATTATATCTTATTTGGTAACGACATTAATGTTTCAATCAAATTTATGTACACACATATACAACAATTATTTGTCAATCTGCTAGAAATATTTCTTTTGTAAATAATGAGTTTAAGAGCCGATTGATGTCTCAACAACAAACATATATACAACACAATGTTGTCATTACCACCAACCAACTGACAATAATGAAGAATTTAATATATTCTCAATGATTTCTGGTGGCATATCTTTTATTAAGTACATTGTAAGCTGAGCTTTTTTTGTACATAACTGAACCTTGAAAGGCCGGTAGGTTATCGTACCTCTGTCCATTCTGACGTCACATAATCTCCACAAGGCACGTCACGACATGACATTTCAGACGTCGGCATCGTATTGTGCTCGCAACCAATACTTGCATCTCTACATTCTATCTTTCTGTACGTCTGTCCACATGGATTTGCATTGCACTGTAAGTAAATATTAATATAATAGAGAATATGTGCTCATTTCTATGTTTGAACAAATTCTATTTCAATGAGCAATCATGGAAAACCATATTATCACGAGAGTGGTGCTTGCTGGATACGGTTGATAATGTAACACTATTATCACGAGTGGTGGTTGCTGGGAACGGGTGATAATGTAACAATATTATCACGAGTGGTGCTTGCTGGTTACGGGTGATTATGTTTATCACGATTGGTGTTTGCTGGTCACGGGTGATTATGTTTATCACGATTGGTGCTTGCTGGTTACGGGTGATTATGTTTATCACGAGTGGTGCTTGCTGGTCACGGGTGATTATGTTTATCACGAGTGGTGCTTGCTGGTTACGGGTGATTATGTTTATCACGAGTGGTGCTTGCTGGTCACGGGTGATTATGTTTATCACGATTGGTGCTTGCTGGTTACGTGTGATTATGTTTTTCACGATTGGTGTTTGCTAGTTACGTGTGATTATGTTTTTCACGATTGGTGGTTGCTGGTCACGGGTGATTATGTTTATCACGACTGGTGCTTGCTGGTTGCGGGTGATTATGTTTATCAAGATTGGTGCTTGCTGGTTGCCTGTGATTATGTTTATCACGATTGGTGCTTGCTGGTTGTGTGTGATTATGTTTATCACGAATGGTGCTTGCTGGTTACGGGTGATTATGTTTATCACGACTGGTGCTTGCTGGTTACGGGTGATTATGTTTATCACGACTGGTGCTTGCTGGTTACAGGTGATTATGCTTATCACGTTTGGTGCTTGCTGATCACGGGTCATTATGTTTCTCACGATTGGTGCTTGCTAGTCACGGGTGATTATGTTTATCACGATTGGTGCTTACTCGGTTATCTGTGATTATGTTTATCACGATTGGTGCTTGCTCGGTTACCTGTGATTATGTTTATCACGATTGGTGGTTGCTGGTCACGGGTGATTATGTTTATCACGATTGGTGCTTGCTGGTCACTGGTGATTATGTTTATCACGACTGGTGTTTGCTGGCTACGGGTGATCATGTTTATCACGATTAGTGCTTGCTGGGTAAGTGTGATTATGTTGATCACGATTAGTGCTTGCTGGATACGGGTGATTATGTTTATCACGATTAGTGCTTGCTGGTTAAGTGTGATTATGTTTATCACGATTAGTGTTTGCTGGTTACGGGTGATAATGCTTACACGATTGGTGCTTGCTGGTCACTGGTGATTATGTTTATCACGACTGGTGTTTGCTGGCTACGGGTGATCATGTTTATCACGATTAGTGCTTGCTGGGTAAGTGTGATTATGTTGATCACGATTAGTGCTTGCTGGATACGGGTGATTATGTTTATCACGATTGGTGCTTGCTGGTTATGGGTGATTATGTTTATCACGATTGGTGCTTGCTGGTTACGGGTGATTATGTTTATCACGATTGGTGCTGGCTGGTGATAAGGGAGCAATACTATCTGGAGTGGCGCAACAAACACATAGTGGTACGTGTCTGCCAAACATAGTGGTACGTGTCTGTAGCAAGAAACATAGTGACACGTATTGGCCAAACATAGTGATACGTGCCTGTAACAACAAACATAATGATACGTGTGTGCCAAAAATAATGATACGTGTCTGTAATAACAAACATAGTGATAGGTGTCTGCCAAACATAGTGATACGTGTCTTTAGCAACATATATAGCGATACGTGATTTCCAAACATAGTGATACGTATCTGCTACAACAAACATAGAGATACGTGTCTGCAACAACAAACATAGTTATACGTGTCTGCAATAACACACATGGTCATACGTATTGCAACAACAAACATAGTGATACGTGTCTGCAACAACAACAAACATAGAGATATGTGTCTGCAAAAATAAACATAGTGATACGTGTCTACAACAAAAACATAGTGATGCGTGTCCACAACATCAAACATAGTGATTAGTGTCTGCAACATCAAACATAGATATACGTATCTGCAACATCAACCATAGTGATACGTGTCTGCAATAACACACATATATATACGTATCTGCAAAATCAACCAAAGTGATACGTGTCTGCAATAACACACATAGTGATACGTGTCTGCAACATCAAACATAGTGATACGTGTCTTCAACAAAAAATCTAGTGATACGTGTCTGCAACAAAAACAAAAATAGTGATACGTTTCTGCAACAACACACATAGTCATACGTATTGCAACAACAAACATAGTCATACGTGTCTGCAAAAACAACAGACATAGAGATATGTGTTTGCAAAAAAAATAAACATAGTGATACGTGTCTGCAACACAACTATAGTGATGCGTGGCCGCAACATCAAACATAGTGATTCGTGTCTGCAACATCAAACATAGTTGTACGTGTCTGTAACATCAAACATAGTGATACGTGTCTGCAATAACACACACAGATATACGTATCTGCAACATCAACCATAGTGATACGTGTCTGCAATAACAAACATAGTAATACGTGTCTGCAACATCAAACATAGTGATACGTGTCTGCAACAACAAACATAATGACAGGTACATGCAACAACACAAATATCGGTACGTGTTTGCAACAACACACATAAAGATAGGTACATGCAACAAGATACATAGTGATACGTGTCTGTAACAACATACATAGTTCAACGTGTCTGTAACAACATACATAGTTATACGTGTCTGCAACAACAGACATAGTTATACGTGTCTGGAACAACTTACATAGTTAAACGTGTCTGCAACAACATACATTGTTATACGTGTCTGCAACAACATACATAGTTATACGTGTCTGCAACAACATACATAGTGATACGTGTATGCAACAACATACATAGTTTTATGTGTATGCAACAACATACATAGTGATACGTGTCTGCAACATCAACCATAGTGATACGTGTCTGCAATAACACACATAGTGATACGTTTCTGAAACATCAACCATAGTGAAACCTGTTTTCAACAACAAATATAGTGATACGTGTCTGCAACAACACACATAGTGATACGTATTGCAACAACAAACATAGTGATACGTGTCTGCAACAAAAACAAACATATAGATATGTGTCTGTAAAAATAAACATAGTGATGCGTGTCTGCAACATCAAACATAGATATACGTATCTGTAATAACACACATAGTGATACGTTTCTGCACCATCAACCATAGTGAAACATGTATGCAACAACACACATAGTTATACCTGTCTGCAACATCAAACAGAGTGATAAGTGTCTTCAACAAAAAACATAGTGATACGTGTCTGCAACAAAAACAAACATAGTGATACGTGTATGGAACAACATACATAATGATACGTGTCTGGAACAACATACATAGTGATAGGTGTATGGAACAACATACATAGATATACGTGTCCGCAACAACATACATAGTGATACGTGTATGGAACAACATACATAGTGATACGTGTCTGCAACAACATACATAGTGATACGTGTCTGCAACATTATACATAGTGATACGTGTATGCAACAACATACATAGTTATATGTATATGTAACAACATACATAGTGATACGTGTCTGAAACAACACAGATAGTGATGTGTGTATGTAACAACATACAGAGTGATACGTGTATGCAACAACATAAATAGTGATACGTGTCTGCAACATCATACATAGTGATACTTGTCTGCATCAACATACATAGTGATACGTGTCTGCATCAACATACATAGTGATACGTGTATGCAACAACATACATAGTGACACGTGTCTGCAACAACATACATAGTGATACCTGTCTGCAACAACATACATATTTATATGTGTCTGCAACAACATACATATTTATATGTGTCTGCAACAACATACATAGTGATAGGTATCTGCAACAACATACATTGTGATACGTGTCTGCAACAACAGACATAGTGATAGGTATCTGCAACAACATACATTGTGATACGTGTCTGCAATAACACACATAGTGATACGTTTCTGCACCATCAACCATAGTGAAACATGTATGCAACAACACACATAGTTATACCTGTCTGCAACATCAAACAGAGTGATACGTGTCTGCAACAAAAACAAACATAGTGATACGTGTCTGCAACAAGACACATAGTCATACGTATTGCAACAACAAACATAGTCATACGTGTCTGCAACAACAACAAACATAGAGATATGTGTTTGCAACAAACACATAGTGATGCGTGGCCGCAACATCAAACAAAGTGATTCGTGTCTGCAACATCAAACATAGTTGTACGTGTCTGTAACATCAAACATAGTGATACGTGTCTGCAACAACAAACATAATGATAGGTACATGCAACAACACACATATTGGTACGTGTCTGCTACAACACACATAATGATAGGTACATGCAACAACATACATAGTGATACGTGTCTGCCACAACATACATAGTTATACGTGTCAGCAACAACATACATATTTAAACGTGTCTGCAACAACATACATTGTTATACGTGACTGCAACAACATACATAGTTATACGTTTCTGCAACAACATACATAGTTAAACGTGTCTGCAACAACATACATTGTTATACGTGACTGCAACAACATACATAGTGATACGTGTATGGAACAACATACATAATGATACGTGTCTGGAACAACATACATAGTGATACCTGTATGGAACAACATACATAGATATACGTGTCCGCAACAACATACATAGTGATACGTGTATGGAACAACATACATAGTGATACGTGTCTGCAACAACATACATAGTGATACGTGTCTGCAACATCATACATAGTGATACGTGTATGCAACAACATACATAGTGATACGTGTCTGAAACAACACAGATAGTGATGTGTGTATGTAACAACATACAGAGTGATACGTGTATGCAACAACATAAATAGTGATACGTGTCTGCAACATCATACATAGTGATACTTGTCTGCATCAACATACATAGTGATATGTGTCTGCATCAACATACATAGTGATACGTGTATGCAACAACATACATAGTGACACGTGTCTGCAACAACATACATAGTGATACCTGTCTGCAACAACATACATATTTATATGTGTCTGCAACAACATACATAGTTATATGTGTCTGCAACAACATACATAGTGATAGGTATCTGCAACAACATACATTGTGATACGTGTCTGCAACAACAGACATAGTGATACGCGTCTGCAACATCATACATAGTGATACGTGTATGCACCAAGAAACATAGTGATATGTGTCTGCATCAACATATATAGTGAAACGTGTCTGCATCAACAAACATAGTGATACGTGTCTGCATCAACATACATAGTGATACGTGTCTGCAACAACATACAAAGTGATACGTGTCTGCATCAACATACATAGTGATACGTGTCTGCATCAACATACATAGTGATACGTGTCTGCATCAACATACAGAGTGATACGTGTATGCAACAACAGACATAGTTATACGTGTCTGCAACAACATACATAGTGATACGTGTATGCAACAACAGACATAGTTATACGTGTCTACATCAACATATATAGTGAAACGTGTCTGCATCAACATACATAGTGAAAAGTGTCTGCATCAACATACATAGTGATACGTGTCTGCAACAACATACATAGTGATACGTGTCTGCAACAACATACATAGTTATACGTGTCTGCATCAACTTACATAGTTATACGTGTCTGCATCAACTTACATAATGATACGTATCTGCATCAACAAACATAGTTATAGGTGTCAGCAACAACATACATATTTATACGTGTCTGTAACAACATACATAGTGATACGTGTCTGCAACAACATACATAGTTATTCGTGTCTGCAACAAAATACATAGTTATACGTGTCTGCATCAACTTACATAGTTATACGTGTCTGCATCAACTTACATAATGATACGTATCTGCATCAACAAACATAGTTATACGTGTCTGCATCAACTTACATAATGATACGTGTCTGCAACAACATACATAGTTATACGTGTCTGCAACAACATACATAGTTATACGTGTCTGCAACAACATACATAGTTATACGTGTCTGCAACAACATACATAGTGATACGTGTCTGCAACACCATACATAGTGATACGTATCTGCAACAACATACATAGTTATGTGTCTGCAACAACATACATAGTGATACGTGTCTGCAACAACATACATAGTTATACGTGTCTACAACAACATACATAGTGATAGGTGTCTGCAACAACATACATAGTTATACGTATCTGCAACAACATACAGAGTGATACGTGTCTGAATCAACATACAGAGTGATACGTGTCTGAATCAACATACATAGTGATACGTGTCTGCACCAACAAACATACTGATATGTGTATGCAACATCATACATAGTGATACTTGTCTGCATCAACATACATAGTGATACGTGTCTGCATCAACATACAGAGTGATACGTGCATGCAACAACACACATAGTTATACGTGTCTACATCAACATATATAGTGAAACGTGTCTGCATCAACATACAGAGTGAAACGTGTCTGCATCAACATACATAGTAATACGTGTCTGCATCAACATACATAGTTATACGTGTCTGCAACAACATACATAGGTATACGTGTCTGCATCAACATACATAGTGATACGTGTATGCAGCAACATACATAGTGATACGTTTCTGCAACATCATACCTAGTGATACTTCTCTGCATCAACATACATAGTGCTACGTGTATGCAACAACATACATAGTGATACATGTCTGCAACAACATACATAGTTATAGGTGTCAGCAACATCATACATAGTGATACGTGTCTGCAACAACATACATAGTTATACGTGTCTGCATCAACATACATAGTGATATGTGTCTGCATCAACAAACATAGTGATATGTGTATACACCATCATACATAGTGATACGTGTCTGCAACAACATACATAGCGATACGTGTATGCAACAACATACAAAGTTATGTGTTTGCATCAACATACATAGTGATACGTGTCTGCATCAACATACATAGTGATACGTGTATGCAACAGCATACATAGTTATACGTGTCTGCATCAACATACATAGTTATACGTGTCTGCATCAACATACATAGTGATACGTATCTGCATCAACATACATAGTGATACGTGTCTGCATCAACAAACATAGTGATATGTGTATGCAACATCATACATAGTGATACGTGTCTGCATCAACATACATAGTGATACGTATCTGCAACAACATACATAGTTATACGTGTCTGCAACAACATACATAGTTATACATGTCTGCATCAACATACATAGTGATACGTGTCTGCATCAACATACATAGTGATACGTGTATGCAACAACACACATAGTTATACGTTTCTGCAGCAACATACATAGTGATACGTGTCTGCAATAACATACATATTGATATGTGTCTGCAACATCATACATAGTGATACGTGTCTGCAACAACATACATATTGATATGTGTCTGCAACAACATACATAGTGATACGTGTCTGCAACAACATACATATTGATATTTGTCTGCAACATCATACCTAGTGATACGTGTCTGCAACAACATACATAGTTATACGTGTCTGCAACAACATACATAGTTATACGTTTATGCAACAATATTCATATTGATACATGTCTGCAACAACATACTTAGTGATACGTGTATGCAACAACATACATAGTGATACGTGTCTGCAACAACATACATAGTGATACGTGTATGCAACAACATACATAGTGATACGTGTCTGCAACAACATACATAATTATACGTGTCTGCAACAATATTCATATTGATACATGTCTGCAACAACATACATATTTAGACGTGTCTGCAACAAAAACATACTGATACGTGTCTGCAACAAAAAATATAGTGATACATGACTGCAACATCAATCATAGTGGTACATGTGTACAACAACATGCATTGTGATACGTGTATGCAACAACACACATAGTGATACCTGTATGTAACAACAAACATAGTGATGCGTGTCTGCAACAACAACAGACATAGTGATACGTGACTGCAACAACAACAAACCTAGTGATACGTGTCTGCAACAACAACAAATATAGTGATACGTGTCTGCAACATCAACAAGCATAGTGATATGTGTCTGCAACAACAACAAACATAGTGATAGGTGTCTGCAACAACAAACATAGATATACGTGTCTGCAACAACAAACATATTGATACGTGTCTGCAACAACAACAAACATAGTGATACGTGTCTGCAACAACAAACATAGTGATACGTTTCTGCAACAACAAACATAGTGATACGTGTCTGCATCAACAAACATAGTGATACGTGTCTGCAACAACAAATATAGTGATACGTGTCTGCAATAACAACACACATAGTGATACGTGTCTGCAACAACACACATAGTGATACGTGTATGCAGCAACATACATAGTGATACGTGTATGCAACAACATACATAGTGATACGTGTCTGCAACAACAAACATAGTGATACGTCTCTGCAACAACAAACATAGTGATATGTGTATGTAACAACACACATAGTGATACGTGTATGCAGCAACATACATAGTGATACGTGTATGCAACAACATAAATAGTGATACGTGTCTGCAACAACACACATAGTGATACGTCTCTGCAACAACAAACATAGTGATATGTGTATGTAACCACATACATAGTGACGTTTATGATAACAAATTAAAAAATGATACGTGTCTGCAACAACAATCATAGTGATACATAAACATGCAACCACATACATACATGTATATTGTCCATTTAGAATGATTAGTTTATTTGGTTATTAGTAGCCTGTGAACAGGTGTCGATATATTTTGCCTGGTCAGTCAAATAAATAAATTTTAACACCGAGACTGTTAATTGTGCCATATTGTGTTTCTGGTAATATCAACGTTTTGCCCAAAGTTAAAATGTGAACATTCGACACACTGGAACCTAGGCTAGGTTATTAAATGTGCTGTATAACTAATTATATAAACATGAGATTGGAAACTGGGTTCAACTAATAAATCACGAAGTGTATCTGTTATATATAAATTACATCAGTTAATTGCATAACATGATGCATAATGGCTATAAAAGCTAATCAAACGTTGATAGTTTTAGCTGGCAAGTGTTGGACAAGTCGTGTCAATAAATCACTCACCATGAATACTTGGACAATGCGATAATTTGTGTGTGTTTTACGCTTATTTATCGTCGCTACCGGTTGCCCATATGAGCGAAGCCTCCTGCAGAGATTAGTCATTTTAGATGTTTGGAGAATAGTGCAATGATACAGACAGAGACTCATTCCAGAGTCTCCTCTGGTTCTTTTACGTGCTAGATGTACAGTACCCACACGATACCTCGGTTTTAAGTCCCATCTGAAAGAGTGTTAATTGTATTAGGGTGAGACAGGTTCGATCCATGGAGTATCAATCCAGCGTGTTACCACTGGACTACAGATCCCCTCTGTACAATGCTATGCATCTACTTGGTGTTAGTTTATTGGACTACTTAATTAGGATACCACAGCCGGGCACGGTCGGCTTTATGCCAATTTTAGTTGACACCATGACAACCAACCAGACTACGAACCACTAGTAACACGAGTTGAGGTGACCGCTAACACAAATCTGACTATATGCACATTATATAGCGATGTACATGATTTACTAGTATCCATGTAACACATTCAATGATAATTACATTATATAATGACGTAATGTGTTCGGTAATACTGTATTAGTTCATATATGCTACAACTTGTAACCCAGACTAATGTGAATACGCTAAATTACATTACAATTGCATAAGAGATGTCATAATGTCCACTATGAGTAGCTAATGTCACCTCTATAGGTGGCGGTCGCGCTATATATTCAATAGAAATACTCCGGTATCTCAGTATGTATACATCGAATGCTATATTACTATAATTATATAAACCCATCAGCAAACATGTTATTTTACACTCCGCATTCTCGATATCAGGTTTAAAAGTGAATTGAATACACGGGGAAATGTATATTATCAAAGGCTTACGATGATTTGATTGGTTAGTTAGCACGTAAAAGTGCCTTTAGAGAAATAGTGTATAGTCTAGTACACTGTAGACCTACATTGCACAACGGCTATTGTCAGACTGGTTTAATCCAGTATGGTACATAAGTGTTATGATTATAATATATATATAACTGTATATATCGGTAGTAGATGGTGCTCTCTATGTAAATAGTAAAGTATCGTCTGCTAGATAGCGGGTACTATAAACAAGATTGCGGAATACTGAAACATGTCGTCTGTTACGCTAACAACTCACGACTTGTTTGAACCGTCGCGCTCGAGTGGCTCTGAAAATTCCCTGCACCCGAGTATTTCTATTGAATATATAGTGCGACACCTACCTATAGAGGCGACCTTAACTGGGTGATTATATTATCAACTATATGTGTATGTTCGCCTGGAAATACATTAATTGTGTACACAGGTATATTTACACTTGACCAGTCTCCCACAAGCCATGTGCTACTTCCTGGACATGGTTCCTTTTTATGACAATATTCTGTTTCAGCCGGTTTGTCGTCTCCTATGCATGCTACATCGTCAAGCGCTATCTGCTCGTCTCCACCTAGACTACGCACACATATGACGGTACGTTGATGCACACCTTTGTCTCCGCAGGTTGTAGAACAATGTTGCCACGGACCCGTCCACCATCTGAGTAAACAATATGTGCAAACGTTTTACAATATCTATATGCTCTTGACAAGACCCACATCGTAAACTACTTTCATTTGCAAGTGGTAAGATTGAAACTGGTTGAAATGTCAAGGATGATGGAGCAGGTGTGTAACCTCATAAGCTTAATATAGTTTGCTATCTTTAAATAATTAGTGTGCATGGCCATAACTGGAGTCATGCAATGTGCAGTGTATTTTCATAGTTTTCCATTCTGCGATTCGACGCCCACCTGGAACACAGAGAGCTGGACAGACGGATTTACACATAATGAGGTTTATGGACTGACATATAGGAATACAGGTATATTGACAGACGGACATACTAACATTGATGTGTATTAGCCAATCTGTGTGTAAGGGCTACTAATAAGCTCATAACCCATAACCCTGGGGAACTTTTCAACTTTCAATAGTTTCCAATAATAAAGTTATCCCATAATCCTGAACAATGTTTGCAAGGATGGACAGGTGGACAGGACAACAACAGAACAATAACCACCACATACGGTGGTAGATAATAACAGTACAATTCCAATGGTACATTATGCATACCTTGCTGGACATAGGTGTGCGTTACAGACCACAAGTACATTATACATACATTGCTGGACATAGGTTTTCGCTACAAACCACCAGTACATTATGAATATCGTGCTGGATATAGATGTTCTTTAGATTAAGCATTACTTATTTCAGTATTTGTAAATGTAATAAAGAAATGAACATTTTACATGTAATTTAACAGCAGTAGACTGAAAGGGATTAGAACGAAAGAAAACGTATATAGTTCTTTTCCCTTCTCCCTCTCCTTGCTGGACATAGATGTTCATTACAGACCCTCAGGACATTAGGCATACCTTGCTGGACATAGGTGTTCGCTGCAGACCCTCAGTACATTATGCATACATTGCTGGACATAGATGTTCTTTACAGATCCTCAGGGCATTATGTATACCTTGCTGGATATAGGTGTTCATTGCAGACCCTCAGTACATTATGCATACATTGCTGGATATAGGTGTTCGCTACAGACCTTCAGTACATTATGCATACATTGCTGGACATAGGTGTTCACTACAGACCCTCAGTACATTATGCATACATTGCTGGACATAGGTGTTCGCTACAGACCCTCAGTACATTATGCATACCTTGCTGGACATAGATGCTCGTTACGGACCCTCAGTACATTATGCATACCTTGCTGGACATAAGTGTTCGTTACTTATCCCCAGTACACTATGCATACTTTGCTGGACATAGGTGCTCGTTACAGACAGTCAGTACATTATGCATACCTTGCTGGACATAGGTGCTGGTTACAGATCCCCACTAAAACTGTGCATACCTTGCTGGACATAGGTGCTCGTTACAAACGCCCAGTATCGTATGCATACATTGCTGGACATAGGTGTTCGTTACCGACACCCAGTACATTATGCATACTTTGCTGGACATAGTTGCTCGTTACAGACACGCAGTACAGTATGCATACCATGCTGGATATAGGTGCTCGTTACAGACCCTCAGTACATTATGCATACATTGCTTGACATAGGTGCTCGTTACAGATTCCCAGTAAATTATGCATACCTTGTTGGACATAGGTGCTCGTTACAGACCCTCAGTACATTATGCATACCTTGCTGGACATAGGTGTTCGCTAAAGAAACTCAGTACATTATACATACCTTGCTGGACATAGGTGATTGTTACAGACCCTCAGTACATTATGCATACCTTGCTGGATATAGGTGTTCGCTAAAGACCCTCAGTACATTATACATACCTTGCTAGACATAGGTGCTCGATACAGACCCCCAGTATAGTATGCCTACCTTGCTGGACATAGGTGTTCCCTACAGACCCTCAGTATATTATGCATACCTTGCTGGACATAGATGTTCGCTACAGACCCTCAGTACAGTATGCATACCTTGCTGGACATATGTGTTCGCTACAGACCCTCAGTACATTATGCATACATTGCTTGACATAGGTGCTCGTTACAGATTCCCAGTAAATTATCCATACCTTGCTGGACATAGATGCTCGTTACAGACCCTCAGTACACTATGCATACCTTGCTGGACATAGATGCTCGTTACAGACCCTCAGTACATTATGCATACCTTGCTGGACATAGATGCTCGTTACAGACCATCAGTACATTATGCATACCTTGCTGGACATAGGTGTTCGCTACAGACCCTCAGTATATTATGCATATCTTTCTGGATAATAGGTGTTCGCTAAAGACCCTCAGTACAATATACATGCCTTGCTGGACATAGATGCTCGTTACAGACCTTCAGTATATTATGCATACCTTGCTGGACATTGGTGTTCGTTGCAGTCCATCAGTGCACTATGCATACTTTCCTGGACATATGTGTTCGCTAATGACCCTCAGTACATTATGCATACCTTGCTGGACATAGGTGCTCGATAAAGACCCCCAGTATAGTATGCCTACCTTGCTGGACATAGGTGTTCGCTACAGACCCTCAATATATTATGCATACCTTTCTGGAAAATAGGTGTTCGCTAAAGACCCTCAGTACATTATGCATACCTTGCTGGACATAGGTGTTCGCTACAGACCCTCAATACATTATGCATACCTTGCTTGACATAGGTGCTCGTTACAGATTCCCAGTAAATTATGCATACCTTGCTGGACATAGGTGCTCGTTACAGACCCTCAGTACATTATGCTTACCTTGCTGGACATAGGTGTTCGCTAAAGACCCTCAGTACACTATGCATACCTTGCTGGACATAGGTGCTCGATACAGACCCCCAGTATAGTATGCCTACCTTGCTGGACATAGGTGTTCGCTACAGACCCTCCGTATATTATGCATACCTTGCTGGATATAGTTGTTCGCTACAGACCCTCAGTACATTATGCATACCTTGCTGGACATATGTGTTCGCTACAGACCCTCAGTACATTATGCATACATTGCTTGACATAGGTGCTCGTTACAGATTCCCAGTAAATTATCCATACCTTGCTGGACATATATGCTCATTACAGACCCTCAGTACACTATGCATACCTTCCTGGACATAGATGCTCGTTACAGACCTTCAGTACATAATGCATACCTTCCTGGACATAGATGCTCGTTACAGACCCTCAGTACATAATGCATACCTTGCTGGACATAGGTGTTCGTTACTTATCCCCAGTACACTATGCATACTTTGCTGGACATAGGTGCTCGTTACAGAAAGTCAGTACATTATGCATACCTTGCTGGACATAGGTGCTCGTTACAGATCCCCACTAAAAATGTGCATACCTTGCTGGACATAGGTGCTCGTTACAAACCCGCAGTATCGTATGCTTACATTACTGGACATAGGTGTTCGTTACTTATCCCCAGTACACTATGCATACTTTGCTGGACATAGGCGCTCGTTACAGCCACCCAGTACAGTATTCATACTTTGCTGGACATAGGTGCTCGTTACAGACACCCAGTACATTATGCATACTTTGCTGGACATAGTTGCTCGTTACAGCGACCCAGTACATTATGCATACCTTGCTGGACATAGGTGTTCGCTAAAGACCCTCAGTACATTATACCTACCTTGCTGGACATAGGTGCTCGATACAGACCCCCAGTATATTATACCTACCTTGCTGGACATAGGTGTTCGCTACAGACCCTCAGTATATTATGCATACCTTGCTGGACATAATTGTTCGCTACAGACCCTCAGTACAGTATGCATACCTTGCTGGACATATGTGTTCGCTACAGACCCTCAGTACATTATGCATACATTGCTTGACATAGGTGCTCTTTACAGATTCCCAGTAAATTATCCATACCTTCTGGACATATATGCTCGTTACAGACCCTCAGTACACTATGCATACCTTGCTGGACATAGATGCTCGTTACAGACCCTCAGTACATTATGCCTACCTTGCTGGACATCGATGCTCGTTACAGACCCTCAGTACATTATGCATACATTGCTGGACATAGGTGTTCGATAAAGACCCCCAGTATAGTATGCCTACCTTGCTGGACATAGGTGTTCGCTACAGACCCTCAGTATATTATGCATACCTTTCTGGATAATAGGTGTTCGCTAAAGACCCTCAGTACATTATGCATACCTTGCTGGAAATAGGTGTTCGCTACAGACACTCAGTACATTATGCATACCTTGCTTGACATAGGTGTTCGTTACAGATTCCCAGTAAATTATGCATACCTTGCTGGACATAGGTGCTCGTTACAGACCCTCAGTACATTATATATACCTTGCTGGACATAAGTGTTCGCTAAAGACCCTCAGTACATTACACATACATTGCTGGACATAGGTGCTCTTTACAGTCACTCAGTACATTATGCATACCTTGCTGGACATAGGTGTTCGCTAAAGACCCTCATTACATTATACATACCTAGCTGGACATAGGTGCTCGATACAGACCCCCAGTATAGTATGCCTACCTTGCTGGATATAGGTGTTCCCTACAGACCCTCAGTATATTATGCATACCTTGCTGGACATAGTTGTTCGCTACAGACCCTCAGTACATTATGCATACCTTGCTGGACATAGGTGTTCGCTACAGGCCCTCAGTACATTATGCATACATTGCTTGACATAGGTGCTCGTTACAGATTCCCAGTAAATTATCCATACCTTGCTGGACATAGATGCTCGTTACAGACCCTCAGTACACTATGCATACCTTGCTGGACATAGATGCTCGTTACAAACCCTCAGTACATTATGCCTACCTTGCTGGACATCGATGCTCGTTACAGACCCTCAGTTCATTATGCATACCGTGCTGTACATAGGTGCTCGATAAAGACCCCCAGTATGGTATGCCTACCTTGTTGGACATAGGTGTTCGCTACAGACCCTCAGTATATTATGCATACTTTGCTGGACATAGGTGCTCGTTACAGCCACCCAGTACATTATGAATACCTTGCTGGACATAAGTGCTCGTGACAGATTCCCAGTAAAGTATGCATACGTTGCTGGACATAGGTGCTCGATGCAGACAGTCAGTACAGTATGCATACCTCGCTGGACATAGGTGCTCGTGACAGATCCCCAGTACACTGTGCATACCTTGCTGCACATTGGTGTTCGTTGCAGTCCCTCAGTGCACTATGCATACTTTCCTGGACATAGGTGTTCGCTAATGACCCTCAGTACATTATGCATACCTTGCTGGACATAGGTGCTCGATAAAGACCCCCAGTATAGTATGCCTACATTGCAGGACATAGGATTTCGCTACAGACCCTCAGTATATTATGCATACCTTTCTGGATAATAGGTGTTCGCTAAAGACCCTCAGTACATTATGCATACCTTGCTGGACATATGTGTTCGCTACAGATCCTCAGTACATTATGCATACCTTGCTTGACATAGGTGCTCGTTACAGATTCCCAGTAAATTATGCATACCTTACTGGACATAGGTGCTCGTTACAGACCCTCAGTACAGTATGCATACCTTGCTGGACATAGGTGTTCGCTAAAGACCCTCAGTACGTCATTCATACCTTGCTGGACATAGGTGCTCGTTACAGACCCTCAGTACATTATGCATACCTTGCTGGACATAGGTGTTCGCTAAAGAACCTCAGTACATTATACCTACCTTGCTGGACATAGGTGCTCGATAGAGACCCCCAGTATATTATGCCTACCTTGCTGGACATAGGTGTTCGCTACAGACCCTCAGTATATTATGCATACCTTGCTGGACATAGTTGTTCGCTACAGACCCTAAGTACAGTATGCATACCTTGCTGGACATATGTGTTCGCTACAGACCCTCAGTACATTATGCATACATTGCTTGACATAGGTGCTCTTTACAGATTCCCAGTAAATTATCCATACCTTCTGGACATAGATGCTCGTTACAGACCCTCAGTACACTATGCATACCTTGCTGGACATAGATGCTCGTTACAGACCCTCAGTACATTATGCCTACCTTGCTGGACATCGATGCTCGTTACAGACCCTCAGTACATTATGCATACATTGCTGGACATAGGTGTTCGATAAAGACCCCCAGTATAGTATGCCTACCTTGCTGGACATAGGTGTTCGCTACAGACACTCAGTATATTATGCATACCTTTCTGGATAATAGGTGTTCGCTAAAGACCCTCAGTACATTATGCATACCTTGCTGGAAATAGGTGTTCGCTACAGACACTCAGTACATTATGCATACCTTGCTTGACATAGGTGTTCGTTACAGATTCCCAGTAAATTATGCATACCTTGCTGGACATAGGTGCTCGATACAGACCCTCAGTACATTACACATACCTTGCTGGACATAGGTGATCTTTACAGTCCCTCAGTACATTATGCATACCTTGCTGGACTTAGGTGTTCGCTAAAGACCCTCATTACATTATACATACCTTGCTGGACATAGGTGCTCGATACAGACCCCCAGTATAGTATGCCTACCTTGCTGGATATAGGTGTTCCCTACAGACCCTCAGTATATTATGCATACCTTGCTGGACATAGTTGTTCGCTACAGACCCTCAGTACATTATGCATAGCTTGCTGGACATAGGTGTTCGCTACAGACCCTCAGTACATTATGCATACATTGCTTGACATAGGTGCTCGTTACAGATTCCCAGTAAATTATCCATACCTTGCTGGACATAGATGCTCGTTACAGACCCTCAGTACACTATGCATACCTTGCTGGACATAGATGCTCGTTACAGACCCTCAGTACATTATGCCTACCTTGCTGGACATCGATGCTCGTTACAGAACCTCAGTACATTATGCATACCTTGCTGGACATAGGTGCTCGATAAAGACCCACAGTATGGTATGCCTACCTTGTTGGACATAGGTGTTCGCTACAGACCCTCAGTATATTATGCATACTTTGCTGGACATAGGTGCTCGTGACAGATCCCCAGTACACTGTGCATACCTTGCTGCACATTGGTGTTCGTTGCAGTCCCTCAGTGCACTATTCCTACTTTCCTGGACATAGGTGTTCGTTAATGACCCTCAGTACATTATGCATACCTTGCTGGACATAGGTGCTCGATAAAGACCCCCAGTATAGTATGCCTACCTTGCTGGACATAGGTATTCGCTACAGACCCTCAGTATATTATGCATACCTTTCTGGATAATAGGTGTTCGCTAAAGACCTTCAGTACATTATGCATACCTTGCTGGACATAGGTGCTCGATACAGACCCCCAGTATAGTATGCCTACCTTGCTGGACATAGGTGTTCGCTACAGACCCTCAGTACACTATGCATACCTTGCTGGACATATGTGTTCGCTGCAGACCCTCAGTACATTATGCATACATTGCTTGACATAGGTGCTCGATACAGACCCTCAGTACATTACACATACCTTGCTGGACATAGGTGCTCTTTACAGTCCCTCAGTACATTATGCATACCTTGCTGGACATAGGTGTTCGCTAAAGACCCTCATTACATTATACATACCTTGCTGGACATAGGTGCTCGATACAGACCCCCAGTATAGTATGCCTACCTTGCTGGACATAGGTGTTCCCTACAGACCCTCAGTATATTATGCATACCTTGCTGGACATAGGTGCTCTTTACAGTCCCTCAGTACATTATGCATACCTTGCTGGACTTATGTGTTCGCTAAAGACCCTCATTACATTATACATACCTTGCTGGACATAGGTGCTCGATACAGACCCCCAGTATAGTATGCCTACCTTGCTGGATATAGGTGTTCCCTACAGACCCTCAGTATATTATGCATACCTTGCTGGACATAGTTGTTCGCTACAGACCCTCAGTACATTATGCATAGCTTGCTGGACATAGGTGTTCGCTACAGACCATCAGTACATTATGCATACATTGCTTGACATAGGTGCTCGTTACAGATTCCCAGTAAATTATCCATACCTTGCTGGACATAGATGCTCGTTACAGACCCTCAGTACACTATGCATACCTTGCTGGACATAGATGCTCGTTACAGACCCTCAGTACATTATGCCTACCTTGCTGGACATCGATGCTCGTTACAGAACCTCAGTACATTATGCATACCTTGCTGGACATAGGTGCTCGATAAAGACCCACAGTATGGTATGCCTACCTTGTTGGACATAGGTGTTCGCTACAGACCCTCAGTATATTATGCATACTTTGCTGGACATAGGTGCTCGTGACAGATCCCCAGTACACTGTGCATACCTTGCTGCACATTGGTGTTCGTTGCAGTCCCTCAGTGCACTATGCTACTTTCTGGACATAGGTGTTCGTTAATGACCCTCAGTACATTATGCATACCTTGCTGGACATAGGTGCTCGATAAAGACCCCCAGTATAATATGCCTACCTTGCTGGACATAGGTATTCGCTACAGACCCTCAGTATATTATGCATACCTTTCTGGATAATAGGTGTTCGCTAAAGACCTTCAGTACATTATGCATACCTTGCTGGACATAGGTGCTCGATACAGACCCCCAGTATAGTATGCCTACCTTGCTGGACATAGGTGTTCGCTACAGACCCTCAGTACACTATGCATACCTTGCTGGACATATGTGTTCGCTGCAGACCCTCAGTACATTATGCATACATTGCTTGACATAGGTGCTCGATACAGACCCTCAGTACATTACACATACCTTGCTGGACATAGGTGCTCTTTACAGTCCCTCAGTACATTATGCATACCTTGCTGGACATAGGTGTTCGCTAAAGACCCTCATTACATTATACATACCTTGCTGGACATAGGTGCTCGATACAGACCCCCAGTATAGTATGCCTACCTTGCTGGACATAGGTGTTCCCTACAGACCCTCAGTATATTATGCATACCTTGCTGGACATAGTTGTTCGCTACAGACCCTCAGTACATTATGCATACCTTGCTGGACATAGGTGTTCGCTACAGACCCTCAGTACATTATGCATACATTGCTTGACATAGGTGCTCGTTACAGATTCCCAGTAAATTATCCATACCTTGCTGGACATAGATGCTCGTTACAGACCCTCAGTACACTATACATACCTTGCTGGACATAGATGCTCGTTACAGACCCTCAGTACATTATGCCTACCTTGCTGGACATCGATGCTCGTTACAGAACCTCAGTACATTATGCATACCTTGCTGGACATAGGTGCTCGATAAAGACCCCCAGTATGGTATGCCTACCTTGTTGGACATAGGTGTTCGCTACAGACCCTCAGTATATTATGCATACTTTGCTGGACATAGGTGCTCGTGACAGATCCCCAGTACACTGTGCATACCTTGCTGCACTTTGGTGTTCGTTGCAGTCCCTCAGTGCACTATTCATACTTTCCTGGACATAGGTGTTCGTTAATGACCCTCAGTACATTATGCATACCTTGCTGGACATAGGTGCTCGATAAAGACCCCCAGTATAGTATGCCTACCTTGCTGGACATAGGTATTCGCTACAGACCCTCAGTATATTATGCATACCTTTCTGGATAATAGGTGTTCGCTAAAGACCTTCAGTACATTATGCATACCTTGCTGGACATCGGTGTTCGCTACAGACCCTCAGTACATTATGCATACCTTGCTGGACATAGGTGCTCGATACAGACCCCCAGTATAGTATGCCTACCTTGCTGGACATAGGTGTTCGCTACAGACCCTCAGTACACTATGCATACCTTGCTGGACATATGTGTTCGCTACAGACCCTCAGTACATTATGCATACATTGCTTGACATAGGTGCTCGTTACAGATTCCAAGTAAATTATCCATACCTTGCTGGACATAGATGCTCATTACAGACACCCAGTACATTATGCATACTTTGCTGGACATAGTTGCTCGTTACAGCCACCCAGTACATTATGCATACTTTGCTGGACATAGGTGCTCGTTACAGCCACCCAGTACATTATGCATACTTTGCTGGACATAGGTGCTCGATACAGACAGTCAGTATATTATGAATACCTTGCTGGACATAGGTGCTCGTGACAGATTCCCAGTAAAGTATGCATACCTTGCTGGACATTGGTGCTCGATACAGACAGTCAGTACATTATGCATACCTTGCTGGACATAGGTGCTCGTGACAGATTCCCAGTAAAGTATGCATACGTTGCTGGACATAGGTGCTCGATGCAGACAGTCAGTACATTATGCATACCTTGCTGGACATAGGTGCTCGTGACAGATCCCCAGTACACTGTGCATACCTTGCTGCACATTGTTGTTCGTTGGAGTCCCTCAGTGCACTATGCATACTTTCCTGGACATAGGTGTTCGCTAATGACCCTCAGTACATTATGCATACCTTGCTGGACATAGGTGCTCGATAAAGACCCCCAGTATAGTATGCCTACCTTGCTGTACATAGGATTTCGCTACAGACCCTCAGTATATTAGGCATACCTTTCTAGATAATAGGTGTTCGCTAAAAACCCTCAGTACATTATGAATACCTTGCTGGACATATGAGTTCGCTACAGACCCTCAGTACATTATGCATACCTTGCTTGAAATAGGTGCTCGTTACAGATTCCCAGTAAATTATGCATACCTTACTGGACATATGTGCTCGTTACAGACCCTCAGTACATTATGCATACCTTGCTGGACATAGGTGTTCGCTAAAGACCCTCAGTACATTATACATACCTTGCTGGACATAGGTGCTCGTTACAGACCATCAGTACATTATGCATACCTTGCTGGACATAGGTGTTCGCTAAAGATCCTCAGTACATTATACCTACCTTGCTGGACATAGGTGCTCGATACAGACCCCAGTATAGTATGCCTACCTTGCTGGACATAGATGCTCGTTACCCACCCTCAGTACATTATGCCTACCTTGCTCGACATCGATGCTCGTTACAGACCCTCAGTACATTATGCATACATTGCTGGACATAGGTGTTCGATAAAGACCCCCAGTATAGTATGCCTACCTTGCTGGATATAGGTGTTCGCTACAGACCCTCAGTATATTATGCATACCTTTCTGGATAATAGGTGTTCGCTAAAGACCCTCAGTACATTATGCATACCTTGCTTGACATAGGTGCTTCTTACAGATTCCCAGTACATTATGCCTACCTTGCTGGACATAGGTGTTCGCTACAGACCCTCAGTACATTATGCATACCTTGCTGGACATATGTGTTCGCTACAGACCCTCAGTACATTATGCATACCTTGCTGGACATAGGTGCTCGTTACAGACCCTCAGTACATTATGCATACCTTGCTGGACATAGGTGTTCGCTAAAGACCTCATTACATTATGCATACCTTGCTGGACATAGGTGCTCGATACAGACCCCCAGTATAGTATGCCTACCTTGCTGGACATAGGTGTTCGCTACAGACCCTCAGTATATTATGCATACCTTGCTGGACATAGTTGTTCGCTACACACCCTCAGTACATTATGCATACCTTGCTGGACATAGGTGTTCGCTACAGACCCTCAGTACATTATGCATACATTGCTTGACATAGATGCTCGTTACAGATTCCCAGTAAATTATCCATACCTTGCTGGACATATATGCTCGTTACAGACCATCAGTACACTATGCATACCTTGCTGGACATAAATGCTCGTTACAGACCTTCAGTACAGTATGCATAACTTGCTGGACATAGATGCTCGTTACAGACCCTCAGTACATTATTCATACCTTGCTGGACATAGGTGCTCGTTACTTATCCCCAGTACAGTATGCCTACTTTGCTGGACATAGGTGCTCGATGCAGCCAGTCAGTACATTATGCATACCTTGCTGGACATAGGTGTTCGTGAGAGATCCCCACTACACTGTGCATACCTTGCTGCACATTGGTGTTCGTTGCAGTCCCTCAGTGCACTATGCATACTTTCCTGGACATAAGTGTTCGCTAATGACCCTCAGTACAGTATGCATACCTTGATGGACATAGGTGCTCGATAAAGACCCCCAGTATAGTATGCCTACCTTGCTGGACATAGGTGTTTGCTACAGACCCTCAGTACATTATGCATACCTTGCTTGACATAGGTGGTCCGTACAGATTCCCATTAAATTATGCATACCTTGCTGGACATAGGTGCTCGTTACAGACCATCAGTACAATATGCATACCTTGCTGGACATAGGTGTTCGCTAAAGACCCTCAGTACATTATACATACCTTGCTGGACATAGATGCTCGTTACAGACACTCAGTACATTATGCCTACCTTGCTGGACATCGATGCTCGTTACAGACCCTCAGTACATTATGCATACATTGCTGGACATAGGTGCTCGATAAAGACCCCCAGTATAGTATGCCTACCTTGCTGGACATAGGTGTTCGCTACAGACCCTCAGTATATTATGCATACCTTTCTGGATAATAGGTGTTCGCTAAAGACCTTCAGTACATTATGCATACTTTCCTGGACATAGGTGCTCGTTACAGACCCTCAGTACATTATACATACCTTGCTGGACAAAGGTGTTCGCTAAAGACCCTCAGTACATTATGCATACCTTGCTGGACATCGATGTTCGCTATAGACCCTCAGTACATTATGCATACCTTGCTGGACATAGGTGTTCGCTAATAACCCTAAGTACATTATACATACCTTGATGGATATAGGTGCTCGATACAGACCCCCAGTATAGTATGCCTACCTTGCTGGACATAGATGTTCGCTACAGACCCTCAGTACATTATGCATACCTTGCTGGACATATGTGTTCGCTACAGACCCTCAGTACATTATGCATACATTGCTTGACATAGGTGCTCGTTACAGATTCCCAGTAAATTATCCATACCTTGCTGGACATAGATGCTCGTTACAGACACCCAGTACATTATGCATACTTTGCTGGACATAGTTGCTCGATACAGCCACCCAGTACATTATGCATACTTTGCTGGACATAGGTGCTCGTTACAGCCACCCAGTACATTATGCATACTTTGCTGGACATAGGTGCTCGTTACAGACCCTCAGTACATTATACATACCTTGCTGGACAAAGGTGTTCGCTAAAGACCCTCAGTACATTATGCATACCTTGCTGGACATCGGTGTTCGCTACAGACCCTCAGTACATTATGCATACCTTGCTGGACATAGGTGTTCGCTAATGACCCTCAGTACATTATACATACCTTGCTGGACATAGGTGCTCGATACAGACCCCCAGTATAGTATGCCTACCTTGCTGGACATAGATGTTCGCTACAGACCCTCAGTACATTATGCATACCTTGCTGGACATATGTGTTCGCTACAGACCCTCAGTACATTATGCATACATTGCCTGACATAGGTGCTCGTTACAGATTCCCAGTAAATTATCCATACCTTGCTGGACATAGATGCTCGTTACAGAAACCCAGTACATTATGCATACTTTGCTGGACATAGTTGCTCGTTACAGCCACCCAGTACATTATGCATACTTTGCTGGACATAGGTGCTCGTTACAGCCACCCAGTACATTATGCATACTTTGCTGGACATAGGTGCTCGATACAGACAGTCAGTACATTATGAATACCTTGCTGGACATAGGTGCTCGTTACAGATTCCCAGTAAAGTATGCATACCTTGCTGGACATAGGTGCTCGATACAGACAGTCAATACATTATGCATACCTTGCTGGACATAGGTGGTCGTGACAGATTCCCAGTAAAGTATGCATACGTTGCTGGACATAGGTGCTCGATGCAGACAGTCAGTACATTATGCATACCTTGCTGGACATAGGTGTTCGCTACAGACCCTCAGTATATTATGCATACCTTTCTGGATAATAGGTGTTCGCTAAAGACCTTCAGTACATTATGCATACCTTGCTTGACATAGGTTTTCGTTACAGATTCCCAGTAAATTATGCATACCTTGCTGGACATAGGTGCTCGTTACAGACCCTCAGTACATTATACATACCTTGCTGGACCAAGGTGTTCGCTAAAGACCCTCAGTACATTATACATACCTTGCTGGACATAGATGCTCTTTACAGACCCTCAGTACATTATGCATACCTTGCTGGACATAGGTGTTCGCTAAAGACCCTCATTACATTATACATACCTTGCTGGACATAGGTGCTCGATACAGACCCACAGTACATTATGCATACCTTGCTGGACATAGGTGCTCGATACAGACCCTCAGTATATTATGCATACCTTGCTGAACATAGTTGTTCGCTACAGACACGCAGTACATTATGCATACCTTGCTGGACATAGTTGTTCGCTACAGACCCTCAGTACATTATGCATACTTTGCTGGACATATGTGTTCGCTACAGACCCTCAGTACATTATGCATACATTGCTTGACATAGGTGCTCGTTACAGAGTCCCAGTAAATTATCCATACCTTGCTGGACATAGATGCTCGTTACAGACCCTCAGTACATTATGCATACCTTGCTGGACATAGATGTTCGCTACAGACCCTCAGTATATTATGCCTACCTTGCTGGACATCGATGCTCGTTACAGACCCTCATTACATTATGCATACCTTGCTGGAAATAGGTGCTCGATAAAGACCTCCAGTATAGTATGCCTACCTTGTTGGACATAGGTGTTCGCTACAGACCCTCAGTATATTATGCATACCTTGCTGGACATAGATGCTGTTACAGACCCTCAGTACATTATTCATACCTTGCTGGACATAGGTGCTCGTTACTTATCCCCAGTACAGTATGCTTACTTTGCTGGACATAGGTGCTCGATACAGACAGTCAGTACATTATGCATACCTTGCTGGACATAGGTGATCGTGAGAGATCCCCCGTACACTGTGCATACCTTGCTGTACATTGGTGTTCGTTGCAGTCACTCAGTGCACTATGCATACTTTCCTGGACATAGGTGCTCGTTACAGACCCTCAGTACATTATACATACCTTGCTGGACAAAGGTGTTCGCTAAAGACCCTCAGTACATTATGCATACCTTGCTGGACATCGGTGTTCGCTATAGACCCTCAGTACATTATGCATACCTTGCTGGACATAGGTGTTCGCTAATAACCCTCAGTACATTATACATACCTTGATGGACATAGGTGCTCGATACAGACCCCCAGTATAGTATGCCTACCTTGCTGGACATAGATGTTCGCTACAGACCCTCAGTACATTATGCATACCTTGCTGGACATATGTGTTCGCTACAGACCCTCAGTACATTATGCATACATTGCTTGACATAGGTGCTCGTTACAGATTCCCAGTAAATTATCCATACCTTGCTGGACATAGATGCTCGTTACAGACACCCAGTACATTATGCATACTTTGCTGGAAATAGTTGCTCGATACAGCCACCCAGTACATTATGCATACTTTGCTGGACATAGTTGCTCGTTACAGCCACCCAGTACATTATGCATACCTTGCTGGACATAGGTGCTCGTTACAGACCCTCAGTACATTATACATACTTTGCTGGACAAAGGTGTTCGCTAAAGACCCTCAGTACATTATGCATACCTTGCTGGACATCGGTGTTCGCTACAGACACTCAGTACATTATGCATACCTTGCTGGACATAGGTGTTCGCTAATGACCCTCAGTACATTATACATACCTTGCTGGACATAGGTGCTCGATACAGACCCCCAGTATAGTATGCCTACCTTGCTGGACATAGATGTTCGCTACAGACCCTCAGTACATTATGCATACATTGCTGGACATATGTGTTCGCTACAGACCCTCAGTACATTATGCATACATTGCTTGACATAGGTGCTCGTTACAGATTCCCAGTAAATTATCCATACCTTGCTGGACATAGATGCTCGTTACAGACACCCAGTACATTATGCATACTTTGCTGGACATAGTTGCTCGCTACAGCCACCCAGTACATTATGCATACTTTGCTGGACATAGGTGCTCGTTACAGCCACCCAGTACATTATGCATACTTTGCTGGACATAGGTGCTCGATACAGACAGTCAGTACATTATGAATACCTTGCTGGACATAGGTGCTCGTGACAGATTCCCAGTAAAGTATGCATACCTTGCTGGACATAGGTGCTCGATACAGACAGTCAATACATTATGCATACCTTGCTGGACATAGGTGGTCGTGACAGATTCCCAGTAAAGTATGCATACGTTGCTGGACATAGGTGCTCGATGCAGACAGTCAGTACATTATGCATACCTTGCTGGACATAGGTGCTCGTGACAGATCCCCAGTACACTGTGCATACCTTGCTGCACATTGGTGTTCGTTGGAGTCCCTCAGTGCACTATGCATACTTTCCTGGACATAGGTGTTCGCTAATGACCCTCAGTACATTATGCATACCTTGCTGGACATAGGTGCTCGATAAAGACCCCCAGTATAGTATGCCTACCTTGCTGGACATAGGATTTCGCTACAGACCCTCAGTATATTATGCATACCTTTCTGGATAATAGGTGTTCGCTAAAACCCTCAGTACATTATGCATACCTTGCTGGACATATGTGTTCGCTACAGACCCTCAGTACACTATGCATACCTTGCTGGACATAGATGCTCGTTACAGACCTTCAGTACATTATGCCTACCTTGCTGGACATCGATGCTCGTTAAAGACCCTCAGTACATTATGCATACATTGCTGGACATAGGTGCTCGATAAAGACCACCAGTATAGTATGCCTACCTTGCTGGACATAGGTGTTCGCTACAGACCCTCAGTATATTATGCATACCTTTCTGGATAATAGGTGTTCGCTAAAGACCTTCAGTACATTATGCATACCTTGCTTGACATAGGTTTTCGCTACAGAGTCCCAGTAAATTATGCATACCTTGCTGGACATAGGTGCTCGTTACAGACCCTCAGTACATTATACATACCTTGCTGGACCAAGGTGTTCGCTAAAGACCCTCAGTACATTATACATACCTTGCTGGACATAGGTGCTCTTTACAGACCCTCAGTACATTATGCATACATTGCTGGACATATGTGTTCGCTAAAGACCCTCATTACATTATACATACCTTGCTGGACATAGGTGCTCGATACAGACCCTCAGTACATTATGCATACCTTGCTGGACATAGGTGCTCGATACAGACCCTCAGTATATTATGCATACCTTGCTGAACATAGTTGTTCGCTACAGACACGCAGTACATTATGCATACCTTGCTGGACATAGTTGTTCGCTACAGACCCTCAGTACCTTATGCATACTTTGCTGGACATATTTGTTCGCTACAGACCCTCAGTACATTATGCATACATTGCTTGACATAGGTGCTCGTTACAGATTCCCAGTAAATTATCCATACCTTGCTGGACATAGATGCTCGTTACAGACCCTCAGTACATTATGCATACCTTGCTGGACATAGATGCTCGCTACAGACCCTCAGTACATTATGCCTACCTTGCTGGACATCGATGCTCGTTACAGACCCTCATTACATTATGCATACCTTGCTGGAAATAGGTGCTCGATAAAGACCTCCAGTATAGTATGCCTACCTTGTTGGACATAGGTGTTCGCTACAGACCCTCAGTACATTATTCATACCTTGCTGGACATAGGTGCTCGTTACTTATCCCCAGTACAGTATGCTTACTTTGCTGGACATAGGTGCTCGATGCAGACAGTCAGTACATTATGCATACCTTGCTGGACATAGGTGATCGTGAGAGATCCCCCGTACACTGTGCATACCTTGCTGCACATTGGTGTTCGTTGCAGTCACTCAGTGCACTATGCATACTTTCCTGGACATAGGTGTTCGCTAATGACCCTCAGTACCTTATGCATATCAAGCTGGATATAGGTGCTCGATAAAGACCCCCAATATAGTATGCCTAGCTTACTGGACATAGGATTTCGCTACAGACCCTCAGTACATTATGCATACCTTGCTGGACATAGGTGCTCGAAAAAGACCCCCAGTATAGTATGCCTACCTTGCTGGACATAGGTGTTCGCTACAGACCCTCAGTATATTATGCATACCATTCTAGATAATAGGTGTTCGCTAAAGACCCTCAGTACAGTATGCATACCTTGCTTGACATAGGTGCTTCTTACAGATTCCCAGTAAATTGTGCATACCTTTCTGGACATAGGTGCTCGTTACAGACCCTCAGTACATTATGCATACCTTGCTGGACATAGGTGTTCGCTAAAGACCCTCAGTACATTATACATACCTTGCTGGACATAGGTGCTCGTTACAGACCCCCAGTATAGTATGCCTACCTTGCTGGACATAGGTGTTCCCTACAGACCCTCAGTATATTATGCATACCTTGCTGGACATAGTTGTTCGCTACAGACCCTCAGTACATTATGCATACCTTGCTGGACATAGGTGCTCGTTACAGACCCTCAGTACATTATGCATAGATTGCTTGACATAGGTGCTCGTTACAGATTCCCAGTAAATTATGCATACTTTGCTGGACATAGATGCTCGCTACAGACCCTAGGTACATTATGCATACCTTGCTTGACATAGTTGCTCGTTACAGATTCCCAGTAAATTATGCATACTTTGATGGACATAGATGCTCGCTTCAGATCCTCAGTACAGTATGCATACCTTGCTTGACATAGGTGCTCGTTACAGATTCCCAGTAAAGTATGCATACCTTGCTCGACATAGGTGCTCGTTACATATTCCCAGTAAAATATGTATACCTTACTGGACACAGGTGCTCGTTACAGACCCTCAGTACTCTGTGCATACCTTGCTGCACATAGGTGTTCGTTGCAGTCCCTCAGTGCATTATGAATACCTTCATGGACATAGGTGTTCGGTACAGAACCCCAGTACATTATGCATACATTGCTTGAAATAGGTGTTCGCTACATACCCTCAGTACATTATGCATACCTTGCTTGACATAGGTGATCGTTACAGACCCTCAGTACATTATGCATACCTTGCTGGACATAGGTGTTCGCTACAGACCCTCAGCACATTATGCATACCTTGCTGGACATATGTGTTCACTAATGATCCTCAGTACATTATGCATACGTTGCTGGACATAGGTGTTCGGAACAGACCCCCAGTACATTAGGTATACGTTGCTGGACATAGTTGTTCGCTACAGAGCCTCAGTACATTATGCATACCTTGCTGGACATATGTGTTCGCTACAGAACCTCAGTACATTAGGCATACATTGCTTGACATAGGTGCTCGTTACAGACACCCAGTACATTACGCATCCTTTGTTGGACATAGGTGATCTTTAAAGATCCTCATTACAGTATGCATACTTTGCTGGACACAGTTGCTCATTACAGACACACAGTACAGTATGCATACTTTGCTGGACATAGGTGTTCGTTACAGACCCTCAGTACAGTATACATACTTTGCTGGACATAGTTGCTTGTTACAGACCCTCAGTACAGTATGCATACTTTGCTGGACATATGTGTTCGTTACAGACCCTCAGTACATTATGCATACTTTGCTGGACATAAGTGTTCGTTACAAACCTCAGTACATGGTGCATACTTTGCTGGAAATAGGTGCTCGTAATAGACACCCAGTACACTATGCATACTTTGCTGGACATAGGTGTTCATTACAGACCCCCAGTATCGTATGCATACCTTGCTGGACATAGGTGTTCGTTACAGACACCCAGTACATTATGCATACTTTGTTGGACATAGGTGATCGTTGCAGATCCTCATTACAGTATGCATACTTTGCTGGACATAGGTGTTCAGTACAGACCCCCAGTACATTATGAATACCTTGCTGGACATAGTTGTTCGCTACAGAACCTCAGTACATTATACATACCTTGCTGGACATAGGTGTTCGCTACAGAACCTCAGTACATTATGCATACATTGCTTGACCAAGGTGCTCGTTAAAGACCCCCAGTACATTATGCATACCTTGCTGGACATAGGTGTTCGTTACAGACACCCAGTACATTACGCATACTTTGTTGGACATAGGTTATCGTTACAGATCCTCATTACAGTATGCATACTTTGCTGGACACAGTTGCTCGTTACAGAAACGCAGAACAGTATGCATACTTTGCTGGACATATGTGTTCGTTACAAACCTCAGTACATGATGCATACTTTGCTGGAAATATGTGCTCGTAATAGACACCCAGTACACCATGCATACTTTGCTGGACATAGATGTTCATTACAGACCCCCATTATCGTATGCATACCTTGCTGGACATAGGTGTTCGTTACAAACACTCAGTACAATATGCATACTTTGTTGGACATAGGTGATCGTTGCAGATCCTCATTACAGTATGCATACTTTGCTGGACATAGTTGCTCGTTACAGAAACGCAGTACACTATGCATTCGTTGCCCGACATAGGTTCTCGTTACAGACTCTCAGTACATAATGCATACTGTGCTGGACATAGGTGATCGTTACAGACACCCAGTACATTATGCATACTTTGCTGAACATATGTTTTCGTTACAAACCTCAGTACATGATGCATACTTTGCTGGAAATAGGTGCTCGTAATAGACACCCAGTACAATATGCATACTTTGCTGGACATAGGTGTTCACTACAGACCCCCAGTATCGTATGCATACCTTGCTGGACATAGGTGTTCGTTACAGAATCCCAGTACATTACGCATCCTTTTTTGGACATAGGTTATCGTTACAGATCCTCATTACAGTATGCATACTTTGCTGGACACAGTTGCTCGTTACAGATCCTCATTACAGTATGCATACTTTGCTGGACATAATTGCTCGTTACAGACCCTCAGTACAGTATGCATACTTTGCTGGACATAGGTGTTCGATACAGACCCTCAGTACATTATGCATACTTTGCTGGACATAGATGTTCGTTACAAACCTCAGTACATGATGCATACTTTGCTGGACATAGGTGTTCGTTACAGACCCTCAGTACAGTATGCATACTTTGCTGGACATAAGTGTTCGCTACAAACCCTTAGTACATTATGCATACTTTGCTGGACATAGGTGTTCGTTATTGACACCCAGTACACTATGCATACTTTGCTGGACATAGGTGCTCGTTATTGACACCCAGTACACTATGCATACTTTGCTGGACATAGGTGATCGTTACAGACCCTCAGTACATTATGCATACTTTGTTAGACATAGGTGCTCGTTATTGAACCCCAGAATATTATGCATACCTTGCTGGAAATAGGAGTTCGTTACAGACACCAAGTACATTATGCATACGTTGCTGGACATAGGTGTTCGCTACAGACCCTCAGCACATTATGCATACATTGATGAACATAGGTGTTCGCTACAGACCCTCAGTCCATTATGCAAACCTTGCTGGACATTGGAGTTCGCTACAGACCCTCAATACATTATGCATACCTTGCTGGACATAGTTGTTCGCTACATACCCTCAGTACATTATGCATACCTTGCTGGACATAGGTGTTCGCTACAGACCCTCAGTACATTATGCAAACCTTGCTGGACATAGGTGTTCGCTACAGACCCTCAGTCCATTATGCAAAGCTTGCTGGACATAGGTGTTCGCTACAGACCCTCAGTACATTATGCATACCTTGCTGGACATATATGTTGGCTAAAGTCCCCCAGTTTAGTATGCATACTTTGCCTGACATAGATTTTCTGTACAGAAACCTCAGTAGATTATGCAGACATTGCTGGACATAGGTGCAGGTTACAGACCCTCAGTTCAGTATGCATACTTTGTTGGACATGGGTGCTGGTTACAGATGCCCACTAAAACTGTGCATACCTTGCTGGAAATAGGTGTTCGTTACAGACACCCATTACATTATGCAAACCTTGCTGGACATAGGTGTTTGATACAGATCCTCAGTATATTATGCATACCAAGCTGTACGTAGATGTTCGGTACAGACACCAGCACATTATGCATACCTTGCTGGACATAGGTGTTCGGTACAGACCCTCAGTACATTATACATACATTGCTGAACGTAGTTGTTCGCTACAGACCCTCAGTACATTATGCAAACCTTGCTGGACATAGGTGTTCGCTACAGACCCTCAGTACAGTATGCATACCTTTCTGGACGTAGATGTTCGATACAGACCCCATCACATTATGCATACCTTGCTGGACATAGGTGTTCGGTACAGACCATCAGTACATTATGCATACCTTGCTGGACATAGGTGTTCGGTACAGACCCTCAGCACATTATGCATACATTGCTGAACGTAGGTGTTCGCTACAGACCCTCAGTACAGTATCCATACATTGCTGGACATAGGTGTTCGGTACAGTATCCAGCACATTATGCATACATTGCTGGACATAGGTGTTCGCTACAGACCCTCAGTACATTATGCATACCTGGGTGGACGTAGATGTTCGATACAGACCCCAGTACATTATGCATATCTTGCTGGACATAGGTGTTCGCTACAGACCCTCAGTACATTATGCATACCTTGCTGGACGTAGATGTTCGGTACAGACCCTCAGTACAGTATGCATACCTTGCTGGACATATGTGTTCGGTACAGACCCTCAGCACATTATGCATACATTGCTGAACGTAGGTGTTCGCTACAGACCCTCAGTATAGTATCCATACATTGCTGGACATAGGTGTTCGGTACAGAACCCAGCACATTATGCATACATTGCTGGACACAGGTGTTGGCTACAGACCCTCAGAACAGTATGCATACCTTGCTGGACATATATGTTGGCTAAAGTCGCCCAGTTTAGTATGCATACTTTGCCTGACATAGGTGTTCGGTACAGATCCCCCAGTACATTATTCATACATTGCTGGACATAGGTGCTCGTTACAGTCGCCCAGTATATTATGCAAACCTTGCTGGACATAGGTGTTCATTACAGAAACATAGTACATTATGCATCCTTTGCTGGACATAGGTGCTCGTTACAGACACCCAGTACATTATGCATACTTTGCTGGACATAGGTGATCGTTACAGACCCTCAGTACACTATGCATACTTTGCTGGACATAGGTGCAGATTACAGACCCTCAGTACAGTATGCATACTTTCTTGGACATTGGTGCTTGCGACAGATCCCCACTAAAACTGTGCATACCTTGATGGACATAGGTGCTCGTTACAGACCCCCAGTATCGTATGCATACTTTGCTGGACATAGTTGCTCGATACAGACACGCAGTACACTATGCATAATTTGCTGGACATAGGTGTTCGTTACAGACCCTCAGTACAGTAGGCATACTTTGCTGGACATAGTTGCTCGATACAGACACGCAGTACATTATGCATACTTTGCTGGACATGGGTGTTCGTTACAGACCCTCAGTACATTATGCATACTTTGCTGGACATAGGTGTTCATTACAGACCCTCAGTACACTATGCCTACTTTGCTGGACATAGTTGCTCGATACAGACACGCAGTACATTATGCATACTTTGCTGTACATGGGTGTTCGTTACAGACCCTCAGTACATTATGCATACTTTGCTGGACATAGGTGTTCATTACAGACCCTCAGTACACTATGCATACTTTGCTGGACATAGGTGTTCGATACAGACCCCCAGTATCGTATGCATACTTTGCTGAACATAGTTGCTCGATACAGACACGCAGTACACTATGCATAATTTGCTGGACATAGGTGTTCGTTACAGACCCTCAGTACAGTAGGCATACTTTGCTGGACATAGTTGCTCGATACAGACACGCAGTACATTATGCATACTTTGCTGGACATGGGTGTTCTTTACAGACCCTCAGTACATTATGCATACTTTGCTGGACATAGGTGTTCATTACAGACCCTCAGTACACTATGCCTACTTTGCTGGACATAGTTGCTCGATACAGACACGCAGTACATTATGCATACTTTGCTGTACATGGTTGTTCGTTACAGACCCTCAGTACATTATGCATACTTTGCTGGACATAGGTGTTCATTACAGACCCTCAGTACACTATGCATACTTTGCTGGACATAGGTGTTCGATACAGACCCCCAGTATCGTATGCATACTTTGCTGGACATATTTGCTCGATACAGACACGCAGTATACTATGCATAATTTGCTGGACATAGGTGTTCGTTACAGACCCTCAGTATATTATGCACACTTTGCTGGACATAGGTGTTCGTTACAGACCCTCAGTACAGTAGGCATACTTTGCTGGACATAGTTGCTCGATACAGACACGCAGTACATTATGCATACTTTGCTGGACATAGGTGTTCGTTACAGACCCTCAGTACACTATGCATACTTTGCTGGACATAGTTGCTCGATACAGACACGCAGTACACTATGCATACTTTGCTGGACATAGGTGTTCGTTACAGACCCTCAGTACATTATGCATACTTTGCTGGATATAGGTGTTCGCTACAGACCCTCAGTACATTATGCATACATTGCTGGACATAGGTGTTCGCTACAGACCCTCAGTACATTATGCATACCTTGGTGGACGTAGATGTTCGATAGAGACCCCAGTACATTATGCATATCTTGCTGGACATAGGTGTTCGCTACAGACCCTCAGTACATTATGCATACCTTGCTGGACGTAGATGTTCGGTACAGACCCTCAGTACAGAATGCATACCTTGCTGGACATAGGTGTTCGGTACAGACCCTCAGCACATTATGCATACATTGCTGAACGTAGGTGTTAGCTACAGACCCTCAGTATAGTATCCATACATTGCTGGACATAGGTGTTCGGTACAGAACCCAGCACATTATGCATACATGGCTGGACACAGGTGTTGGCTACAGACCCTCAGAACAGTATGCATACCTTGCTGGACATATATGTTGGCTAAAGTCGCCCAGTTTAGTATGCATACTTTGCCTGACATAGTTGTTCGGTACAGATCCCCCAGTACATTATTCATACATTGCTGGACATAGGTGCTCGTTACAGACCCCCAGTATATTATGCAAACCTTGCTGGACATAGGTGTTCGTTACAGAAACATAGTACATTATGCATCCTTTGCTGGACATAGGTGCTCGTTAGAGACACCCAGTACATTATGCATACTTTGCTGGACATAGGTGATCGTTACAGACCCTCAGTACACTATGCATACTTTGCTGGACATAGGTTCAGATTACAGACCCTCAGTACAGTATGCATACTTTCTTGGACATTGGTGCTTGCGACAGATCCCCACTAAAACTGTGCATACCTTGATGGACATAGGTGCTCGTTACAGACCCCCAGTATCGTATGCATACTTTGCTGGACATAGTTGCTCGATACAGACACGCAGTACACTATGCGTAATTTGCTGGACATAGGTGTTCGCTACAGACCCTCAGTACATTATTCATACCTTGCTGGATATATGTGTTCGGTACAGACCCCTGCACATTATGCATACTTTGCTGGACATAGGTACTCGTTACAGACACCCAGTACATTATGCATACTTTGCTGGACGTTGATGTTCGGGACAGATCCAAGTACATTATGCATACTTTGCTGGACGTAGGTGATCGCTACACACCCTCAGTACAGTATGCATACTTTGCTGGACATAGTTGCTCGTTACAGATTCCCAGTACATTATGCATACTTTGCTGGACATAGGTGTTCGTTACAGACACCCAGTACATTATGCATACTTAGCTGGACATAGTTGCTCGTTACAGACCCTCAGTACATTATGCATACTTTGCTGGACATAGGTATTCGCTACAGACCCTCAGTACATTATGCATACCTTGCTGGATATAGGTGTTCGTTACAGACCCTCAGTACATTATGCATACGTTGCTGGTCATAGTTGCTCGTTACAGACACGCAGTACATTATGCATACTTTGCTGGACATAGGTGTTCGCTACAGACCCTCAGTACATTATGCATACCTTGCTGGATATATGTGTTCGTTACAGACCCCTGCACATTATGCATACTTTGCTGGACATAGGTACTCGTTACAGACACCCAGTACATTATGCATACTTTGCTTGACATAGTTGCTCGATACAGACCCCCAGTACATTATGCATACTTTTCTGGACATAGGTGATCGATACAGACCCGCAGTACACTATGCATACTTTTCTGGATATAGGTGATCTTTACAGTCCCCAAGTACATTATGCATACTTTGCTGGATATAGGTGATCGTTACAGACCGTCAGAACATTATGCAAACCTTGCTGGACATAGGTGTTGGCTACAGACCCTCAGTACATTATGCATACCTTGCTGGACATATATGGTGGCTAAAGTCCCCCAGTTTAGTATGCATACTTTGCCTGACATAGGTGTTCGGAACAGACCCCTAGTACACTATGCATACTTTGCTGGACATAGGTGTTAGTTACAGACCCTCAGTACATTATGCATACATTGCTCGACATAGGTGCTCGTTACAGATCCCCAGTATTCTATGCCTACCTTGCTGGAGATAGATGTTTGTTGCAGACCCTCAGTACACTATGCATACCTTGCTGGACATAGGTGCTCGTCATAGACCCCCAGTATATTATGCATACTTTGCTGGACATAGGTGTTCGCTCAGACCTTCAGTATATTATGCAAACCTTGCTGGACATAAGTGTTCGCTACAGACCCTCAGTACATTATGCAAACCTTGCTGGACATTGGTGTTCGCTACAGACACTCAGTGCATTATGCAAACCTTGCTGGACATAGGTGTTCCCTACAGACTTCCCGTACAGTATGCATACTTTGTTGGACATGGGTGCTGGTTACAGATTCCCACTAAAACTGTGCATACCTTGCTGGAAATAGGTGCTCGTTACAGACCCCCAGTATATTATGCATACTTTGCTGGACATAGGTGATCTTTACAGACACCCAGTACATTATGCATACATTGCTTGACTTAGGTGCTCGTTACAGACCCTCAGTACATTATACATACATTGCTTGACTTAGGTGCTCGTTACAGACCCTCAGTACATTATGCATACCTTGTTGGACATAGGTGCTCGTTACAGACCCTCAATACATTATGCATACTTTGCTGGTCATTGGTGATAGTTACAGATCCCCAATATATTATGCATACCTTGCTGAACATAGGTGCTCGTTACAGATCCCCAGTACATTATGCATACTTTGCTGGACATAGGTGTTCATTACAGACCCTCAGTACACTATGCCTACTTTGCTGGACATAGTTGCTCGATACAGACACGCAGTACATTATGCATACTTTGCTGTACATGGGTGTTCGTTACAGACCCTCAGTACATTATGCATACTTTGCTGGACATAGGTGTTCATTACAGACCCTCAGTACACTATGCATACTTTGCTGGACATAGGTGTTCGATACAGACCCCCAGTATCGTATGCATACTTTGCTGGACATATTTGCTCGATACAGACACGCAGTATACTATGCATAATTTGCTGGACATAGGTGTTCGTTACAGACCCTCAGTATATTATGCACACTTTGCTGGACATAGGTGTTCGTTACAGACACTCAGTACAGTAGGCATACTTTGCTGGACATAGTTGCTCGATACAGACACGCAGTACATTATGCATACTTTGCTGGACATAGGTGTTCGTTACAGACCCTCAGTACACTATGCATACTTTGCTGGACATAGTTGCTCGATACAGACACGCAGTACACTATGCATACTTTGCTGGACATAGGTGTTCGTTACAGACCCTCAGTACATTATGCATACTTTGCTGGATATAGGTGTTCGCTACAGACCCTCAGTACATTATGCATACATTGCTGGACATAGGTGTTCGCTACAGACCCTCAGTACATTATGCATACCTTGGTGGACGTAGATGTTCGATAGAGACCCCAGTACATTATGCATATCTTGCTGGACATAGGTGTTCGCTACAGACCCTCAGTACATTATGCATACCTTGCTGGACGTAGATGTTCGGTACAGACCCTCAGTACAGAATGCATACCTTGCTGGACATAGGTGTTCGGTACAGACCCTCAGCACATTATGCATACATTGCTGAACGTAGGTGTTAGCTACAGACCCTCAGTATAGTATCCATACATTGCTGGACATAGGTGTTCGGTACAGAACCCAGCACATTATGCATACATGGCTGGACACAGGTGTTGGCTACAGACCCTCAGAACAGTATGCATACCTTGCTGGACATATATGTTGGCTAAAGTCGCCCAGTTTAGTATGCATACTTTGCCTGACATAGTTGTTCGGTACAGATCCCCCAGTACATTATTCATACATTGCTGGACATAGGTGCTCGTTACAGACCCCCAGTATATTATGCAAACCTTGCTGGACATAGGTGTTCGTTACAGAAACATAGTACATTATGCATCCTTTGCTGGACATAGGTGCTCGTTAGAGACACCCAGTACATTATGCATACTTTGCTGGACATAGGTGATCGTTACAGACCCTCAGTACACTATGCATACTTTGCTGGACATAGGTTCAGATTACAGACCCTCAGTACAGTATGCATACTTTCTTGGACATTGGTGCTTGCGACAGATCCCCACTAAAACTGTGCATACCTTGATGGACATAGGTGCTCGTTACAGACCCCCAGTATCGTATGCATACTTTGCTGGACATAGTTGCTCGATACAGACACGCAGTACACTATGCGTAATTTGCTGGACATAGGTGTTCGCTACAGACCCTCAGTACATTATTCATACCTTGCTGGATATATGTGTTCGGTACAGACCCCTGCACATTATGCATACTTTGCTGGACATAGGTACTCGTTACAGACACCCAGTACATTATGCATACTTTGCTGGACGTTGATGTTCGGGACAGATCCAAGTACATTATGCATACTTTGCTGGACGTAGGTGATCGCTACACACCCTCAGTACAGTATGCATACTTTGCTGGACATAGTTGCTCGTTACAGATTCCCAGTACATTATGCATACTTTGCTGGACATAGGTGTTCGTTACAGACACCCAGTACATTATGCATACCTTGCTGGATATATGTGTTCGTTACAGACCCCTGCACATTATGCATACTTTGCTGGACATAGGTACTCGTTACAGACACCCAGTACATTATGCATACTTTGCTTGACATAGTTGCTCGATACAGACCCCCAGTACATTATGCATACTTTTCTGGACATAGGTGATCGATACAGACCCGCAGTACACTATGCATACTTTTCTGGATATAGGTGATCTTTACAGTCCCCAAGTACATTATGCATACTTTGCTGGATATAGGTGATCGTTACAGACCGTCAGAACATTATGCAAACCTTGCTGGACATAGGTGTTGGCTACAGACCCTCAGTACATTATGCATACCTTGCTGGACATATATGGTGGCTAAAGTCCCCCAGTTTAGTATGCATACTTTGCCTGACATAGGTGTTCGGAACAGACCCCTAGTACACTATGCATACTTTGCTGGACATAGGTGTTAGTTACAGACCCTCAGTACATTATGCATACATTGCTCGACATAGGTGCTCGTTACAGATCCCCAGTATTCTATGCCTACCTTGCTGGAGATAGATGTTTGTTGCAGACCCTCAGTACACTATGCATACCTTGCTGGACATAGGTGCTCGTCATAGACCCCCAGTATATTATGCATACTTTGCTGGACATAGGTGTTCGCTCAGACCTTCAGTATATTATGCAAACCTTGCTGGACATAAGTGTTCGCTACAGACCCTCAGTACATTATGCAAACCTTGCTGGACATTGGTATTCGCTACAGACACTCAGTGCATTATGCAAACCTTGCTGGACATAGGTGTTCCCTACAGACTTCCCGTACAGTATGCATACTTTGTTGGACATGGGTGCTGGTTACAGATTCCCACTAAAACTGTGCATACCTTGCTGGAAATAGGTGCTCGTTACAGACCCCCAGTATATTATGCATACTTTGCTGGACATAGGTGATCTTTACAGACACCCAGTACATTATGCATACATTGCTTGACTTAGGTGCTCGTTACAGACCCTCAGTACATTATACATACATTGCTTGACTTAGGTGCTCGTTACAGACCCTCAGTACATTATGCATACCTTGTTGGACATAGGTGCTCGTTACAGACCCTCAATACATTATGCATACTTTGCTGGTCATTGGTGATAGTTACAGATCCCCAATATATTATGCATACCTTGCTGAACATAGGTGCTCGTTACAGATCCCCAGTACATTGTGCATACCTTGCTGGACATAGGTGTTCGTTGCAGTCCCTCAGTAAACTATGCATACCTTCCTGGACATAGGTTTTCGGTACAGACCACTAGTACATTTTACATACATTGCTGGACATAGGTGCTCCTTACAGACCCTCAGTAGATTATGCAAACTTTGCTGGACATAGGTGTTCGTTACTTATCCCCAGTACATTATGCATACTTTGCTGGACATAGGTGCTCGTTATAGACACCGAGTATATTATGCATACCTTGCTGGACATAGGTGTTCGTTACAGAACACCAGTACATTATGTATACATTTCTGGACATAGGTGTTCGTTACAGACCCTCTGTATATTATGCATACCTTGCTGGACATAGGTGTTCGTTACAGACCCTCAGTACATCATCAGGTTTGGCAGACGTATTGCAGTATTTATCATCAACCATTCCAGCCTCTAGTTCCATGCACACCGCTTCTGACCGTTGACTCCCTGTGAAATAAAAAAAATTAATCATTGGAAATTGCTCGGTGTAAGTGTACATCTGGTTCCAACTAACCCTGTCTTTGGTTCCATATATATAACCAACAATGGTGTGCATGTACATATGGCACCAACTAACCCTGTCTTTAGTTCCATATATATAACCAACAATGGTATGCATGTACATATGACACCAATTAACCCTGTATTTGGATCCATATATACAACCAACAGTGGTGTGCATGTACATCTGGCATCAACTAACCCTGTCTTTTGATCCATATATACAACCAACAATGGTGTACATGTACATCTGGCATCATCTAATCCTGTCTCTGGTTCCATATATACACCAGAGGTGTGCATGTACATCTGGCATCATCTAAGTGGTGTGCATGTACATCTTGCATCATCTAAGTGGTGTGCATGTACATATTGCATCAACTAATCCTGTCTCTGGTTCCATATATACAACAGAGGTGTACATGTACATCTGGCATCATCTAAGTGGTGTGTATGTACATCTTCCATCAACTAAGTGACGTACATGTACATCTGGCATCATCTAAGTGATGTGCATGTACATCTGGCATCATCCAAGTGGTGTGCATGTACATATGGCATCATCTAAGTGGTGTGCATGTACAGCTGGCATCATCTAAGTGGTGTGCATGTACATCTGGCATCATCTAAGTGATGTGCATGTACATCTTGCATCAACTAATCCTGTCTCTGGTTCCATATATAAAACAGAGGTGTACATGTACATCTGGCATCATCTAAGTGGTGTGCATGTACATCTGGCATAATCTAAGTGATGTGCATGTACATCTGGCATCATATAAGTGATGTGCATGTACCTCTTGCATCAACTAATCCTGTATCTGGTTCCATATATACAACAGAGGTGTACATGTACATCTGGCATCATCTAAGTGGTGTGCATGTACATCTTGCATCATCTAGGTGGTGGGAATGCACATCTGGCATCACCTAAGTGGTGTGCATGTACATCTTTCATCAACTAATCATGTCTCTGTTTCCTTATATACAACAGTGGTGTGCATGTACATCTGGCATCATCTAAGTGGTGTGCATGCACATCTGGCATCATCTTAGTGGTGTGCATGTACATCTTGCATCAAAAATCATGTCTCTTTTTCCTTATATACAACAGTGGTGTGCATGTACATCTGGCATCATCTAATCCTGTCTCTGGTTCCATATATACAACAGAGGTGTGCATGTACATCTGGCATCATCTAAGTGGTGTGCATGTACATCTTGCATCATCTAATCATTTCTCTGGTTCCATTTATACAATAGAGGTGTGCATGTACATCTTGCATCAACTAATCATGTCTCTTTTTACATATATACAACAGTGGTGTACATGTACAGCTGGCATCATCTAATCCTGTATCTGGTTCCATATATACAGCAGTGGTGTTCATGTACATCTGGCATCATCTAAGTGGTTTGGATGTACATCTGGCATCATCTAATCCTGTATCTGGTTCCATATATACAACAGTGGTGTGCATGCACATCTGGCATCATCTAAGTGGTTTGCATGTACATCTGGCATCAACTAACCCTGTCTTTGGTTCCATATATACAACAGTGGTGTGCATGTACATCTGGCATCTACTAATCCTGTCTCTGGTTCCATATATACAACAGTGGTGTGCATGTACATCTGGCATCTACTAATCCTGTCTCTGGTTCCATATATACAACAGTGGTGTGCATGTACATCTGGCATCAACTAATCATGTATCTGGTTCCATATATACAACAGTGGTGTGCATGTACATCTGGCATCTACTAATCATGTATCTGGTTCCATATATACAACAGTGGTGTGCATGTACATCTGGCATCTACTAATCATGTATCTGGTTCCATATATAGGGATATACAACATATATGCGTGATATACGAGCATTGTGTCCATGTCTGGTGTATGACACAGATATATGCGGGATATATGAGCATTGTTTCCATGTATTGTGTATGGCACAGATATATGCGTGATATATGGACATTGTTTCCATGTCTGGTGTATGGCACAGATATATGCGGGATATACGAGCATTGTTTCCATATCTGATGTATGGCACCGATATATGCGGGATATTCGAGCATTGTTTCCATGTCTGATGTATGGCACAGATATATGCGTGATATACGAGCATTGTGTCCATGTCTGGTGTATGGCACACATATATGCGTGATATATGAGCATTGTTTCCATGTCTGGTGTATGGCACAGATATATGCGTGATATATGGACATTGTTTCCATGTCTGCTGTATGGCACAGATATATGCGGGATATACGAGCATTGTTTCCATATCTGATGTATGGCACAAATATATGCGGGATATACGAGCATTGTTTCCATGTCTAATGTATGGCACCGATATATGCGTGATATACGGGACATTGTTTCCATGTATGGTATATGGCACATATATATGAGGATATATGAGCATTGTTTCCATGTCTTGTGTATAGCACAGATATAAGCGGGATATATGGACATTGTTCCCATGTCTGGTGTGTGGTACATATATATGCGGGATATATGGACATTGTTTCTATGTCTGGTGTATGGTACATATATATGCGGGGTATACGACATTGTTTCCATGTCTTGTGTATATCACAGATATAAGCGGGATATATGGACATTGCTTCCATGCCTGGTGTATGGCACCGATATATGCGGGATATATGAGCATTGTTTCCATGTCTGGTGTATGGTACATATATATGCGGGATATATGGACATTGTTTCCATGTCTGATGTATGGCACAAATATATGCGGGATATTCGAGCATTGTTTCCATGTATGGTGTATGTCACATGTACATGCGGGATATATGGACATTGTTCCCATGTCTGGTGTATGACACAGTTATATGCGAGATATATGGACATTGTTTCCTTGTCTGGTGTATGGTACATATATATGCGGGATATATGGGCATTGTTCCCATTTCTGGTGTGTGGTACATATATATGCGGGATATATGGACATTGTTTCTATGTCTGGTGTATGGTACATATATATGCAGGGTATACGACATTGTTTCCATGTCTGGTGTATGGCACAGATATATGCGGGATATATGAGCATTGTGTCCATGGCTTGTGTATGGCACAGATAAATGCGGGATATATGAGCATTGTGTCCATGTCTTGTGTATGGCACATATATATGCGGGATATATGAGCATTGTGTCCATGTCTTGTGCATGGCATTGATATATGCGGGATATATGAGCATTGAGTCCATGTCTTGTGTATGGCATTGATATATGCGGGATATATGAGCATTGTGTCCATGTCTTGTGTATAGCATAGATATATGCGGGATATATGAGCATTGAGTCCATGTCTTGTGTATGGCACAGATATATGCGGGATATATGGACATTGTTTCCCTGTCTGGTGTATGGTACATATATATGCGGGATATTTGGACATTGTTCCCATGTCTGGTGTATGGCACAGTTATATGCGGGATCTACGACATTGTTTCCATGTCTGGTATATGGCACAGTTATATGCGGGATATATGAGCATTGTTTCTATGTCTGGTGTATGGCACATATATATACGTGATATACGGGACATTGTTTCCATGTCTGGTGTATGGCACATATATATGCGTGATATACGGGACATAGTTCCCATGTCTGGTGTATGGCACATATATATGTGTGATATACGGACATTGTTCCCATGTACGGTGTATGGCACAGATATATGCGTGATATACGGGACATTGTTTCCATGTCTTGTGTATGGCACAGATATATGCGGGATATATGGACATTTTGTCCATGTCTTGTGTATGGCACAGATATATGCGGGATATATGAGCATTGTTTGCATGTCTTGTGTATGGCACAGATATATGCGTGATATACGAGCATTGTTTCCATGTCTGATGTATGGCACAGATATATGCGAGATATATGGACATTGCTTCCATGCCTGGTGTATGGCACAGATATATGCGAGATATATGGACATTGCTTCCATGCCTGATGTATGGCACCGATATATGCGGGATATACGGGACATTGTTTCCATGTCTGGTGTATGGCACATATATATGCGGGATATACGGGACATTGTTTCCATGTATGGTGCATAGCACCAATATATTCGGCTTATATGGACATTGTTTCCAAACCTGGTGTATGACACCGATATATGCGGGATATGTGGGCATTTTTTCCATGTCTAGTGTATGACACCGATATATGCGGGATATATGAGCATTGTTTCCATATCTGGTGTATGGTACATATTTATGCGGGATATATGGACATTGTTTCCATGTCTGATGTATGGCACAAATATATGCGGGACATATGAGCATTGTTTCCATATCTTGTGTATGACAAAGATATATGCGGGATATATGAGCATTGTGTCCATGTCTTGTGTATGGCACATATATATGCGGGATATATGAGCATTGTGTCCATGTCTTGTGTATGGCACAGCTAAATACGGGATATATGAGCATTGTGTCCATGTCTTGTGTATGGCACATATATATGCGGGATATATGAGCATTGTGTCCATGTCTTGTGTATGGCACAAACATATGCGGGATATGTGGACATTGTTACCATGTCTGGTGTATGGCATAGATATATGCGGGATATATGAGCATTGTGTCCATGTCTTGTGTATGGCACATATATATGCGGGATATACTGGCCATTGTTTCCATGCATGGTGTATGGCACAGATATATGAGGGATCTACGACATTGTTTCCATGTCTGGTGTATGGTACATATATATGCGGGATATATGGACATTGTTTCCATGTCTGATGTATGGCACATGTATATGCGGGATATATGAGCATTGTGTCCATGTCTGGTGTATAGCCCATATATATGCGGGATATATGAGCATTATTTCCATGTCTGGTGTATGGCACATATATATGCGTGATATACGGGACATAGTTCCCATGTCTGGTGTATGGCACATATATATGTGTGATATACGGACATTGTTCCCATGTACGGTGTATGGCACAGATATATGCGTGATATACGGGACATTGTTTCCATGTCTTGTGTATGGCACAGATATATGCGGGATATATGGACATTTTGTCCATGTCTTGTGTATGGCACAGATATATGCGGGATATATGAGCATTGTTTGCATGTCTTGTGTATGGCACAGATATATGCGTGATATACGAGCATTGTTTCCATGGCTGATGTATGGCACCGATATATGCGTGATATACGGGACATTGTTTCCATGTCTGGTGTATGGCACATATATATGCGGGATATACGGGACATTGTTTCCATGTATGGTGCATAGCACCAATATATTCGGCTTATATGGACATTGTTTCCAAACCTGGTGTATGACACCGATATATGCGGGATATGTGGGCATTTTTTCCATGTCTGGTGTATGACACAGATATATGCGGGATATATGAGCATTGTTTCCATGTCTGGTGTATGGCACAAATATATGCGGGATATATGAGCATTGTTTCCATATCTTGTGTATGACAAAGATATATGCGGGATATATGAGCATTGTTTCCATGTCTGGTGTATGGCACATATATATGCGGGATATATGGGCATTTTTTCCATGTCTGGTGTATGATACATATTTATGCGGGATATATGGACATTGTTTCCATGTCTGATGTATGGCACAAATATATGCGGAACATATGAGCATTGTTTCCATATCTTGTGTATGACAAAGATATATGCGGGATATATGAGCATTGTTTCCATGTCTGGTGTATGGTACATATTTATGCGGGATATATGGACATTGTTTCCATGTCTGATGTATGGCACAAATATATGCGGAACATATGAGCATTGTTTCCATATCTTGTGTATGACAAAGATATATGCGGGATATATGAGCATTGTTTCCATGTCTGGTGTATGGTACATATTTATGCGGGATATATGCACCACACACAAACAAAGACATTGTTTCCATGTCTTATGTATGGCACAAATATATGCGGAACATATGAGCATTGTTTCCATATCTTGTGTATGACAAATATATATGCGGGATATATGAGCATTGTTTCCATGTCTGGTGTATGGTACATATTTATGCGGGATATATGGACATTGTTTCCATGTCTGATGTATGGCACAAATATATGCGGAACATATGAGCATTGTTTCCATATCTTGTGTATGACAAAGATATATGCGGGATATATGAGCATTGTTTCCATGTCTGGTGTATGGTACATATTTATGCGGGATATATGGACATTGTTTCCATGTCTGATGTATGGCACAAATATATGCGGAACATATGAGCATTGTTTCCATATCTTGTGTATGACAAAGATATATGCGGGATATATGAGCATTGTTTCCATGTCTGGTGTATGGTACATATTTATGCGGGATATATGGACATTGTTTCCATGTCTGATGTATGGCACAAATATATGCGGAACATATGAGCATTGTTTCCATATCTTGTGTATGACAAAGATATATGCGGGATATATGAGCATTGTGTCCATGTCTTGTGTATGGCACATATATATGCGGGATATATGAGCATTGTGTCCATGTCTGGTGTATAGCCCATATATATGCGGGATATATGAGCATTATTTCCATGTCTGGTGTATGGCACATATATATGCGTGATATACGGGACATAGTTCCCATGTCTGGTGTATGGCACATATATATGCGTGATATACGAACATTGTTCCCATGTACTGTGTATGGCACAGATATATGCGTGATATACGAGACATTGTTTCCATGTCTTGTGTATGGCACAGATATATGCGGGATATATGAACATTTTGTCCATGTCTTGTGTATGGCACAGATATATGCGGGATATATGAGCATTGTTTCCATGTCTTGTGTATGTCACAGATATATGCGTGATATACGAGCATTGTTTCCA
>CM026399.1:52575039-52591738 GCA_014843695.1 Archivesica marissinica
GTGTATATATCAGTTATATGTGTATATATCAGTTATATGTGTATATATCAGTTATATGTGTATATATCAGTTATATGTGTATATATCAGTTATATGTGTATATATCAGTTATATGTGTATATATCAGTTATATGTGTATATATCAGTTATATGTGTATATATCAGTTATATGTGTATATATCAGTTATATGTGTATATATCAGTTATATGTGTATATATCAGTTATATGTTTATATATCAGTTATATGTGTATATATCAGTTATATGTGTATATATCAGTTATATGTGTATATATCAGTTATATGTGTATATATCAGTTATATGTGTATATATCAGTTATATGTGTATATATCAGTTATATGTGTATATATCAGTTATATGTGTATATATCAGTTATATGTGTATATATCAGTTATATGTGTATATATCAGTTATATGTGTATATATCAGTTATATGTGTATATATCAGTTATATGTGTATATATCAGTTATATGTGTATATATCAGTTATATGTGTATATATCAGTTATATGTGTATATATCAGTTATATGTGTTATATCAGTTATATGTGTATATATCAGTTATATGTGTATATATCAGTTATATGTGTATATATCAGTTATATGTGTATATATCAGTTATATGTGTATATATCAGTTATATGTGTATATATCAGTTATATGTGTATATATCAGTTATATGTGTATATATCAGTTATATGTGTATATATCAGTTATATGTGTATATATCAGTTATATGTGTATATATCAGTTATATGTTATGTATCAGTTATATGTTTATGTATCAGTTATATGTGTATATATCAGTTATATGTGTTTATATCAGTTATATGTGTCTATATCAGTTATATGTGTATATATCAGTTATATGTGTATATATCAGTTATATGTGTATATATCAGTTATATGTGTATATATCAGTTATATGTGTATATATCAGTTATATGTGTATATATCAGTTATATGTGTATATATCAGTTATATGTGTATATATCAGTTATATGTGTATATATCAGTTATATGTGTATATATCAGTTATATGTGTATATATCAGTTATATGTGTATATATCAGTTATATGTGTATATATCAGTTATATGTGTATATATCAGTTATATGTGTATATATCAGTTATATGTGTATATATCAGTTATATGTGTATATATCAGTTATATGTGTATATATCAGTTATATGTGTATATATCAGTTATATGTTTATGTATCAGTTATATGTGTGTATATCAGTTATATGTGTATATATCAGTTATATGTGTATATATCAGTTATATGTGTATATATCAGTTATATGTGTATATATCAGTTATATGTGTATATATCAGTTATATGTGTATATATCAGTTATATGTGTATGTATCAGTTATATGTGTATATATCAGTTATATGTGTATATATCAGTTATATGTGTATATATCAGTTATATGTGTATATATCAGTTATATGTGTATATATCAGTTATATGTGTATATATCAGTTATATGTGTATATATCAGTTATATGTGTATATATCAGTTATATGTGTATATATCAGTTATATGTGTATATATCAGTTATATGTGTATATATCAGTTATATGTGTATATATCAGTTATATGTGTATATATCAGTTATATGTGTATATATGTTATATGTGTATATATCAGTTATATGTGTATGTATCAGTTATATGTGTATATATCAGTTATATGTGTATATATCAGTTATATGTGTATATATCAGTTATATGTGTATATATCAGTTATATGTTTATATATCAGTTATATGTGTATATATCAGTTATATGTGTATGTATCAGTTATATCACTTATATATGTATGTCACCCGGCCACACAGACCCCCGGGTATGCATGCATGTTTTGAATTTCATGTTCTAATATTAAACTTGAAAAGTACAATCATGTTTACGACAATATTATTACATACTTTGTATTTTTTTATCAGCTTCCACTGCTTTATTTTCAAAATTATGGATCTATTAATATTTTTGGAAAGTGATTTTGTATTTATTTAGTGTTGTATTTGACAGAAATGCTGCTATATCTTACAAGTACTTTATATCTATGATAATGTTATTGTACTTGAGAAACAGTATCATTTGCGTGTGTAATTGATGATCCTAATCATCGACGAGATGAACAATTGACAATGGTACATTAAGCAAGGTTTATCATATACTCCGCAATCCCAAGGGCCGAATGCCGGTTAATCCCTTAACACAGCACGTGCAGTAATGCAATCTGATTATAAGTAGGTATCCCCGAGGCTAGAAATAACCAAGTACATTAATCAAATAATTTGATTATGAAGTTGTTGCTATTTGATCAATAAGTTGATACACGATTGAATGGCGAGTCGATTTTTATTTAGTCACTTGACAAGTGGAACTTCAAACTGATTATGGATTTGAGGGAGTTATACAGCTGGCTTGCGGAAGGACGGTATATCTACACGGGTGCAATACGAGATGGAGAGACGCCATTTGACCAAAGCTGTCGGTGCTACTTTAACCCCCCCCCAACAAACTAATAAACTGTTGTTATTACACATATGTAACCTCGTGCAGTACGTGTAGTAAGTAATACGCACGATTATTTATATTTGAAAATGCTCGTACATATACCTATACACAGCTATATGTATATATGTTCATGTATATTACCGCGATATATGTATATATGTTTATGTCTATTACAGCGCTATATGTATATATGTTCATGTATATTACCGCGCTATATGTATATATGTTTATGTCTATTACAGCGCTATATGTATATATGTTCATGTATATTACCGCGCTATATGTATATATGTTTATGTCTATTACAGCGCTATATGTATATATGTTCATGTATATTACCGCGCTATATGTATATATGTTTATGTCTATTACAGCGCTATATGTATATATGTTCATGTATATTACCGCGCTATATGTATATATGTTCATGTATATTACCGCGCTATGTATATATTCTCATATCTATTACCACGATATATGTATATATGTTCGTGTATATTACCGCACTATATGTATACATGCTCATATCTAATACCGCGATGCATGTATATATGTTCATGTATATTACCGCGATATATGTATACATGCTCATATCTAATACCGCGATACATGTATATATGTTCGTGTATATTACCGCACTATATGTATACATGCTCATATCTAATACCGCGATACATGTATATATGTTCATGTATATTACCGCACTATATGTATACATGCTCATATCTAATACCGCGTTACATGTATATATGTTCATGTATATTACCGCGATATATGTATACATGCTCATATCTAATACCGCGATACATGTATATATGTTCATGTATATTACCGCGATATATGTATACATGCTCATATCTAATACCGCGATACATGTATATATGTTCATGTATATTACCGCACTATATGTATACATGCTCATATCTAATACCGCGATACATGTATATATGTTCATGTATATTACCGCGATATATGTATACATGCTCATATCTAATACCGCGATACATGTATATATGTTCATGTATATTACCGCGATATATGTATACATGCTCATATCTAATACCGCGATACATGTATATATGTTCATGTATATTACCGTGATATATGTATACATGCTCATATCTAATACCGCGATACATGTATATATGTTCATGTATATTACCGCACTATATGTATACATGCTCATATCTAATACCGCGATACATGTATATATGTTCATGTATATTATCGCGATATATGTATACATGCTCATATCTAATACCGCGATACATGTATATATGTTCATGTATATTACCGTGATATATGTATATAATTATATTCATGTATTTTCCCGCGCTATATGTATTAATCTTCATGTATATTACCGCGCAATGTGTATCCATGCTCATGTCTATTACCGCGGTACATGTATATATGTTCATGTATATTACAGCGCTATTTGCATACTAATTATAAATGTTCTATTACCGCGATACATGTAATTATGATCATGTATATTACCGCACTATATTTATGTTATATTGTATATGTCAGAGTGTGCCCCCAGTATATATCACTGTGTACTCAAGTGTATGTCACAGTGTACCCCAGTATATATCACAGTGTACTCCAGTGTACCTCACATTGTACTCCGGTATATGTCACAGTGTACCCCAGTATATATTAAAGTGTACTCCAGTGTACCTCACATTGTACTCCGGTATATGTCACAGTGTACACCAGTATATGTCACATTGTACTCAAGTATATGTCACAGTGTACCCCAGTATATATCACAGTGTACTCCAGTGTACCTCACATTGTACTCCGGTATATGTCACAGTGTACCCCAGTATATATTACAGTGTACTCCAGTGTACCTCACATTGTACTCCGGTATATGTCACAGTGTACCCCAGTATATATTGCAGTGTACTCCAGTGTACCTCACATTGTACTCCGGTATATGTCACAGTGTACACCAGTATATGTCATATTGTACTCAAGTGTATGTCACAGTGTACCCAGTATATGTTACAGTGTACACCAGTATATGTTACAGTGTACCCAGTATATGTCACAGTGTACCCAGTATATGTTACAGTGTACCCAGTATATGTTACAGTGTACCCAGTATATGTCACAGTGTACCCAGTATATGTTACAGTGTACCCAGTATATGTTACAGTGTACCCAGTATATGTTACAGTGTACCCAGTATATGTCACAGTGTACCCAGTATATGTTACAGTGTACCCAGTATATGTCACAGTGTACACCAGTATATGTTACAGTGTACACCAGTATATGTCACAGTGTACCCCAGTATATATTACAGTGTACACCAGTATATGTCACAGTGTACCCCAGCATATATTACAGTGTACTCCAGTGTACCTCACATTGTACCATAGTATATGTTACAGTGTACCCCAGTATATGTTACAGTGTACTCCAATATATGTCACTGTTAACCACCAGTATATGTCACAGTGTAAAACAGTATATTTCACAGTATACCACAGTATATGTCACAGAGTACCCCAATATATATCATAGTGTACCACAGTATATGTCACAGTGTACCACCGTATATCTCACAGTGCACCCCAGTATATGTTACAGTGTACTCCAGTATATGATACAGTGTACCCAGTATATGTTACAGTGTACCCAGTATATGTTACAGTGCACCCCAGTACATGTTACAGTGTACTCCAGTATATGTTACAGTGCACCCCAGTATATGTCACAATGTATTCCAGTATATGTCCCACTATACTCCTGTATATGTTGCAGTGTACCCCAAATATATGCCACAGTGAACCCCAATATATATCACAGTTTACCACAGTATATGACACAGTGTACACAGTTTGTGTCACAGTGTACCACAGTATATGTTACAGTATACCCCAGTATATGTTACTGGAGCCGTTACGATTGTGCCTTTAGGCAAGGCATTTAAATTCCACGTTGCCTCTTCTCTCTCCCTCATGGCGATGGATTCCATCAGAAATGAGGTCTCGAGAGTGATTTATATAAGTTGAAATAACTTGTTTCGCAATCGAGCTGAAAAAAATTTGTATAAACTAGTATATGCTACAGTATACCACAGTATATGTAGCAGTGTACCCCGATATGTGTCACAGTGTACTCCAGTATATGTCACAGTGTACTCCAGTATATGTCATAGTGTACCTTAATATTTGTCACAATGGACATCAGTATGCCTCACATTGTACTCCGGTATGTGTCCTGGTGTGTTCCAGTATACCCAACAGTGTACCCAAGTATATGTCACAGTGTTTCCCAGTTTATATCAAGGTGTACCCCAGTACATGACACAATGTACTCCCGTACATGTCATAGTGTACCCAGTATATGTTACAGTGTACCCAGTATATGTTACAGTGTACCCAGTATATGTTACAGTGTACACCAGTATATGTCACAGTGTACCCAGTATATGTTACAGTGTACCCAGTATATGTTACAGTGTACACAGTATATGTTACAGTGTACCCAGTATATGTTACAGTGTACTCCAGTATATGTTACAGTGTACCCAGTATATGTTACAGTGTACCCAGTATATGTTACAGTGTACCCAGTATATGTTACAGTGTACTCCAGTATATGTTACAGTGTACACCAGTATATGTCACAGTGTACCCAGTATATGTTAGGGTGTACCCAGTATATGTTACAGTGTACCCAGTATATGTTACAGTGTACCCAGTATATGTTACAGTGTACTCCAGTATATGTTACAGTGTACCCAGTATATGTTACAGTGTACCCAGTATATGTTACAGTGTACCCAGTATATGTTACAGTGTATCCAGTATATGTTACAGTGTACCCAGTATATGTTACAGTGTACCCAGTATATGTTACAGTGTACCCAGTATATGTCACAGTGTACCCAGTATATGTTACAGTGTACCCAGTATATGATACAGTGTACCCAGTATATGTTACAGTGTACACCAGTATATGTTACAGTGTACTCCAGTATATGTCACAGTGTACACCAGTATATGTTACAGTGTACTCCAATATATATTACAGTGTACACCAGTATATGTTACAGTGTACTCCAGTATATGTTACAGTGCACCCCTGTATATGTTACAGTGTACCCAGTATATGTTACAGTGTACCCAGTATATGTTACAGTGTACTCCAGTATATGTTACAGTGCACCCCTGTATATGTTACAGTGTACCCAGTATATGTTACAGTGTACCCAGTATATGTTACAGTGTACCCAGTATATGTTACAGTGTACCCAGTATATGCTACAGTGTACCCAGTATATGTTACAGTGTACCCAGTATATGTTACAGTGTACCCAGTATATGCTACAGTGTACCCAGTATATGTTACAGTGTACTCCAGTATATGTTACAGTGTACCCAGTATATTACAGTGTATCCAGTATATGATACAGTGTACCCAGTATATGCTCAGTGTACCCAGTATATGTTACAGTGTACCCAGTATATGTTACAGTGTATCCAGTATATGTTACAGTGTACCCAGTATATGTTACAGTGTACCCAGTATATGTTACAGTGTACCCAGTATATGTCACAGTGCAATACCAGTATATGTCATAGTGTACCCAGTATATGTTACAGTGTACCCAGTATATGTTACAGTGTACCCAATATATGTCACAGTGCAATACCAGTATATGTTACAGTGTACCCAGTATATGTTACAGTGTATCCAGTATATGTTACAGTGTACCCAGTATATGTTACAGTGTACCCAGTATATGTCACAGTGTACCCAGTATATGTTACAGTGTACTCCAGTATATGTTACAGTGCAATACCAGTATATGTTACAGTGTACCCAGTATATGTTACAGTGTACACAGTATATGTTACAGTGTACCCAGTATATGTTACAGTGTACCCAGTATATGTGACAGTGTACCCAGTATATGCTACAGTGTACTCCACTATATGTTATAGTGTACCCAGTATATGTTACAGTGTACCCAGTATATGTTACAGTGGTCCCAGTATATGTTACAGTGTACCCAGTATATGTTACAGTGTACTCCAGTATATGTTACAGTGTACCCAGTATATGTTACAGTGTACCCATTATATGTCATAGTGTACCCAGTATATGTTACAGTGTACCCAGTATATGTTACAGTGTACCCAGTATATGTTACAGTGTACTCCAGTATATGTCACAGTGTACACCAGTATATGTTACAGTGTACTCCAGTATATGTTACAGTGTACCCAGTATATGTCATAGTGTACCCAGTATATGTTACAGTGTACCAAGTATATGTTACAGTGTACCCAGTATATGTTACAGTGTACCCAGTATATGTTACAGTGTACCCAGTATATGTTACAGTGTACCCAGTATATGTTACATAGTACCCAGTATATATTACAGTGTACCCAGTATATGTTACAGTGTACTCCAGTATATGTTACAGTGTACTCCAGTATATGTTACAGTGTACCCAGTATATGTTACAGTGTACCCAGTATATGTTACAGTGTATCCAGTATATGTTACAGTGTACCCAGTATATGTCACAGTGTACCCAGTATATGTCACAGTGTACCCAGTATATGTTACAGTGTACTCCAGTATATGTTACAGTGTACCCAGTATATGTTACAGTGTACCCAGTATATGTTACAGTGTACCCAGTATATGTTACAGTGTACTCCAGTATATGTTACAGTGTACTCCAGTATATGTTACAGTGTACCCATTATATGTTACAGTGTACCCAGTATATGTTACAGTGTATCCAGTATATGTTACAGTGTACCCAGTATATGTTACAGTGTACCCAGTATATGTTACAGTGTACCCAGTATATGTTACAGTGTACCCATTATATGCTACAGTGTACCCAGTATATGTTACAGTGTACCCTGTATATGTTACTCTGTACACAGTATATGTCACAGTGTACCCAGTATATGTTACAGTGTACCCAGTATATGTTACAGTGTATCCAGTATATGTTACAGTGTACCCAGTATATGTTACAGTGTACCCAGTATATGTCACAGTGCAATACCAGTATATGTCATAGTGTACCCAGTATATGTTACAGTGTACCCAGTATATGTTACAGTGTACCCAGTATATGTCACAGTGCAATACCAGTATATGTTACAGTGTACCCAGTATATGTTACAGTGTATCCAGTATATGTTACAGTGTACCCAGTATATGTCACAGTGTACCCAGTATATGTTACAGTGTACTCCAGTATATGTTACAGTGCAATACCAGTATATGTTACAGTGTACCCAGTATATGTTACAGTGTACCCAGTATATGTCACAGTGTACCCAGTATATGTTACAGTGTACTCCACTCTATGTTACAGTGTACCCAGTATATGTTACAGTGTACCCAGTATATGTTACAGTGGTCCCAGTATATGTTACAGTGTACCCAGTATATGTTACAGTGTACTCCAGTATATGTTACAGTGTACCCAGTATATGTTACAGTGTACCCAGTATATGTCACAGTGTACCCAGTATATGTTACAGTGTACCCAGTATATGTTACAGTGTACTCCAGTATATGTCACAGTGTACACCAGTATATGATACAGTGTACTCCAGTATATGTTACAGTGTACCCAGTATATGTCATAGTGTACCCAGTATATGTTACAGTGTACCAAGTATATGTTACAGTGTACCCAGTATATGTTACAGTGTACCCAATATATGTTACAGTGTACCCAGTATATGTTACAGTGTACACAGTATATGTTACAGTGTACCCAGTATATGTTACAGTGTACCCAGTATATGTTACAGTGTACCCAGTATATGTTACAGTGTACCCAGTATATGTTACAGTGTACCCAGTATATGTTACAGTGTACCCAGTATATGTTACAGTGTACCCAGTATATGTTACAGTGTACCCAGTATATGTTACAGTGTACCCAGTATATGTTACAGTGTACCCAGTATATGTTACAGTGTACCCAGTATATGTTACAGTGTACCCAGTATATGTTACAGTGTACCCAGTATATGTTACAGTGTACCCAGTATATGTTACAGTGTACCCAGTATATGTTACAGTGTACTCCAGTATATGTCACAGTGTACCCAGTATATGTTACAGTGTACCCAATATATGTTACAGTGTACACCAGTATATGTTACAGTGTACTCCAGTATATGTTACAGTGCACCCTGTATATGTTACAGTGTACCCAGTATATGTTACAGTGTACCCAGTATATGTTACAGTGTATCCAGTATATGTTACAGTGTACCCAGTATATGTTACAGTGTACCCAGTATATGTTACAGTGTACCCAGTATATGTTACAGTGTACCCAGTATATGTTACAGTGTACACAGTATATGTTACAGTGTACTCAGTATATGTTACAGTGTACCCAGTATATGTTACAGTGTACCCAGTATATGTTACAGTGTACCCAGTATATGTTACAGTGTACTCCAGTATATGTTACAGTGTACCCAGTATATGTTACAGTGTATCCAGTATATGATACAGTGTACCCAGTATATGCTGCAGTGTACCCAGTATATGTTACAGTGTATCCTGTATATGTTACAGTGTATCCAGTATATGTTACAGTGTACCCAGTATATGTTACAGTGTACCCAGTATATGTTACAGTGTACCCTGTATATGGCACAGTGCAATACCAGTATATGTCATAGTGTACCCAGTATATGTTACAGTGTACCCAGTATATGTTACAGTGTACCAGTATATGTCACAGTGCAATACCAGTATATGTTACAGTGTACCCAGTATATGTTACAGTGTATCCAGTATATGTTACAGTGTACCCAGTATATGTTACAGTGTACCCAGTATATGTCACAGTGTACCCAGTATATGTTACAGTGTACTCCAGTATATGTTACAGTGCAATACCAGTATATGTTACAGTGTACCCAGTATATGTTACAGTGTACCCAGTATATGTTACAGTGTACCCAGTATATGTTACAGTGTACCCAGTATATGTTACAGTGTACCCAGTATATGTTACAGTGTACCCAGTATATGTTACAGTGTACCCAGTATATGTTACAGTGTACCCAGTATATGTTACAGTGTACCCAGTATATGTTACAGTGTACCCAGTATATGTTACAGTGTACCCAGTATATGTCACAGTGTACCCAGTATATGTTACAGTGTACCCAGTATATGTTACAGTGTACCCAGTATATGTTAGAGTGTACTCCTGTATATGTCACAGTGTACACCAGTATATGTTACAGTGTACGCCAGTATATGTTACAGTGTACCCAGTATATGTCATAGTGTACCCAGTATATGTTACAGTGTACCAAGTATATGTTACAGTGTACCCAGTATATGTTACATTGTACCCAATATATGTTACAGTGTACCCAGTATATGTTACAGTGTACCCAGTATATGTTACAGTGTACCCAGTATATATTACAGTGTACCCAGTATATGTTACAGTGTACCCAGTATATGTTACAGTGTACTCCAGTATTATTACAGTGTACTCCAGTATATGTTACAGTGTACCCAGTATATGTTACAGTGTACCCAGTATATGTTACAGTGTATCCAGTATATGTTACAGTGTACCCAGTATATGTCACAGTGTACCCAGTATATGTCACAGTGTACCCAGTATATGTTACAGTGTACTCCAGTATATGTTACAGTGTACCCAGTATATGTTAGAGTGTACCCAGTATATGTTACAGTGTACCCAGTATATGTTACAGTGTACTCCAGTATATGTTACAGTGTACTCCAGTATATGATACATGGTACCCATTATATGTTACAGTGTACCCAGTATATGTTACAGTGTATCCAGTATATGTGATAGTGTACCCAGTATATGTTACAATGTACCCAGTATATGTTACAGTGTACCCAGTATATGTTACAGTGTACCCATTATATGTTACAGTGTACCCAGTATATGTTACAGTGTACCCTTTATATGTTACAGTGTACCCAGTATATGTCACAGTGTACCCAGTATATGTTACAGTGTACCCAGTATATGTTACAGTGTATCCAGTATATGTTACAGTGTACCCAGTATATGTTACAGTGTACTCCAGTATATGTTACAGTGTACCCAGTATATGTTACAGTGTACCCAGTATATGTTACAGTGTACGCATTATATGTTACAGTGTACCCAGTATATGTTACAGTGTACCCATTATATGTTACAGTGTACCCAGTATATGTTACAGTGTACCCAGTATATGTTACAGTGTACCCAGTATATGTTACAGTGTACACCAGTATATGCTACAGTGTACCCAGTATATGTTACAGTGTACACCAGTATATGTTACAGTGTACTACAGTATATGTTACAGTGTACCCAGTATATGTTACAGTGTACACCAGTATATGTTACAGTGTAATCCAGTATATGTTACAGTGTACCCAGTATATGTTACGGTGTACCCAGTATATGCTACAGTGTACTCCAGTATATGTTACAGTCTACTCCAGTATATGTTACAGTGTACCCATTATATGCTACAGTGTACCCAGTATATGTTACAGTGTATCCAGTATATGTTACAGTGTACCCAGTTTATGTCACAGTGTACCCAGTATATGTCACAGTGTACCCAGTGTATGTTACAGTGTACTCCAGTATATGTTACAGTGTACCCAGTATATGTTACAGTGTACCCAGTATATGTTACAGTGTACCCAGTATATGTTACAGTGTACTCCAGTATATGTTACAGTGTACTCCAGTATATGTTACAGTGTACCCATTATATGTTACAGTGTACACAGTATATGTTACAGTGTATCCAGTATATGTTACAGTGTACCCAGTATATGCTACAGTGTACCCAGTATATGTCATAGTGTACCCAGTATATGTTACAGTGTACCCAGTATATGTTACAGTGTACCCAGTATATGTTACAGTGTACTCCTGTATATGTCACAGTGTACACCAGTATATGTTACAGTGTACTCCAGTATATGTTACAGTGTACCCAGTATATGTCATGGTGTACCCAGTATATGTTACAGTGTACCAAGAATATGTTACAGTGTACCCAGTATATGTTACAGTGTACCCAGTATATGTTACTGTGTACCCAGTATATGTTACAGTGTACCCAGTATATGTTACAGTGTACCCAGTATATATTACAGTGTACCCAGTATATGTTACAGTGTACCCAGTATATGTTACAGTGTACTCCAGTATATGTTACAGTGTACTCCAGTATATGTTACAGTGTACCCAGTATATGTTACAGTGTACCCAGTATATGTTACAGTGTATCCAGTATATGTTACAGTGTACCCAGTATATGTCACAGTGTACCCAGTATATGTCACAGTGTACCCAGTATATGTTACAGTGTACTCCAGTATATGTTACAGTGTACCCAGTATATGTTACAGTGTACCCAGTATATGTTACAGTGTACCCAGTATATGTTACAGTGTATCCAGTATATGTTACAGTGTACCCATTATATGTTACAGTGTACCCAGTATATGTTACATTGTATCCAGTATATGTGATAGTGTACCCAGTATATGTTACAGTGTACCCAGTATATGTTACAGTGTACCCAGTATATGTTACAGTGTACCCAGTATATGTTACAGTGTACCCAGTATATGTTACAGTGTACCCAGTATATGTTACAGTGTACCCAGTATATGTTACAGTGTATCCAGTATATGTTACAGTGTACCCAGTATATGTTACAGTGTACCCAGTATATGTTACAGTGTACCCAGTATATGTTACAGTGTACCCAGTATATGTTACAGTGTACCCAGTATATGTTACAGTGTACCCAGTATATGTTACAGTGTACCCAGTATATGTTACAGTGTACCCAGTATATGTTACAGTGTACCCAGTATATGTTACAGTGTACCCATTATGTTACAGTGTACCCAGTATATGTTACAGTGTACCCAGTATATGTTACAGTGTACCCAGTATATGTTACAGTGTACCCAGTATATGTTACAGTGTACCCAGTATATGTTACAGTGTACCCAGTATATGTTACAGTGTACCCAGTATATGTTACAGTGTACACCAGTATATGTTACAGTGTACTCCAGTATATGTTACAGTGTACCCAGTATATGTTACAGTGTACACCAGTATATGTTACAGTGTACTCCAGTATATGTTACAGTGTACCCAGTATATGTTACGGTGTACCCAGTATATGCTACAGTGTACTCCAGTATATGTTACAGTGTACTCCAGTATATGTTACAGTGTACCCATTATATGTTACAGTGTACCCAGTATATGTTACAGTGTATCCAGTATATGTTACAGTGTACCCAGTATATGTCACAGTGTACCCAGTATATGTCACAGTGTACCCAGTATATGTTACAGTGTACTCCAGTATATGTTACAGTGTACCCAGTATATCTTACAGTGTACCCAGTATATGTTACAGTGTACCCAGTATATGTTACAGTGTACTCCAGTATATGTTACAGTGTACTCCAGTATATGTTACAGTGTACCCATTATATGTTACAGTGTACACAGTATATGTTACAGTGTATCCAGTATATGTTACAGTGTACCCAGTATATGTTACAGTGTACCCAGTATATGTTACAGTGTACCCAGTATATGTTACAGTGTACCCAGTATATGTTACAGTGTACCCAGTATATGTTACAGTGTATCCAGTATATGTTACAGTGTACCCAGTATATGTTACAGTGTACCCAGTATATGTTACAGTGTACTCCAGTATATGTTACAGTGTACCCAGTATATGTTACAGTGTACCCAGTATATGTTACAGTGTACCCAGTATATGTTACAGTGTACCCAGTATATGTTACAGTGTACCCAGTATATGTTACAGTGTACCCAGTATATGTTACAGTGTACCCAGTATATGTTACAGTGTACCCAGTATATGTTACAGTGTACCCAGTATATGTTACAGTGTACCCAGTATATGTTACAGTGTACTCCAGTATATGTTACAGTGTACCCAGTATATGTTACAGTGTACCCAGTATATGTTACAGTGTACCCAGTATATGTTACAGTGTACCCAGTATATGTTACAGTGTACCCAGTATATGTTACAGTGTACCCAGTATATGTTACAGTGTACCCAGTATATGTTACAGTGTACCCAGTATATGTTACAGTGTACTCCAGTATATGTTACAGTGTACCCAGTATATGTTACAGTGTACCCAGTATATGTTACAGTGTACCCAGTATATGTTACAGTGTACCCAGTATATGTTACAGTGTATCCAGTATATGTTACAGTGTACCCAGTATATGTTACAGTGTACCCAGTATATGTTACATTGTATCCAGTATATGTACAGTGTACCCAGTATATGTTACAGTGTACCCAGTATATGTTACAGTGTACCCAGTATATGTTACAGTGTACCCAGTATATGTTACAGTGTACCCAGTATATGTTACAGTGTACCCAGTATATGTTACAGTGTACCCAGTATATGTCACAGTGTACCCAGTATATGTTACAGTGTACCCAGTATATGTTACAGTGTATCCAGTATATGTTACAGTGTACCCAGTATATGTTACAGTGTACTCCAGTATATGTTACAGTGTACCCAGTATATGATACAGTGTACCCAGTATATGTTACAGTGTACCCAGTATATGTTACAGTGTACCCAGTATATGTTACAGTGTACCCATTACATGTTACAGTGTACCCAGTATATGTTACAGTGTATCCAGTATATGTTACAGTGTACCCAGTATATGTTACAGTGTACTCCAGTATATGTTACAGTGTACCCAGTATATGTTACAGTGTACCCATTATATGTTACAGTGTACCCATTATATGTTACAGTGTACCCAGTATATGTTACAGTGTACCCAGTATATGTTACAGTGTACACAGTATATGTTACAGTGTACACCAGTATATGTTACAGTGTACCCAGTATATGTTACAGTGTACACCAGTATATGTTACAGTGTACTCCAGTATATGTTACAGTGTACCCAGTATATGTTACAGTGTACACCAGTATATGTTACAGTGTACTCCAGTATATGTTACAGTGTACTCAGTATATGTTACGGTGTACCCAGTATATGCTACAATGTACTCCAGTATATGTTACAGTGTACTCCAGTATATGTTACAGTGTACCCATTATATGTTACAGTGTACCCAGTATATGTTACATTGTATCCAGTATATGTTACAGTGTACCCAGTATATGTTACAGTGTACCCAGTATATGTACAGTGTACCCAGTATATGTTACAGTGTACTCCAGTATATGTTACAGTGTACCCAGTATATGTTACAGTGTACCCAGTATATGTTACAGTGTACCCAGTATATGTTACAGTGTACCCAGTATATGTTACAGTGTATCCAGTATATGTTACAGTGTACCCAGTATATGTACAGTGTACCCAGTATATGTCACAGTGTACCCAGTATATGTTACAGTGTACTCAGTATATGTTACAGTGTACCCAGTATATGTTACAGTGTACCCAGTATATGTTACAGTGTACCCAGTATATGTTACAGTGTACACCAGTATATGTTACAGTGTACTCCAGTATATGTTACAGTGTACCCATTATATGTTACAGTGTACCCAGTATATGTTACATTGTATCCAGTATATGTTACAGTGTACCCAGTATATGTTACAGTGTACCCAGTATATGTTACAGTGTACCCAGTATATGTTACAGTGTACCCAGTATATGTTACAGTGTACCCAGTATATGTTACAGTGTACCCTGTATATGTTACAGTGTACCCAGTATATGTCACAGTGTACCCAGTATATGTTACAGTGTACCCAGTATATGTTACAGTGTATCCAGTATATGTTACAGTGTACCCAGTATATGTTACAGTGTACTCCAGTATATGTTACAGTGTACCCAGTATATGTTACAGTGTACCCAGTATATGTTACAGTGTACCCAGTATATGTTACAGTGTACCCAGTATATGTTACAGTGTACCCAGTATATGTTACAGTGTACCCAGTATATGTTACAGTGTACCCAGTATATGTTACAGTGTACCCATTATATGTTACAGTTTACACCAGTATATGTTACAGTGTACCC
>CM026399.1:52592738-52628294 GCA_014843695.1 Archivesica marissinica
CTCACTGATACACTATACATGCACCACTCACTGATACACTATACATGTACCACTCACTGATACACTATGCATGCACCACTCACTGATACACTATACATGCACCACTCACTGATACAATATACATGCACCACTTACTGGTACACTATACATGTACCACTCCATGGTACACTATACATGCATCACTCCCTGATACACTATACATGCACCACTCCCTGATACACTATACATGCACCACTCCCTGATACACTATGCATGCACCACTCACTGGTACACTATACATGCACCACTCACTGATACACTATACATGCACTACTCCCTGATACACTATACATGCACCACTCGCTGATACACTATACATACACCACGCACTGATACACTATACATGCACCACTCACTGATACACTATACATGCACTACTCCCTGATACACTATACATACACCACTCACTGATACACTATACATGCACCACGCACTGATACACTATACATGTACTACTCACTGATACACTATACATGCACCACTCACTGTTACCTTTTACATGCACCACTCGTTGATACTCTATACATGCACCACTCACTGGTACACTATACATGCACCACTCCATGGTATAATATACATGAACCACTCCATGGTACACTATCATGCACCACTCACTGGTACACTATACATGCACCACTCCCTGATACACTATACATGTACCACTCACTGGTATACTATACATGCACCACTACCCGATACACTATACATGCACCACTCACTGCTAAATTATATATTTACCACTCCCTGGTACACTATACATGCACCACTCACTGGTACATTATACATACACCAGTCACTGGTACACTATACATGCATCACTCCCTGATACACTATGCATGCAGCACTCACTGGTACACTATACATGCACCACTCACTGGTACACTATACATGCACCACTCACTGATACACTATACATGCACCACTCCCTGATACACTATACATGTACTACTCACTGATACACTATACATGCACCACTCACTGGTACACTATACATGCACCACTTGCTGATACACTATACATGCACCACTCACTGGTACAATATATGTGCACCACTCCATGGTACACTATGCATGCACTACTCACTGGTTCACTATACAGGCACCACTCCATGGTACACTATGCATGCACTACTCCCTGATACACTATACATGCACCACTCCCTTGTATACTATACATGCATCACTACCTGATACACTATACATGCACCACTCACTGGTACACTATACATGCACCACTCCCTGGTACACTATACATGCACCACTCCCTGATACACTCTACATGCACCACTCACTGGTACACTATACATGCACCACTCACTGGTACACTATACGTGCACCACTCACTGGTACTCTATACATGCACCACTCCCTGGTACACTATACATGCACCACTCCCTGATACACTATTCATGCACCACTCACTGGTAAACTATACATGCACCACTCACTGGTACACTATACATGCAACACTCCCTTGTACATTATACATGCACAACACACTGGTACACTATACATGATGCACCACTCACTGGTACACTATACATGCACCACTCCCTGGTATAATATACATGCATCACTCCTTGGTATACTATACATGTACCACTCCTTGGTATACTATGCATGCACCACTCCCTGGTATACTATACATGCACCACTCCCTGGTACATTATACATGCATCACTACCTGATACACTATACATGCAGCACTCACTGGTACACTATACATGCACCACTCACTTGTACACTATACATGCACCACTCACTGGTACACTATACATGCACCACTCACTGATGCACTATACATGCACCACTCACTGATACACTATACATGCACCACTCACTGATACACTATACATGCACCACTCACTGATACACTATACATGCGACACTCACTGATACACTATGCATGCACCACTCACTGGTACACTATACATGCACCACTCACTGATACACTATACATGCACCACTCCCTGATACACTATACATGCACCACTCACTGATACACTATACATGCACAACTCACTGATACACTATACATGCACCACTCCCTGATACATTATACATGTACTACTCACGGATACACTATACATGCACCACTCACTGATACACTATACATACACCACTCACTGATACACTATACATGTACTACTCACTGATACACTATACATGCAACACTCACTGGTACACTATACATGCACCACTCACTGGTACACTATACATGCACCACTCGCTGATACACTATACTTGCACCACTCACTGGTACAATATACAGGCACCACTCCCTGGTATACTATGCATGCACCACTACCCGATACACTGCACCACTCACTGGTACACTATACATGCACCACTCACTGGTACACTATACATGCACCACTCACTGGTACACTATACATGCAGCACTCCCTGATACACTATACATGCACCACTCATTGGTACACTATACAGGCACCACTCACTGGTACACTGTACATGCACCACTCCCGTGTACACTATACATGCACAACTCACTGGTACATTATGCATGACGCACAACTCACTGGTACACTATACATGCACCACTCCTTGGTATATTATGCATGCACCACTCCCTGGTATACTATACATGCACCACTCGCTGATACACTATGCATGCTCCAGTCCCTGGTACACTATACATGCACCACTCACTGGTACACTATACATGCACTACTCCCTGATATACTATGCATGCACCACTCCCTGATATACTATACATGCACCACTCGCTGATAAAATATACATGCACCACTCCCTGATACACTATACATGCACCACTCCCTGATACACTATACATGCACCACTCACTGATACACTATACATGCACCACTCACTGGTACAATATATGTGCACCACTCCATGGTACACTATGCATGCACCACTCACTGGTTCATTATACATGCACCACTCCCTGATACACTATACATGGACCACTCCCTGATACACTATACATGCACCACACACTGATACTCTATACATGCACCACTCACTAGTACACTATACATGCACCACATGCTGATGCACTATACATGCACCACTCACTGGTACAATATATGTGCACCACTCCATGGTATACTATACATGCACCACTCCATGGTACACTATGCATGCACCACTCACTGGTACACTATACATGCACCACTCCCAGATACACTATACATGCACCACTCCCTTGTATACTATACATTCATCACTACCTGACACACTATACATGCAGCACTCACTGGTACACTATACATGCACCACTCACTGGTACACTATACATGCACCACTCACTGGTACACTATACATGCACCACTCACTGATACACTATACATGCACCACTCACTGATACACTATACATGCACCACTCACTGATACACTATACATGCACCACTCACTGGTACACTATACATGCACCACTCACTGATACACTATAATGCATGCACCACTCACTGTACACTATACATGCACCACTCCTGATACACTATACATGCACCACTCCCTGATACACTATACATGCACCACTCACTGATACACTATACATGCACCACTCACTGGTACACTATACATGCACCACTCCCTGATACACTATACATGCACCACTCCCTGATACACTATACATGCACCACTCCTCTGTACACTATACATGCACCACTCACTGATACACTATACATGCACCACTCACTGGTACAATATATGCACCACTCCATGGTATACTATACATGCACCACTCCCTGGTACACTATGCATGCACCACTCACTGGTACACTATACATGCACCACTCCCTGGTACACTATACATGCACCACTCCCTGGTACACTATACATGCACCACTCCCTGATACACTATACATGCACCACTCACTGGTACACTATACATGCACCACTCCCTGGTACACTATACATGCACCACTCCTGGTACACTATACATGCACCACTCACTGTACACTATACATGCACCACTCCCTGATACACTATACATGCACCACTCCTGATACACTATACATGCACCACTCACTGATACACTATACATGCACCACTCCCTGATACACTATACATGCACCACTCCTGGTACACTATACATGCACCACTCCCTGGTACACTATACATGCACCACTCCCTGATACACTATACATGCACCACTCACTGGTACACTATACATGCACCACTCACTGGTACACTATACATGCACCACTCCCTGGTACACTATACATGCACCACTCACTGGTACACTATACATGCACCACTCACTGTACACTATACATGCACCACTCCCGGTATACTATACATGCACCACTCCTTGGTATACTATACATGCACCACTCCTGGTATACTATACATGCACCACTCCCTGGTATACTATACATGCACCACTCCCTGATACACTATACATGCACCACTCACTGATACACTATACATGCACCACTCCCTGGTACACTATACATGCACCACTCACTGATACACTATACATGCACCACTCCCTGGTACACTATACATGCACCACTCACTGATACACTATACATGCACCACTCACTGGTACACTATTCATGCACCAATCACTGGTACACTATACATGCACCACTCCCTGTTGTACTATACATGCACCACTCACTGGTACACTAAACATGCACCACTCACTGGTACACTATACATGTACCACTCCCTGGTACACTATACATGCACCACTCACTGGTACAATATACATGCACCACTCCCTTGTACATTATACATGCACAACTCAATGGTACACTATACATGATGCACCACTCACTGGTACACTATACATGTACCACTCACTGGTATACTATACATGCATCACTCCTTGGTATACTATACATGCACCACTCTTTGGTATACTATACATGCACCACTCCCTGATACACTATACATGCACCACTCAATGATACACTATACATGCACCACTCCCTGTTATATTATACATGCACCACTCACTGGTACACTATACATGCACCACTCCCTGGTACACTATACATGCACCACTCACTGGTACACTATACATGCACTACTCCCTGGTACACTATACATGCACCACTCACTAGTACACTATACATGCACCAATCCCTGGTACACTATACATGCACCACTCACTGGTACACTATACATGCACCACTCACTGGTACACTATACATGCACCACTCACTGATACACTATACATGCACCACTCACTGATACACTATACATGCACCACTCACTGATACACTATACATGCACCACTCACTGATACACTATACATGCACCACTCACTGATACACTATGCATGCACCACTCACTGGTACACTATACATGCACCACTCACTGATACACTATACATGCACCACTCCCTGATACACTATACATGCACCACTCACTGATACACTATACATGCACCACTCCCTGATACACTATACATGCACCACACACTGATGCTCTATCCATGCACCACTCACTAGTACACTATACATGCACCACTTGCTGATGCACTATACATGCACCACTCACTGGTACAATATATGTGCACCACTCCATGGTATACTATACATGCACCACTCCATGGTACACTATGCATGCACCACTCACTGGTTCACTATACATGCACCACTCCCAGATACACTATACATGCACCACTCCCTAGTATACTATACATGCATCACTACCTGATACACTATACATGCACCACTCACTGGTACACTATACATGCACCACTCCCTGGTACACTATGCATTCACCACTCTCTGGTACACTATACATGTACCATTCACTTGTACACTATACATGCACCACTCCTTGATACACTATACATGCACAACTCCCTGGTACACTATACAAGCACCACTCACTGATACACTATGCATGCACCACTCACTGGTACACTATACATGCACACTCCCTGGTATACTATACATGTACCACTCCCTGGTACACTATACAAGCACCACTCCCTGATAAACTATTTATGCACCACTCACTGGTAAACTATACATGCACCACTCACTGGTACACTATACATGCACCACTCCCTTGTACATTATACATGCACAACTCACTGGTACACTATACATGATGCACCACTCACTGGTACACTATACATGCACCACTCCCTGGTATACTATACATTCATCACTCCTTGGTATACTATACATGCACCACTCCTTGGTATACTATACATGCACCACTCCCTGGTATACTATACATGCACCACTCCCTGATACACTATACATGCACCACTCACTGATACACTATACATGCACCACTCCCTGGTACACTATACATGCACCACTCACTGATACACTATACATGCACCACTCCCTGGTACACTATACATGCACCACTCACTGATACACTATACATGCACCACTCACTGGTACACTATTCATGCACCAATCACTGGTACACTATACATGCACCACTCCCTGTTGTACTATATATGCACCACTCACTGGTACACTAAACATGCACCACTCACTGGTACACTATACATGTACCACTCCCTGGGACACTATACATGCACCACTCACTGGTACACTATACATGCACCATTCCCTTGTACATTATACATGCACAACTCAATGGTACACTATACATGATGCACCACTCACTGGTACACTATACATGCACCACTCACTGGTATACTATACATGCATCACTCCTTGGTATACTATACATGCACCACTCTTTGGTATACTATACATGCACCACTCCCTGATACACTATACATGCACCACTCAATGATACACTATACATGCACCACTCCCTGTTATACTATACATGCACCACTCACTGGTACACTATACATGCACCACTCCCTGGTACACTATACATGCACCACTCACTGGTACACTATACATGCACTACTCCCTGGTACACTATACATGCACCACTCACTAGTACACTATACATGCACCAATCCCTGGTACACTATACATGCACCACTCACTGATACACTATACATGCACCACTCACTGGTACACTATACATGCACCACTCGCTTATACACTATACCTGTACCACTCACTGGTACACTATACATGCACCACTCCATGGTATACTATACATGCACCACTCCATGGTACACTATACATGATGCACCACTCACTGGTACACTATACATGCACCACTCCCTGGTATACTATACATGCACCACTCACTGGTACACTATACATGCACCACTCACTGGTACACTATACATGCACCACTCGCTGATACACTATACATGTACCACTCCCTGATACACTATACATGCACCACTCCCTGATACACTACACATGCACCACAAACTGATACACTATACATGCACCACTCACTGGTACACTATACATGCACCACTCCCTGGTATACTATACATGCATCACTACCTGATACACTATACATGCACCACTCACTGGTGCACTATACATGCACCACTCAATGATACACTATACATGCACCACTCCCTGGTATACTATACATGCATCACTACCTGATACACTATACATGCACCACTCACTGGTACACTATACATGCACCACTCCCTGGTACACTATACATGCACCACTCCCTGGTATACTATACATGCACCACTCACTGGTACACTATACATGTACTACTCACTGGTACACTATACATGCATCACTCATTGGTACACTATACATGCACCACTCCCTGATACACTATGCATGCACCACTCCCTGGTATACTATACATGATGCACCACTCACTGGTACACTATACATGCACCACTCCCTGGTATACTATACATTCATCACTCCTTGGTATACTATACATGCACCACTCCTTGGTATACTATACATGCACCACTCCCTGGTATACTATACATGCACCACTCCCTGATACACTATACATGCACCACTCACTGATACACTATACATGCACCACTCCCTGGTACACTATACATGCACCACTCACTGATACACTATACATGCACCACTCCCTGGTACACTATACATGCACCACTCACTGATACACTATACATGCACCACTCACTGGTACACTATTCATGCACCAATCACTGGTACACTATACATGCACCACTCCCTGTTGTACTATACATGCACCACTCACTGGTACACTAAACATGCACCACTCCCTGGTACACTATACATGCACCAATCACTGGTACACTATAATGTACCACTCCCTGGTACACTATACATGCACCACTCACTGGTACACTATACATGCACCACTCCTTGTACATTATACATGCACAACTCAATGGTACACTATACATGATGCCACTCACTGGTACACTATACATGCACCACTCCCTGGTATACTATACATGCTCACTCCTTGTATACTATCATGCACCACTCTTCGTATACTATACATCACCACTCCCTGATACACTATACATCACCACTCCCTGGTATACTATACATGCACCACTCACTGATACACTATACATGCACCACTCCCTGGTACACTATACATGCACCACTCCCTGTACACTATACATGCACCACTCACTGGTACACTATACATGCACCACTCCCTGTTACACTATACATGCACCACTCCCTGATATACTATACATGCACCACTCCCTGATACACTATACATGCACCACTCACTGATACACTATACATGCACCACTCACTGGTACACTATACATGCACCACTCACTGGTACACTATACATGCACCACTCCCTGGTACACTATACATGCACCACTCACTGGTACACTATACATGCACCACTCCCTGGTACACTATACATGCACCACTCACTGATACACTATACATGCACCACTCACTGGTACACTATACATGCACCACTCCCTTATACACTATACCTGCACCACTCACTGGTACACTATACATGCACCACTCCCTGGTACACTATACATGCACCACTCACTGGTACACTATACATGCACCACTCACTGGTACACTATACATGCACCACTCCCTGGTATACTATACATGCACCACTCACTGGTACACTATACATGCACCACTCACTGGTACACTATACATGCACCACTCCCTGATACACTATACATGCACCACTCACTGATACACTATACATGCACCACTCCCTGATACACTATACATGCACCACACACTGATGCTCTATACATGCACCACTCACTAGTACACTATACATGCACCACTTGCTGATACACTATACATGCACCACTCACTGGTACAATATATGTGCACCACTCCATGGTATACTATACATGCACCACTCCATGGTACACTATGCATGCACCACTCACTGGTTCACTATACATGCACCACTCCCTGATACACTATACATGCACCACTCCCTAGTATACTATACATGCATCACTACCTGATACACTATACATGCACCACTCACTGGTACACTATACATGCACCACTCCCTGGTACACTATGCATTCACCACTCACTGGTACACTATACATGTACCATTCACTTGTACACTATACATGCACCACTCCCTGATACACTATACATGCACAACTCCCTGATACACTATACAAGCACCACTCACTGATACACTATACATGCACCACTCACTGGTACACTATACATGCACACTCCCTGGTATACTATACATGTACCACTCCCTGGTACACTATACAAGCACCACTCCCTGATAAACTATTTATGCACCACTCACTGGTAAACTATACATGCACCACTCACTGGTACACTATACATGCACCACTCCCTTGTACATTATACATGCACAACTCACTGGTACACTATACATGATGCACCACTCACTGGTACACTATACATGCACCACTCCCTGGTATACTATACATTCATCACTCCTTGGTATACTATACATGCACCACTCCTTGGTATACTATACATGCACCACTCCCTGGTATACTATACATGCACCACTCCCTGATACACTATACATGCACCACTCACTGATACACTATACATGCACCACTCCCTGGTACACTATACATGCACCACTCACTGATACACTATACATGCACCACTCCCTGGTACACTATACATGCACCACTCACTGATACACTATACATGCACCACTCACTGGTACACTATCATGCACCAATCACTGGTACACTATACATGCACCACTCCCTGTTGTACTATATATGCACCACTCCTGGTACACTAACATGCACCACTCACTGGTACACTATACATGTACCACTCCCTGGGACACTATACATGCACCACTCACTGGTACACTATACATGCACCATTCCCTTGTACATTATACATGCACAACTCAATGGTACACTATACATGATGCACCACTCACTGGTACACTATACATGCACCACTCACTGGTATACTATACATGCATCACTCCTTGGTATACTATACATGCACCACTCTTTGGTATACTATACATGCACCACTCCCTGATACACTATACATGCACCACTCAATGATACACTATACATGCACCACTCCCTGATACACTATACATGCACCACTCAATGATACACTATACATGCACCACTCCCTGATACACTATACATGCACCACTCCCTGTTATACTATACATGCACCACTCACTGGTACACTATACATGCACCACTCCCTGGTACACTATACATGCACCACTCACTGGTACACTATACATGCACGACTCCCTGGTACACTATACATGCACCACTCACTGATACACTATACATGCACCACTCCCTGGTACACTATACATGCACCACTCACTGATACACTATACATGCACCACTCACTGGTACACTATACATGCACCACTCCCTGGTACACTATACATGCACCACTCACTGGTACACTATACATGCACGACTCCCTGGTACACTATACATGCACCATTCACTAGTACACTATACATGCACCAATCCCTGGTACACTATACATGCACCACTCACTGATACACTATACATGCACCACTCACTGGTACACATACATGCACCACTCGCTTATACACTAACCTTACCACTCACTGGTACACTATACATGCACCACTCCATGGTAACTATACATGCACCACTCCATGGTACACTATACATGACCACTCACTGTACACTATACATGCACCACTCACTGGTACACTATACATGCACCACTCCCTGATACACTATACATGCACCACTCACTGGTACACTATACATGCACCACTCACTGGTACACTATACATGCACCACTCGCTGATACACTATACATGTACCACTCCCTGATACACTATACATGCACCACTCCCTGATACACTACACATGCACCACAAACTGATACACTATACATGCACCACTCACTGGTACACTATACATGCACCACTCCCTGGTACACTATACATGCATCACTACCTGATACACTATACATGCACCACTCACTGGTACACTATACATGCACCACTCAATGATACACTATACATGCACCACTCCCTGGTATACTATACATGCACCACTACCTGATACACTATACATGCACCACTCACTGGTACACTATACATGCACCACTCCCTGGTACACTATACATGCACCACTCCCTGGTATACTATACATGCACCACTCACTGGTACACTATACATGTACTACTCACTGGTACACTATACATGCACCACTCCCTGATACACTATGCATGCACCACTCCCTGGTATACTATACATGATGCACCACTCACTGGTACACTATACATGTACCACTCCCTGGTATACTATACATTCATCACTCCTTGGTATACTATACATGCACCACTCCTTGGTATACTATACATGCACCACTCCCTGGTATACTATACATGCACCACTCCCTGATACACTATACATGCACCACTCACTGATACACTATACATGCACCACTCCCTGGTACACTATACATGCACCACTCACTGATACACTATACATGCACCACTCCCTGGTACACTATACATGCACCACTCACTGATACACTATACATGCACCACTCACTGGTACACTATTCATGCACCAATCACTGGTACACTATACATGCACCACTCCCTGTTGTACTATACATGCACCACTCACTGGTACACTAAACATGCACCACTCCCTGGTACACTATACATGCACCAATCACTGGTACACTATAAATGTACCACTCCCTGGTACACTATACATGCACCACTCACTGGTACACTATACATGCACCACTCCCTTGTACACTATACATGCACAACTCAATGGTACACTATACAATGCACCACTCACTGGTACACTATACATGCACCACTCCCTGGTATACTATACATGCATCACTCCATGGTACACTATACATGCACCACTCACTGGTACACTATACATGCACCACTCACTGGTACACTATACATGCACCACTCCCTGGTACACTATACATGCACCACTCACTGGTACACTATACATGCACCACTCACTGGTACACTATACATGCACCACTCACTGGTACACTATACATGCACCACTCCCTGGTACACTATACATGCACCACTCACTGGTACACTATACATGCACCACTCACTGGTACACTATACATGCACCACTCCCTGATACACTATACATGCACCACTCACTGGTACACTATACTATGCACCACTCACTGGTACACTATACATGCACCACTCCCTGGTATACTATACATGCACCACTCACTGGTACACTATACATGCACCACTCCCTGGTACACTATACATGCACCACTCCCTGGTATACTATACATGCACCACTCCCTGATACACTATACATGCACCACTCACTGATACACTATACATGCACCACTCCCTGGTACACTATACATGCACCACTCACTGATACACTATACATGCACCACTCCCTGGTACACTATACATGCACCACTCACTGATACACTATACATGCACCACTCACTGGTACACTATTCATGCACCAATCACTGGTACACTATACATGCACCACTCCCTGTTGTACTATACATGCACCACTCACTGGTACACTAAACATGCACCACTCCCTGGTACACTATACATGCACCAATCACTGGTACACTATAAATGTACCACTCCCTGGTACACTATACATGCACCACTCACTGGTACACTATACATGCACCACTCCCTTGTACATTATACATGCACAACTCAATGGTACACTATACATGATGCACCACTCACTGGTACACTATACATGCACCACTCCCTGGTATACTATACATGCATCACTCCTTGGTATACTATACATGCACCACTCTTTGGTATACTATACATGCACCACTCCCTGATACACTATACATGCACCACTCCCTGTTATACTATACATGCACCACTCACTGGTACACTATACATGCACCACTCCCTGGTACACTATACATGCACCACTCACTGGTACACTATACATGCACTACTCCCTGGTACACTATACATGCACCACTCACTAGTACACTATACATGCACCACTCCCTGGTACACTATACATGCACCACTCACTGATACACTATACATGCACCACTCACTGGTACACTATACATGCACCACTCGCTTATACACTATACCTGTACCACTCACTGGTACACTATACATGCACCACTCCATGGTATACTATACATGCACCACTCCATGGTACACTATACATGATGCACCACTCACTAGTACACTATACATGCACCACTCCCTGGTATACTATACATGCACCACTCACTGGTACACTATACATGCACCACTCACTGGTACACTATACATGCACCACTCGCTGATACACTATACATGCACCACTCCCTGATACACTATACATGCACCACTCCCTGATACACTACACATGCACCACTCCCTGTTGTACTATGCATGCACCACTCACTGGTACACTAAACATGCACCACTCCCTGGTACACTATACATGCACCAATCACTGGTACACTATAAATGTACCACTCCCTGGTACACTATACATGCACCACTCACTGGTACACTATACATGCACCACTCCTTGTACATTATACATGCACAACTCAATGGTACACTATACATGATGCACCACTCACTGGTACACTAACATGCACCACTCCCTGGTACACTATACATGCACCAATCACTGGTACACTATAAATGTACCACTCCCTGGTACACTATACATGCACCACTCACTGGTACACTATACATGCACCACTCCCTTGTACATTATACATGCACAACTCAATGGTACACTATACATGATGCACCACTCACTGGTACACTATACATGCACCACTCACTGATACACTATACATGCACCACTCACTGGTACACTATACATGCACCACTCCCTGGTACACTATACATGCACCACTCACTGGTACACTATACATGCACCACTCACTGGTACACTATACATGCACCACTCGCTGATACACTATACATGCACCACTCCCTGATACACTATACATGCACCACTCCCTGATACACTACACATGCACCACTCCCTGTTGTACTATGCATGCACCACTCACTGGTACACTAAACATGCACCACTCCCTGGTACACTATACATGCACCAATCACTGGTACACTATAAATGCACCACTCCCTGGTACACTATACATGCACCACTCACTGGTACACTATACATGCACCACTCCCTTGTACATTATACATGCACCACTCAATGGTACACTATACAGATGCACCACTCACTGGTACACTATACATGCACCACTCCCTGGTACACTATACATGCACCAATCACTGGTACACTATACATGCACCACTCCCTGGTACACTATACATGCACCACTCACTGGTACACTATACATGCACCACTCCCTGTACATTATACATGCACAACTCAATGGTACACTATACAATGCACCACTCACTGGTACACTATACATGCACCACTCACTGATACACTATACATGCACCACTCACTGGTACACTATACATGCATCACTCATTGGTACACTATACATGCACCACTCCCTGATACACTATGCATGCACCACTCCCTGGTATACTTTACATGATGCACCACTCACTGGTACACTATACATGCACCACTCCCTGGTATACTATACATTCATCACTCCTTGGTATACTATACATGCACCACTCCTTGGTATACTATACATGCACCACTCCCTGGTATACTATACATGCACCACTCCCTGATACACTATACATGCACCACTCACTGATACACTATACATGCACCACTCCCTGGTACACTATACATGCACCACTCACTGATACACTATACATGCACCACTCCCTGGTACACTATACATGCACCACTCACTGATACACTATACATGCACCACTCACTGGTACACTATTCATGCACCAATCACTGGTACACTATACATGCACCACTCCCTGTTGTACTATACATGCACCACTCACTGGTACACTAAACATGCACCACTCACTGGTACACTATACATGTACCACTCCCTGGTACACTATACATGCACCACTCACTGGTACAATATACATGCACCACTCCCTTGTACATTATACATGCACAACTCAATGGTACACTATACATGATGCACCACTCACTGGTACACTATACATGTACCACTCACTGGTATACTATACATGCATCACTCCTTGGTATACTATACATGCACCACTCTTTGGTATACTATACATGCACCACTCCCTGATACACTATACATGCACCACTCAATGATACACTATACATGCACCACTCCCTGTTATATTATACATGCACCACTCACTGGTACACTATACATGCACCACTCCCTGGTACACTATACATGCACCACTCACTGGTACACTATACATGCACTACTCCCTGGTACACTATACATGCACCACTCACTAGTACACTATACATGCACCAATCCCTGGTACACTATACATGCACCACTCACTGGTACACTATACATGCACCGCTCACTGGTACACTATACATGCACCACTCACTGATACACTATACATGCACCACTCACTGATACACTATACATGCACCACTCACTGATACACTATACATGCACCACTCACTGATACACTATACATGCACCACTCACTGATACACTATCACACCACCCAACAACACACCACCACACACAACACACCCCACACAACACACCACCAACACACACACACCCAACACAACACACCACCCACAAACACAACCACCACACACCACCAACACAACACACCACCCACAACACACCACACACAAACACCACTCCCTGGTACACTATACATGCACCACTCACTGGACACTATACATGCACCACTCCCTGGTACACTATACATGCACCACTCACTGGTACACATACAATGCACCACTCACTGGTACACTATACATGCACCACTCACTGATACACTATACATGCACCACTCACTGGTACACTATACATGCACCACTCACTGATACACTATACATGCACCACTCACTGGTACACTATACATGCACCACTCCCTGGTATACTATACATGCACCACTCACTGGTACACTATACATGCACCACTCACTGGTACACTATACATGCACCACTCCCTGATACACTATACATGCACCACTCCCTGATACACTATACATGCACCACTCCCTGATACACTACACATGCACCACAAACTGATACACTATACATGCACCACTCACTGGTACACTATACATGCACCACTCAATGATACACTATACATGCACCACTCCCTGGTATACTATACATGCATCAGTACCTGATACACTATACATGCACCACTCACTGGTACACTATACATGCACCACTCCCTGGTACACTATACATGCACCACTCCCTGGTATACTATACATGCACCACTCACTGGTACACTATACATGTACTACTCACTGGTACACTATACATGCATCACTCATTGGTACACTATACATGCACCACTCCCTGATACACTATGCATGCACCACTCCCTGGTATACTATACATGCATCACTTCCTGATACACTATACATGCACCACTCACTGATACACTATACATGCACCACTCCCTGGTACAATATACATGATCAACTCCCTGGTATACTATACATGTACAACTCACTGGTACACTATGCATGATGCACAACTCACTGGTACACTATACATGCACCACTCCTTGGTATACTATACATGCACCACTCGCTGATACACTATGCATGCTCCAGTCTCTGGTACACTATACATGCACCACTCACTGGTACACTATACATGCACTACTCCCTAATACACTATGCATGCACCACTCCCTGATATACTATACATGCACCACTCGCTGATAAAATACATGCACCACTCACTGATACACTATACATGCACCACTCACTGATACACTATACATGCACCACTCACTGATACACTATACATGCACCACTCACTGGTACACTATACATGCACAACTCACTGAAACACTATACATACACCACTCACTGATACAATATACATGCACCACTCAATGATACACTATACACGCACCACTCAATGGTACACTATACATGTACCACTCAATAGTACACTATACATGCACCACTCCCTGATACACTATACATACACAACTCCCTGATACACTATACATGCACCACACACTAATACACTATACATGCACCACTCACTGGTACACTATACATGCACCACTTGCTGATACACTATACATGCACCACTCACTGGTACAATATATGTGCACCACTCCATTGTATACTATACATGCACCACTCCATGGTACACTATGCACGCACCACTCACTGGTTCACTAAACATGCACCACTCCCTGATACACTATACATGCACCACTCCCTTGTATACTATACATGCATCACTACCTGATACACTATACATGCACCACTCACTGGTACACTATACATGCACCACTCCCTGGTACACTATGAATTCACCACTCCCTGGTACACTATACATGTACCATTGACTTGTCCACTATACATGCACAATCCCTGATACACTATACATGCACCACTCCCTGGTACACTATACAAGCACCACTCCCTGATACACTATACATGCACCACTCACTGGTACACTATACATGCACACTCCCTGGTACACTATACATGTACCACTCCCTGGTACACTATTCATGCACCACTCACTGGTAAACTACACATGCACGACTCACTGGTACACTATACATGCTCCACTCCCTTGTACATTATACATGCACAACTCACTGGTACACTGTACATGATGCACTACTCACTGGTACACTATACATGCACCACTCCCTAGTATACTATACATGCATCACTCCTTGGTATACTATACATGCACCACTCCTTGGTATACTATACATGTACCACTCCCTGGTATACTATACATGCACCACTCCCTGATACACTATACATGAACCACTCACTGATACACTATCCATGCACCACTCCCTGGTACACTATACATGCACCACTCACTGATACACTATACATGCACCACTCCCTGGTACACTATACATGCACCACTCACTGATACAATATACATGCACCACACACTGGTACACTATTCATGCACCACTCACTGGTACACTATAGATGCACCACTCACTGGTACACTATACATTCACCACTCCCTGTTATATTATATATGCACCACTCACTCGTACACTATGCATGCACCACTCACTGGTACACTATACATGCACCACTCACTGATACACTATACATGCACCACTCCCTGGTACACTATACATGCACCACTCACTGATACACTATACATGCACCACTCCCTGGTACACTATACATGCACACACTCACTGGTACACTATACATGCACCACTCATGGTACACTATACATGCACCACTCACTGGTACATATACATGCACAACTCACTGGTACACTATATCATGCACCACTCACTGGTACACAATACATGCACCACTCCCTGGTATACTATACATGCATCACTCCTTGGTATACTATACATGCACCACTCCTTGGTATTCTATACATGCACCACTCCCTGGTATACTATACATGCACCACTCCCTGATACACTATACATGCACCACTCCCTGGTACACTATACAAGCACCACTCCCTGATACACTATTCATGCACCACTCACTGGTAAACTATACATGCACCACTCACTGGTACACTATACATGCACCACTCCCTTGTACATTATACATGCACAACTCAATGGTACACTATGCATGATGCACCACTCACTGGTACACTATACATGCACCACTCCCTGGTATACTATACATGCATCACTCCTTGGTATACTATACATGCACCACTCCTTGGTATACTATACATGCACCACTCCCTGGAATACTATACATGCACCACTCCCTGATACACTATACATGCACCACTCACTGATACACTATACATGCACCACTCCCTGGTACACTATACATGCACCACTCACTGATACACTATACATGCACAACTCCCTGGTACACTATACATGCACCACTCACTGATACACTATACATGCACCACTCACTGGTACACTATTCATGCACCACTCACTGGTACACTATAGATGCACGACTCCCTGATACACTATGCATGCACCACTCACTGGTACACTATGCATGCACCACTCCATGGTACACTATACATGCATCACTCACTGGTACACTATACATGCACCACTCACTGGTACACTATACATGCATCACTACCTGATACACTATACATGCACCACTCACTGGTACACTATACATGCACCACTCACTGGTACACTATACATGCATCACTACCTGATACACTATACATGCACCACTCACCGGTACACTATACATGCACCACTCACTGATACACTATACATGCACCACTCCCTGATACACTATGCATGCACCACTCACTGGTACACTATACATGTACCACTCCCTGGTACACTATACATGCACCACTCACTGATACACTATACATGCACCACTCCCTGATACACTATACATGCACCACTCACTGATACAATATACATGCACCACTCACTGATACACTATACATGAACCACTCCCTGATACACTATACATGCATCACTCCCTGATACACTATACATGCACCACTCCCTGATACACTATACATGCACCACTCACTGATGCACTATTCATGCACCACTCCCTGGTATACTATACATGCATCACTACCTGATACACTATACATGCACCACTCACTGGTACACTATACATGCACCACTCCCTGGTACACTATACATGCACCACTCCCTGGTATACTATACATGCACCACTCAATGGTACACTATACATGTACTACTCACTGGTACACTATATATGCATCACTCACTGGTACACTATACATGCACCACTCCCTGATACACTATGCATGCACCACTCACTGGTACACTATGCATGCACCACTCCATGGTACACTATACATGCATCACTCACTGGTACACTATACATGCACCACTCACTGGTACACTATACATGCACCACTCACTGGTACACTATACATGCACCACTCCCTGGTACACTATACATGATCAACTCCCTGGTATACTATACATGTACAACTCACTGGTACACTATGCATGATGCACAACTCACTGGTACACTATACATGCACCACTCCTTGGTATACTATACATGCACCACTCGCTGATACACTATAAATGCACCACTCCCTGGTACACTATACATGCACCACTCCCTGGTATACTATACATGCACCACTCAATGGTACACTATACATGTACTACTCACTGGTACACTATATATGCATCACTCACTGGTACACTATACATGCACCACTCCCTGATACACTATGCATGCACCACTCACTGGTACACTATGCATGCACCACTCCATGGTACACTATACATGCATCACTCACTGGTACACTATACATGCACCACTCACTGGTACACTATACATGCACCACTCACTGGTACACTATACATGCACCACTCCCTGGTACACTATACATGATCAACTCCCTGGTATACTATACATGTACAACTCACTGGTACACTATGCATGATGCACAACTCACTGGTACACTATACATGCACCACTCCTTGGTATACTATACATGCACCACTCGCTGATACACTATGCATGCTCCAGTCTCTGGTACACTATACATGCACCACTCACTGGTACACTATAAATGCACTACTCCCTATTACACTATGCATGCACCACTCCCTGATATACTATACATGCACCACTCGCTGATAAACTATACATGCACCACTCCCTGATACACTATACATGCACCACTCCCTGATACACTATACATGCACCACTCACTGATAGACTATACATGCACCACTCACTGGTACACTATACATGCACAACTTGCTGAAACACTATACATGCACCACTCACTGGTACAATATATGTGCATCACTCCATGGTATACTATACACGCACCACTCCATGGTACACTATGCATGTACCACTAACTGGTTCACTATACATGCACCACTCCCTGATACACTATACATACACCAATCCCTGATACACTATACATGCACCACACACTGATACTCTATACATGCACCACTCACTGGTACACTATACATGCACCACTTGCTGATACACTATACATGCACCACTCACTGGTACAATATATGTGCACCACTCCATGGTATACTATACATGCACCACTCCATGGTACACTATGCATGCACCACTCACTGGTTCACTATACATGCACCACTCCCTGATACACTATACATGCACCACTCCCTTGTATACTATACATGCATCACTACCTGATACACTATACATGCACCACTCACTGGTACACTATACATGCACCACTCCCTGGTACACTATGAATTCACCACTCCCTGGTACACTATACATGTACCATTGACTTGTCCACTATACATGCACCACTCCCTGATACACTATACATGCACCACTCCCTGGTACACTATACAAGCACCACTCCCTGATACACTATACATGCACCACTCTCTGGTACACTATACATGCACACTCCCTGGTACACTATACATGTACCACTCCCTGGTACACTATTCATGCACCACTCACTTGTAAACTACACATGCACGACTCACTGGTACACTATACATGCTCCACTCCCTTGTACATTATACATGCACAACTCACTGGTACACTGTACATGATGCACTACTCACTGGTACACTATACATGCACCACTCCTTGGTATACTATACATGCATCACTCCTTTGTATACTATACATGCACCACTCCTTGGTATACTATACATGTACCACTCCCTGGTATACTATACATGCACCACTCCCTGATACACTATACATGAACCACTCACTGATACACTATCCATGCACCACTCCCTGGTACACTATACATGCACCACTCACTGATACACTATACATGCACCACTCCCTGGTACACTATACATGCACCACTCACTGATACACTATACATGCACCACACACTGGTACACTATTCATGCACCACTCACTGGTACACTATAGATGCACCACTCCCTGTTATATTATATATGCACCACTCACTCGTACACTATTCATCCACCACTCCCTGGTACACTATACCTGCACCACTCACTGGTACACTATACATGCACCACTCCCTGTTATATTATATATGCACCGCTCACTCATACACTATTCATGCACCACTCCCTGGTACACTATACCTGCACCACTCACTGGTACACTATACATGCACCACTCCCTGGTACACTATATATGCACCACTCCCTGGTATACTATACATGCACCACTCAATGGTACACTATACATGTACTACTCACTGGTACACTATATATGCATCACTCACTGGTACACTATACATGCACCACTCCCTGATACACTATGCATGCACCACTCACTGGTACACTATGCATGCACCACTCCATGGTACACTATACATGCATCACTCACTGGTACACTATACATGCACCACTCACTGGTACACTATACATGCACCACTCACTGGTACACTATACATGCACCACTCCCTTGTACATTATAAATGCACAACTCACTGGTACACTATACATGATGCACCACTCACTGGTACACAATACATGCACCACTCCCTGGTATACTATACATGCATCACTCCTTGGTATACTATACATGCACCACTCCTTGGTATACTATACATGCACCACTCCCTGGTATACTATACATGCACCACTCCCTGATACACTATACATGCACCACTCCCTGGTACACTATACAATCACCACTCCCTGATACACTATTCATGCACCACTCACTGGTAAACTATACATGCACCATTCACTGGTACACTATACATGCACCACTCCCTTGTACATTATACATGCACAACTCAATGGTACACTATGCATGATGCACCACTCACTGGTACACTATACATGCACCACTCCCTGGTATACTATACATGCATCACTCCTTGGTATACTATACATGCACCACTCCTTGGTATACTATACATGCACCACTCCCTGGAATACTATACATGCACCACTCCCTGATACACTATACATGCACCACTCACTGATACACTATACATGCACCACTCCCTGGTACACTATACATGCACCACTCACTGATACACTATACATGCACCATTCCCTGGTACAATATACATGCACCACACACTGATACTCTATACATGCACCACTCACTGGTACACTATACATGCACCACTTGCTGATACACTATACATGCTCCACTCACTGGTACAATATATGTGCACCACTCCATGGTATACTATACATGCACCACTCCATGGTACACTATGCATGCACCACTCACTGGTTCACTATACATGCACCACTCCCTGATACACTATACATGCACCACTCCCTTGTATACTATACATGCATCACTACCTGATACACTATACATGCACCACTCACTGGTACACTATACATGCACCACTCCCTGGTACACTATGAATTCACCACTCCCTGGTACACTATACATGTACCATTGACTTGTCCACTATACATGCACCACTCCCTGATACACTATACATGCACCACTCCCTGTTACACTATACAAGCACCACTCCCTGATACACTATACATGCACCACTCACTGGTACACTATACATGCACACTCCCTGGTACACTATACATGTACCACTCCCTGGTACACTATTCATGCACCACTCACTGGTAAACTACACATGCACGACTCACTGGTACACTATACATGCTCCACTCCCTTGTACATTATACATGCACAACTCACTGGTACACTGTACATGATGCACTACTCACTGGTACACTATACATGCACCACTCCCTAGTATACTATACATGCATCACTCCTTGGTATACTATACATGCACCACTCCTTGGTATACTATACATGTACCACTCCCTGGTATACTATACATGCACCACTCCCTGATACACTATACATGAACCACTCACTGATACACTATCCATGCACCACTCCCTGGTACACTATACATGCACCACTCACTGATACACTATACATGCACCACTCCCTGGTACACTATACATCCACCACTCACTGATACACTATACATGCACCACACACTGGTACACTATTCATGCACCACTCACTGGTACACTATACATGCACCACTCACTGGTACACTATACATGCACCACTCCCTGTTACACTATACATGCACCACTCACTCGTACACTATACATGCACCACTCCCTGGTACACTATACCTGCACCACTCACTGGTACACTATACATGCACCACTCCCTGGTACACTATACATGCACCACTCACTGGTACACTATACATGATGCACCACTCACTGGTACACAATACATGCACCACTCCCTGGTACACTATACATGCACCACTCACTGGTACACTATACATGCACCACTCACTGGTACACTATACATTCATCACTCCTTGGTATACTATACATACACCGCCTCCGTGGTCGAGTGGTTAAGGTCGCTGACTTGTATACCACTGTAACCTATCATCACTGATGGTCACGGGTTCGAGCCCCGCTCAGGCCGTGTCTCATTTATATGAAAAAGTTGGCAGTTTCTTACGGAGGTTGGTGCACCCAAGTACTGGTTAACCGCTGGAGCCTGCCCAGGAAAGGTGTTGTTAGGTAAACTGCCCGCCGGCGATATAGCCCAAAATGGTGCTGATGCAGGCGTAAAACCCGAATCATAACATAATATACTATACATGCACCACTCCTTGGTATACTATACATGCACCACTCCCTGGTATACTATACATGCACCAATCCCTGATACACTATACATGCACCACTCCCTGGTACACTATTCAAGCACCACTCCCTGATACACTATTCATGCACCACTCACTGGTAAACTATACATGCACCACTCACTGGTACACTATACATGCACCACTCCCTTGTACATTATACATGCACAACTCAATGGTACACTATGCATGATGCACCACTCACTGGTACACTATACATGCACCACTCCCTGGTATACTATACATGCATCACTCCTTGGTATACTATACATGCACCACTCCTTGGTATACTATACATGCACCACTCCCTGGAATACTATACATGCACCACTCCCTGATACACTATACATGCACCACTCACTGATACACTATACATGCACCACTCCCTGGTACACTATACATGCACCACTCACTGATACACTATACATGCACCACTCCCTGGTAAACACTATACATGCACCACTCACTGATACACTATACATGCACCACTCACTGGTACACTATTCATGCACCACTCACTGGTACACTATACATGCACCACTCCCTGATACACTATGCATGCACCACTCACTGGTACACTATACATGCACCACTCCATGGTACACTATACATGCATCACTCACTGGTACACTATACATGCACCACTCACTGGTACACTATACATGCATCACTACCTGATACACTATACATGCACCACTCACTGGTACACTATACATGCACCACTCACTGGTACACCATACATGCATCACTACCTGATACACTATACATGCACCACTCACCGGTACACTATACATGCACCACTCACTGATACACTATACATGCACCACTCCCTGATACACTATGCATGCACCACTCACTGGTACACTATACATGTACCACTCCCTGGTACACTATACATGCACCACTCACTGATACACTATACATGCACCACTCCCTGATACACTATACATGCACCACTCACTGATACACTATACATGCACCACTCACTGATACACTATACATGCACCACTCACTGATACACTATACATGAACCACTCCCTGATACACTATACATGCATCACTCCCTGATACACAATACATGCACCACTCCCTGATACACTATACATGCACCACTCACTGATGCACTATTCATGCACCACTCCCTGGTATACTATACATGCATCACTACCTGATACACTATACATGCACCACTCACTGGTACACTATACATGCACCACTCCCTGGTACACTATACATGCACCACTCCCTGGTATACTATACATGCACCACTCACTGGTACACTATACATGTACTACTCACTGGTACACTATATATGCATCACTCACTGGTACACTATACATGCACCACTCCCTGATACACTATGCATGCACCACTCACTGGTACACTATGCATGCACCACTCCATGGTACACTATAAATGCATCACTCACTGGTACACTATACATGCACCACTCACTGGTACACTATACATGCACCACTCACTGGTACACTATACATGCATCACTACCTGATACACTATACATGCACCACTCACTGGTTCACTATACATGCACCACTCACTGATACACTATACATGCACCACTCCCTGATACACTATGCATGCACCACTCACTGGTACACTATACATGTACCACTCCCTGGTACACTATACATGCACCACTCACTGATACACTATACATGCACCACTCCCTGAAACACTATACATGCACCACTCACTGATACCCTATACATGCACCACTCCCTGATACACTATACATGCATCACTCCCTGATACACTATACATGCACCACTCCCTGATACACTACACATGCACCACTCACTGATACACTATCCATGCACCACTCCCTGGTACACTATACATGCACCACTCACTGATACACTATACATGCACCACTCCCTGGTACACTATACATGCACCACTCACTGGTACACTATACATGCACCACTCACTGGTACACTATTCATGCACCACTCACTGGTACACTATAGATGCACCACTCACTGGTACACTATACATTCACCACTCCCTGTTATATTATATATGCACCACTCACTCGTACACTATTCATTCACCACTCCCTGGTACACTATACCTGCACCACTCACTGGTACACTATACATGCACCACTCCCTGGTACACTATACATGCACCACTCACTGGTACACTATACATGCACCACTCACTTGTACATTATACATGCACAACTCACTGGTACACTATACATGATGCACCACTCACTGGTACACAATATATGCACCACTCCCTGGCATACTATACATGCATCACTCCTTGGTATACTATACATGCACCACTCCTTGGTATTCTATACATGCACCACTCCCTGGTATACTATACATGCACCACTCCCTGATACACTATACATGCAACACTCCCTGGTACACTATACAAGCACCACTCCCTGATACCCTATTCATGCACCACTCACTGGTAAACTATACATGCACCACTCACTGGTACACTATACATGCACCACTCCCTTGTACATTATACATGCACAACTCAATGGTACACTATGCATGATGCACCACTCACTGGTACACTATACATGCACCACTCCCTGGTATACTATACATGCATCACTCCTTGGTATACTATACATGCACCACTCCTTGGTATACTATACATGCACCACTCCCTGGAATACTATACATGCACCACTCCCTGATACACTATACATGCACCACTAACTGATACACTATACATGCACCACTCCCTGGTACACTATACATGCACCACTCACTGATACACTATACATGCACCACTCCCTGATACACTATACATGCACCACTCACTGATACACTATACATGCACCACTCACTGATACACTATCCATGCACCACTCCCTGGTACACTATACATGCACCACTCACTGATACACTATACATGTACCACTCCCTGGTACACTATACATGCACCACTCACTGGTACACTATAGATGCACCACTCACTGGTACACTATACATGCACCACTCCCTTGTACATTATACATGCACAACTCACTGGTACACTATACATGATGCACCACTCACTGGTACACAATACATGCACCACTCCCTGGTATACTATACATGCATCACTCCTTGGTATACTATACATGCACCACTCCTTGGTATTCTATACATGCACCACTCCCTGGTATACTATACATGCACCACTCCCTGATACACTAACATGCACCACTCCCGGTACACACACACCCCTGATACACTATCATGCACATCACTGGTACACTATACATGCACCACTCCCTTGTACATTATACATGCACAACTCAATGGTACACTATGCATGATGCACCACTCACTGGTACACTATACATGCACCACTCCCTGGTATACTTTACATGCATCACTCCTTGGTATACTATACATGCACCACTCCTTGGTATACTATACATGCACCACTCCCTGGAATAATATACATGCACCACTCCCTGATACACTATACATGCACCACTCACTGATACACTATACATGCACCACTCCCTGGTACACTATACATGCACCACTCACTGATACACTATACATGCACAACTCCCTGGTACACTATACATGCACCACTCACTGATACACTATACATGCACCACTCACTGGTACACTATTCATGCACCACTCACTGGTACACTATAGATGCACGACTTCCTGATACACTATGCATGCACCACTCACTGGTACACTATGCATGCACCACTCCATGGTACACTATACATGCATCACTCACTGGTACACTATACATGCACCACTCACTGGTACACTATACATGCACCACTCACTGATACACTATACATGCACCACTCCCTGATACACTATACATGCACCACTCACTGATACACTATACATGCACCACTCACTGATACACTATCCATGCACCACTCCCTGGTACACTATACATGCACCACTCACTGATACACTATACATGTACCACTCCCTGGTACACTATACATGCACCACTCACTGGTACACTATAGATGCACCACTCACTGGTACACTATACATGCACCACTCCCTTGTACATTATACATGCACAACTCACTGGTACACTATACATGATGCACCACTCACTGGTACACAATACATGCACCACTCCCTGGTATACTATACATGCATCACTCCTTGGTATACTATACATGCACCACTCCTTGGTATTCTATACATGCACCACTCCCTGGTATACTATACATGCACCACTCCCTGATACACTATACATGCACCACTCCCTGGTACACTATACAAGCACCACTTCCTGATACACTATTCATGCACCACTCACTGGTAAACTATACATGCACCACTCACTGGTACACTATGCATGCACCACTCCCTTGTACATTATACATGCACAACTCAATGGTACACTATGCATGATGCACCACTCACTGGTACACTATACATGCACCACTCCCTGGTATACTATACATGCATCACTCCTTGGTATACTATACATGCACCACTCCTTGGTATACTATACATGCACCACTCCCTGGAATACTATACATGCACCACTCCCTGATACACTATACATGCACCACTCACTGATACACTATACATGCACCACTCCCTGGTACACTATACATGCACCACTCACTGATACACTATACATGCACAACTCCCTGGTACACTATACATGCACCACTCACTGATACACTATACATGCACCACTCACTGGTACACTATTCATGCACCACTCACTGGTACACTATAGATGCACGACTTCCTGATACACTATGCATGCACCACTCACTGGTACACTATGCATGCACCACTCCATGGTACACTATACATGCATCACTCACTGGTACACTATACATGCACCACTCACTGGTACACTATACATGCATCACTACCTGATATACTATACATGTACCACTCACTGGTACACTATACATGCACCACTCACTGGTACACTATACATGCATCACTACCTGATACACTATATATGCACCACTCACCGGTACACTATACATGCACCACTCACTGATACACTATACATGCACCACTCCCTGATACACTATGCATGCACCACTCACTGGTACACTATACATGTACCACTCCCTGGTACACTATACATGCACCACTCACTGATACACTATACATGCACCACTACCTGATACACTATACATGCACCACTCACTGATACACTATACATGCACCACTCACTGATACACTATACATGCACCACTCACTGATACACTATACATGCACCACTCCCTGATACACTATACATGCATCACTCCCTGATACACTATACATGCACCACTCACTGATGCACTATCCATGCACCACTCCATGGTATACTATACATGCATCACTACCTGATACACTATACATGCACCACTCACTGGTACACTATACATGCACCACTCCCTGGTACACTATACATGCACCACTCCCTGGTATACTATACATGCACCACCCACACGTACACTATACATGTACTACTCACTGGTACACTATACATGCATCACTCACTGGTACACTATACATGCACCACTCCCTGATACACTATGCATGCACCACTCACTGGTACACTATGCATGCACCACTCCATGGTACACTATACATGCATCACTCACTGGTACACTATACATGCACTACTCACTGGTACACTATACATGCACCACTCACTGGTACACTATACATGCATCACTACCTGATACACTATACATGCACCACTCACTGGTTCACTATACATGCACCACTCACTGATACACTATACATGCACCACTCCCTGATACACTATGCATGCACCACTCACTGGTACACTATACATATACCACTCACTGGTACACTATACATGCACCACTCACTGATACACTATACATGCACCACTCCCTGATACACTATACATGCACCACTCACTGATACACTATACATGAACCACTCACTGAAACACTATACATGCACCACTCACTGATACACTATACATGCACCACTCCCTGATACACTATACATGCATCACTCCCTGATACACTATACATGCACCACTCCCTGATACACTACACATGCACCACTCCCTGATACACTATGCATGCACCACTCACTGGTACACTATACATGCACTACTAACTGATACACTATGCATGCACCACTCACTGGTACACTATACATGCACTACTAACTGATACACTATACATGCACCACTCCCTGATACACTATACATGCACCACTCACTGATACACTATACATGCACCACTCACTGATACACTATACATGCACTACTCGTTGATACACTATACATGCACCACTCCCTGATACACTATACATGCACCACTCACTGATACACTATACATGTACCACTCCCTGATACACTATACATGCACTACTCGTTGATATACTATACAGGCACCACTCCCTGATACACTATACATGCACCACTCACTGATACACTATACAGGCACCACTCCCTGGTACACTATACATGCACCACTCACTGTTACACTATACATGCACTACTCGTTGATACACTATACATGCACTACTCACTGGTACACTATACATGCACCACTCCATGGTATAATATACATGCACCACTCCATGGTACACTATACATGCACCACTCACTGGTACACTATATATGCACCACTCCCTGGTACACTATACATGCACCACTCACTGGTACACTATACATGCACCAGTCACTGGTACATTATACATGCACCACTCCCTGATACACTATGCATGCAACACTCACTGGTACACTATACATGCACCACTCACTGGTACACTATACATGCACCACTCACTGGTACACTATACATGTACCACTCCCTGATACACTATACATGCACCACTCACTGGTACACTATACATGCACCACTCACTGGTACATTGTACATGCACCACTCCCGTGTACACTATACATGCACAACTCACTGGTACACTATACATGATGCACCACTCACTGGTACACTATACATGTACCACTCCTTGGTATACTATGCATGCACACAATGATTGCACCACTCCCTAGTACACTATACATGCACCACTCCCTGACACACAATGTATGCATAACTCCCTGATACAATATGCATGCACCACTCCCTGATACACAATGATTGCACCACTCCCTGATACACAATGATTGCACCACTAACTGACACACAATGAATGCACAACTCCCTGACACACTATACATGCGGCACTCCCTGATACACAATGATTGCACCACTCTCTGATACACTATATAGGCACCACTCCCTGATACACTATGCATGCACCACTCCATGATACACAATGATTGCACCACTCCTTGAATCACTATACATGCACCACTCACTGATACACAATGATAGCACCACTCCCTGATACACTGTACATGTACCACTCCCTGTTGCACAATAATTGCACCACTCCCTGATACACAATGATTGTACCACTACCTGATACAAAATGCATGCACCACTCCCTGATACACAATGCATGCACAACTCCCTGATACACGATACATGCACCACTCCCTGATACATCATGCATGCACCACTCCCTGATACACAATGATTGTACCACTCCGTGATACAATATACATGCATCACTCAGTGATACACAATGATTGCTCCACTCCCTGATAAACTGTACATGTACCACTCCCTGATAAACAATAATTGTACCACTCCCTGATACACAATTATTGTACCACTCCCTGATACACAATAATTGCACCACTCCCTGATACACAATGCATGTACCACTCCCTGATACACAATGCAGTCACCACTCCCTGATACACAATGATTGCACCACTCCCTGATACACAATGATTGCACCACTACCTGATACACAATGCATATACCACTCCATGATAAACACTGATTGCACCACTCCCTGGTACACTATACATGCACCACTCCGTGACACACAATGAATGAACCACTCCCTCATAAATAATGTATGCACCACTCCTTCATACATAATGATTATACCACTCCCTGATACACAATGCATGCACCACTCCCTGATACACAATGAGTGCACCACTCCCTGGTACACTATACATGCACCACTCCCTGATACACACTGCATGCACCACTCCCTAATAAACAATGATTGCACAACTCCCTGATACACTATATATGCATCACTCCCTGATACACAATGATTGCACCACTCCCTGATACACTGTACATGTACCACTCCCTGATACACAATGATTGCACCACTCCCTGATACACTGTACATGTACCACTCCCTGATGCACAATAATTGCACCACTCCCTGATACACAATGATTGCACCACTCCCTGATACACAATGCTTGCACCACTCCCTGATACACAATGAATGTACCACTCCCTGATACACTGTACATGTATCACTCTCTGATACACACTAATTGTACCACTCCCTGATACACTATACATGCACCACTCCCTGATACATAATGCATGCACCACTCTTTGCACAATGATTGCACCACTCCTTGATACACTATACATGTACTACTCCCTGATACACAATGCATACACCACTCCCTGATAAACAATGCATGCACCACTCCCTGATACACTGTACATGTACAACTCCCTGATACACAATGCATGCACCACTCCCTGATACACAGTGCATGCACCACTCCCTGATACACACTGATTGCACCACTCCCTGACATACTATACATGTACCACTCCCTGGTACACTATACATGCACCATTCCCTGATACACACTGATTGCACCACTCCCTGGTACACAATGATTACACCACTCCCTGACACACAATGCATGTACAACTCCCTGATACACTATACATGCACCACTCCCTGATGCACAGTGCATGCACCACTCCCTGATACACACTGATTGCACCACTCCCTGACATACTATACATGTACCACTCCCTGATACACAATGCATGTACCACTCCCTGATAAACAATGACTACACCACTCCCTGATACGCAATGATTACACCACTCCCTGATACACAATGATTACACCACTCCCTGAAACACAATGATTGCACCACTCCCTGATATATTATATATGTACCACTCCCTGACGCACAATGCATGAACAACTCCCTGGTACACTATACATGCACCACTCCCTGATACACACTGATTGTACCACTCCCTGGTACACTATACATGCCCCACTCCCTGACACACAATGCATGAACCACTCCCTGATACACAATGCATGCACCACTCCCTGATACACTATGATTACACCACTCCCTGATACACAATGCAAGCACCACTCCCTGAAACACAATGATTGCACCACTCCCTGGTACATTATACATGCATCACTCCCTGACACACTATACATGTACCACTGCCTGACACACAATACATGTACCACTCACAGGTACACTATACTTGCACCACTCCCTGACACACAATGCATGTACCACTCCCTGATACAAAGTACATGCACCACTCCGTGATACTCAATACATGCACCACTCCCTGACACACAATGCATGCACCACTCCCTGATACACAATACATGCACCACTCCCTGACACACAATGCATGTACCACTCGCTGACACACAATACATGCACCACTCCCTGACACACAATGCATGTACCACTCCTTGTTACACAATGCATGCACCACTCCCTGATACACAATGCATGTACCACTCCCTGATACACAATGATTACAACACTCCCTGACGCACAATGCATACACCACTCCCTGATGCACAATGCATGCACCACTCCCTGATACACAATGCATGTACCACTCCCTGATACACAATGATTACACCACTCCCTGACACACAATGCATGTACCACTCCCTGATACACAATGCATGTACCACTCCATGAAAACAATGCATGCACCACTCCCTGATACACAATGATTGCACCACTCCCTGACACACTATACATGTACCACTGCCAGACACACAATGCATGCATCACTCCCTGGTACACTATAAATGCACCATTCCCTAATAAACACTGATTGCACCACTCCCTGGTACACAATGATTACACCACTCCCTGACACACAATGCATGTACCACTCCCTGATACACAATGCATGTACCACTCCCTGAAAACAATGCATGCACCACTCCCTGATACACAATGATTACACCACTCCCTGATACACAATGCAAGCACCACTACCTGAAACACAATGATTGCACCACTCCCTGATACATTATACATGCACCACTCCCTGACACACTATGCATGTACCACTCCCTGATACACAATACATGCACCACTCCCTGATACACAATATATGCACTACTCCCTGATACACAATACATGCACCACTCTCTGACACACAATGCATGCACCACTCCCTGATACACAATACATGCACCACTCCCTGACTCACAATGCATGTACCACTCCCTGACACACAATACATGCACCACCCCCTAACATACAATGCATGTACCACTCCCCGGTACACAATGCATGCACCACTCCCTGATACACAATGCATGTACCACTCCCTGATACACAATGATTACACCACTCCCTGACACACAATGCATGTACCACTCCCTGATACACAATATATGCACCACTCCCTGATACACAATGCATGTACCACTC
>CM026399.1:52629294-52698763 GCA_014843695.1 Archivesica marissinica
GTGAGTGTATGGATTATGGAGTGAGTGTATGGGGTATGGATGGATTATGGAGTGAGTGTATGGATTATAGAGTGAGTGTATGGGGTATGGATGGATTATGGAGTGAGTGTATGGAGTATGGATGTATTATGGAGTGAGTGTATGGGGTATGGATGGATTATGGAGTGAGTGTATGGGGTATGGATGTATTATGGAGTGAGTGTATGGAGTATGGATGGATTATGTAGTGAGTGTATGGATTATGGATGGATTATGGAGTGAGTGTATGGAGTATGGATGTATTATGGAGTGAGTGTATGGAGTATGGATGGATTATGTAGTGAGTGTATGGATTATAGATGGATTATGGAGTGAGTGTATGGAGTATGGAGTGAGTGTATGGAGTATGGATGGATTATGGAGTGAGTGTATGGAGTATGGATGGATTATGGAGTGAGTGTATGGATTATGGAGTGAGTGTATGGAGTATGGATGGATTATGGAGTGAGTGTATGGAGTATGGATGGATTATGGAGTGAGTGTATGGAGTATGGATGGATTATGGAGTGAGTGTATGGGGTATGGATGGATTATGGAGTGAGTGTATGGAGTATGGCTGGATTATGGAGTGAGTGTATGGGGTATGGATGGATTATGTAGTGAGTGTATGGATTATGGAGTGAGTATATGGAGTATGGATGGATTATGGAGTGAGTGTATGGAGTATGGATGGATTATGGAGTGAGTGTATGGATTATGGAGTGAGTGTATGGAGTATGGATGGATTATGGAGTGAGTGTATGGAGTATGGATGGATTATGGAGTGAGTGTATGGGGTATGGATGGATTATGGAGTGAGTGTATGGAGTATGGATGGATTATGGAGTGAGTGTATGGGGTATGGATGGATTATGTAGTGAGTGTATGGATTATGGTGTGTGTGTATGGAGTATGGATGGATTATGTAGTGAGTGTATGGAGTATGGATGGATTATGGAGTGAGTGTATGGATTATGGATGGATTATGGAGTGAGTGTATGTAGTATGGAGTGAGTATATGGAGTATGGATGGATTATGGAGTGAGTGTATGGAGTATGGATGGATTATGGAGTGAGTGTATGGATTATGGAGTGAGTGTATGGAGTATGGATGGATTATGGAGTGAGTGTATGGAGTATGGATGGATTATGGAGTGAGTGTATGGGGTATGGATGGATTATGGAGTGAGTGTATGGAGTATGGATGGATTATGGAGTGAGTATATGGGGTATGGATGGATTATGTAGTGAGTGTATGGAGTATGGAGTGAGTATATGGAGTATGGATGGATTATGGAGTGAGTGTATGGGGTATGGATGGATTATGGAGTGAGTGTATGGATTATGGAGTGAGTGTATGGAGTATGGATGGATTATGGAGTGAGTATATGGAGTATGGATGGATTATGGAGTGAGTGTATGGGGTATGGATGGATTATGGAGTGAGTGTATGGAGTATGGATGGATTATGGAGTGAGTGTATGGGGTATGGATGGATTATGTAGTGAGTGTATGGATTATGGTGTGAGTGTATGGAGTATGGATGGATTATGTAGTGAGTGTATGGAGTATGGATGGATTATGGAGTGAGTGTATGGATTATGGATGGATTATGGAGTGAGTGTATGGAGTATGGATGGATTATATAGTGAGTGTATGGATTATGGAGTGAGTGTATGGGGTATGGATGGATTATGGAGTGAGTGTATGGGGTATGGATGGATTATGTAGTGAGTGTATGGATTATGGTGTGTGTGTATGGAGTATGGATGGATTATGGAGTGAGTATATGGAGTATGGATGGATTATGGAGTGAGTGTATGGGGTATGGATGGATTATGGAGTGAGTGTATGGAGTATGGATGGATTATGGAGTGAGTGTATGGGGTATGGATGGATTATGTAGTGAGTGTATGGATATGGTGTGTGTGTATGGAGTATGGATGGATTATGTAGTGAGTGTATGGAGTATGGATGATTATGAGTGAGTGTATGGATTATGGAGTGAGTGTATGGAGTATGGATGGATTATGGAGTGAGTGTATGGAGTATGGATGGATTATGGAGTGAGTGTATGGATTATGGATGGATTATGGAGTGAGTGTATGGAGTATGGATGTATTATGGAGTGAGTGTATGGATTATGGAGTGAGTGTATGGAGTATGGATGGATTATGGAGTGAGTGTATGGAGTATGGATGTATTATGGAGTGAGTGTATGGGGTATGGATGGATTATGGAGTGAGTGTATGGGGTGTGGATGTATTATGGAGTGAGTGTATGGAGTATGGATGGATTATGTAGTGAGTGTATGGATTATGGATGGATTATGGAGTGTATGGAGTATGGATGGATTATGGAGTGAGTGTATGGATTATGGATGGATTATGGAGTGAGTGTATGGAGTATGGATGTATTATGGAGTGAGTGTATGGAGTATGGTTGGATTATGTAGTGAGTGTATGGATTATAGATGGATTATGGAGTGAGTGTATGGAGTGAGTATATGGAGTATGGATGGATTATGGAGTGAGTGTATGGAGTATGGATGGATTATGGAGTGAGTGTATGGATTATGGAGTGAGTGTATGGAGTATGGATGGATTATGGAGTGAGTGTATGGAGTATGGATGGATTATGGAGTGAGTGTATGGTGTATGGATGGATTATGCAGTGAGTGTATGGAGTATGGATGGATTATGGAGTGAGTGTATGGGGTATGGATGGATTATGGAGTGAGTGTATGGAGTATGGCTGGATTATGGAGTGAGTGTATGGGGTATGGATGGATTAGGTAGTGAGTGTATGGATTATGGAGTGAGTATATGGAGTATGGATGGATTATGGAGTGAGTGTATGGAGTATGGATGGATTATGGAGTGAGTGTATGGGGTATGGATGGATTATGTAGTGAGTGTATGGATTATGGTGTGTGTGTATGGAGTATGGATGGATTATGTAGTGAGTGTATGGAGTATGGATGGATTATGGAGTGAGTGTATGGATTATGGAGTGAGTGTATGGAGTATGGATGGATTATGGAGTGAGTGTATGGAGTATGGATGGATTATGGAGTGAGTGTATGGATTATGGATGGATTATGGAGTGAGTGTATGGAGTATGGATGGATTATGGAGTGAGTGTATGGATTATGGAGTGAGTGTATGGAGTATGGATGGATTATGGAGTGAGTGTATGGAGTATGGATGTATTATGGAGTGAGTGTATGGGGTATGGATGGATTATGGAGTGAGTGTATGGGGTATGGATGTATTATGGAGTGAGTGTATGGAGTATGGATGGATTATGAGTGAGTGTATGGATTATGGATGGATTATGGAGTGAGTGTATGGAGTATGGATGTATTATGGAGTGAGTGTATGGAGTATGGATGGATTATGTAGTGAGTGTATGGATTATAGATGGATTATGGAGTGAGTGTATGGAGTGAGTATATGGAGTATGGATGGATTATGGAGTGAGTGTATGGAGTATGGATGGATTATGGAGTGAGTGTATGGATTATGGAGTGAGTGTATGGAGTATGGATGGATTATGGAGTGAGTGTATAGAGTATGGATGGATTATGGAGTGAGTTTATGGTGTATGGATGGATTATGGAGTGAGTGTATGGAGTATGGATGGATTATGGAGTGAGTGTATGGGGTATGGATGGATTATGGAGTGAGTGTATGGAGTATGGCTGGATTATGGAGTGAGTGTATGGGGTATGGATGGATTAGGTAGTGAGTGTATGGATTATGGAGTGAGTATATGGAGTATGGATGGATTATGGAGTGAGTGTATGGAGTATGGATGGATTATGGAGTGAGTGTATGGATTATGGAGTGAGTGTATGGAGTATGGATGGATTATGGAGTGAGTATATGGAGTATGGATGGATTATGGAGTGAGTGTATGGGGTATGGATGGATTATGGAGTGAGTGTATGGAGTATGGATGGATTATGGAGTGAGTGTATGGGGTATGGATGGATTATGTAGTGAGTGTATGGATTATGGTGTGTGTGTATGGAGTATGGATGGATTATGTAGTGAGTGTATGGAGTATGGATGGATTATGGAGTGAGTGTATGGATTATGGAGTGAGTGTATGGAGTATGGATGGATTATGGAGTGAGTGTATGGAGTATGGATGGATTATGTAGTGAGTGTATGGATTATGGAGTGAGTGTATGGGGTATGGATGGATTATGGAGTGAGTGTATGGATTATGGAGTGAGTGTATGGGGTATGGATGGATTATGGAGTGAGTTTATGGAGTATGGATGTATTATGGAGTGATTGTATGGGGTATGGATGGATTATGGAGTGAGTGTATGGGGTATGGATGGATTATGGAGTGAGTGTATGGAGTATGGATGGATTATGTAGTGAGTGTATGGATTATGGATGGATTATGGAGTGAGTGTATGGTGTATGGATGGATTATGGAGTGAGTGTATGGATTATGGATGGATTATGGAGTGAGTGTATGGAGTATGGATGGATTATGGAGTGAGTGTATGGATTATGGAGTGAGTGTATGGAGTATGGATGGATTATGGAGTGAGTATATGGAGTATGGATGTATTATGGAGTGAGTGTATGGAGTATGGATGGATTATGGAGTGAGTGTATGGATTATGGAGTGAGTGTATGGGGTATGGATGGATTATGGAGTGAGTTTATGGAGTATGGATGTATTATGGAGTGATTGTATGAGGTATGGATGGATTATGGAGTGAGTGTATGGGGTATGGATGTATTATGGAGTGAGTGTATGGAGTATGGATGGATTATGTAGTGAGTGTATGGATTATGGATGGATTATGGAGTGAGTGTATGGTGTATGGATGGATTATGGAGTGAGTGTATGGATTATGGATGGATTATGGAGTGAGTGTATGGAGTATGGATGGATTATGGAGTGAGTGTATGGATTATGGAGTGAGTGTATGGAGTATGGATGGATTATGGAGTGAGTATATGGAGTATGGATGTATTATGGAGTGAGTGTATGGAGTATGGATGGATTATGTAGTGAGTGTATGAATTATGGATGGATTATGGAGTGAGTGTATGGAGTATGGATGGATTATGGAGTGAGTGTATGGATTATGGATGGATTATGGAGTGAGTGTATGGAGTATGGATGGATTATGTAGTGAGTGTAAGGAGTATGGATGGATTATGGAGTGAGTATGGAGTATGCTGCATTTGGATGGAATGTATCTGAGGGCCAAATAATGTATCTCATATTAAAAAAAACCTTGTGACAGAGCCGTATTTTAGAATACAGAGCTTGACAATGCATATGTACCGTATTTGGAGATATATCTTGGTCACAGACTTTTTTTTACCTCAGACGCTCTCCTTGGATCTGAGTTTCATTCTGTCAATGTGTGGAATATAGCAACATAGATATGTAGATAGTTTATATTAAGTATATATATAATGAGAGAGTTGTGCTTGATATCATTTCGTAGAAAGGACTCAAACTGGATGCAGCTGTTTGTATACATAAGGTCATAAACAAAGTTAGTCACTTTCCTTCTATTTGATCTGGTTATTTTAATATTTTGCATTTTATACTGGGTAATATATTTATTTATACAGGTAAATGGATCACCTCTTTAGCACGTTTTCCTAAGCGAAATCTGCCTCCTAACTCGAGTCCTGCACATAGGAGGAATGTATCTGCCTCTTAGCACTAGTCCCGCACGTAGGAAGAATGTATCTGCCTCTTAGCACTAGTCCCGCACGTAGGGGGAATGTATCTGCCTCTTAGCACTAGTCCTGCACGTAGGGGGAATGTATCTGCCTCTTAGCACTAGTCCCGCACGTAGGAAGAATGTATCTGCCTCTTAGCACTAGTCCCGTACGTAGGGGGAATGTATCTGCCTCTTAGCACTAGTCCCGCACGTAGGGGGAATGTATCTGCCTTTTAGCACTAGTCCCGCACGTAGGGAGAATGTATCTGCCTCTTAGCACTAGTCCCACACGTAGGAAGAATGTATCTGCCTCCTAGCTCGGGTCCTGCACGTAGGAAGAATGTATCTGCTTCCTAGTTCGAGTCCCACACACAGGAGGAATGTATCTGCCTCTTAGCACTAGTCCCGCACGTAGGAAGAATGGAACTGCCTCTTAGCACTAGTCCCACACGTAGGAAGAATGTATCTGCCTCTTAGCACTAGTCCCACACGTAGGGATAATGTATCTGCCTCTTAGCACTAGTCCTGCACGTAGGGAGAATGGAACTGCCTCCTAGCTCGAGTCCTGCACGTAGGAGAAATGTATCTGCCTCCTAGCACTAGCTTTGCACGTAGGAGAAATGTGGCTGCCTACCAGCTCGGGTCCCGCACGTAGGAGGAATGTATCTGCCTCCTAGCTCGAGTCCTGCCCATAGGAGGAATGTATCTGTCTCCTAGCTCGAGTCCTGCCCATAGGAGGAATGTATCTGCCTCCTAGCTCGAGTCCTGCCCATAGGAGGAATGTATCTGTCTCCTAGCTCGAGTCCTGCCCATAGGAGGAATGTATCTGCCTCCTAGCTCGAGTCCTGCCCATAGGAGGAATGTATCTGTCTCCTAGCACTAGTCTTGCTTGTACGAAGAATGAAGCTGCCCCCTAGCTCGAGTCCCACAAATAGGAGGAATGTATCTGCCTCATAACACTAGTACTACACCTAGAAAGAATGAAACTGCCTCCTAACTCGACCCCTACACGCAGGAGAAATGTATCTGCCTCCTAGCACTAGTACTGCACGTAGGATGAATGTATCTGCATCCTAGCTTGAGTCCAACACACAGGAGGAGTGTATCTGCCTCCTACCTCGACCCCTACACGCAGGAGAAATGTATCTGCCTCCTAGCTCGAGTACTGCACGTAGGAGGAATGTATCTGCCTCCTAGCTCGAGTACTGTACGTAGGAGGAATGTATCTGCCTCCTAGCTCGAGTACTGCACGTAGGAGGAATGTATCTGCCTCCTAGCTCGAGTCCTGCACGTAGGAGGAATGTATCTGCCTCCTACCTCGACCCCTACACACAGGAGGAATGTATCTGCCTCCTACCTCGACCCCTACACACAGGAGGAATGTATCTGCCTCCTAGCTCGAGTACTGTACGTAGGAGGAATGTATCTGCCTCCTAGCTCGAGTCTTGCACGTAGGAGGAATGTATCTGCCTCCTAGCACTAGTCCCACACGTAGGAGGAATGTATCTGCCTCCTAGCTCGAGTCCCGCACGTAGAGGGAATGTATCTGCCTCCTAGCTCGAGTCTTGCACGTAGGAGTAATATATCTGCCTCCTAGCACTAGTCCCACACGTAGGAGGAATATATCAGCCTCCTAGCACTAGTCCCACACGTAGGAGGAATATATCAGCCTCCTAGCACTAGTCCCACACGTAGGAGGAATATATCAGACTCCTAGCACTAGTCCCACACGTAGGAGGAATGTATCAGCCTCCTAGCACTAGTCCCACACGTAGGAGGAATGTATCAGCCTCCTAGCACTAGTCTCACACGTAGGAAGAATGTATCTGCCTCCTAGCACTGGTCCTGCACATAGGATGACTGTATCTGCCTCCTAGCACTGGTCCTGCACATAGGATGACTGTATCTGCCTCCTAGCACTGGTCCTGCACATAGGAATGTATCCGCCTCCTAGTTCGAGTCCTGCACGTTGGCGGAATGTACCTGTCTCCTAGCACTAGTCTCCACATGTACGAAGGATGAAGCTGCTTCCTAGCTCGAGTCCAGCACGTAGGAAGAATGAAACTTCCTCCTAGCTCGAGTACTGCACGTAGGAGGAATGTATCTGCCTCCTAGCTCGAGTACTGCACGTAGGATGAATGTATCAGCCTCCTAGCACTAGTCTCACACGTAGGAAGAATGTATCTGCCTCCTAGCACTGGTCCTGCACATAGGATGACTGTATCTGCCTCCTAGCACTGGTCCTGCACATAGGATGACTGTATCTGCCTCCTAGCACTGGTCCTGCACATAGGAATGTATCCGCCTCCTAGTTCGAGTCTTGCACGTTGGCGGAATGTACCTGTCTCCTAGCACTAGTCTCCACATGTACGAAGGATGAAGCTGCTTCCTAGCTCGAGTCCAGCACGTAGGAAGAATGAAACTTCCTCCTAGCTCGAGTACTGCACGTAGGAGGAATGTATCTGCCTCCTAGCTCGAGTACTGCACGTAGGATGAATGTATCTGCATCCTAGCTCGAGTCCCACACACAGGAGGAATGTATCTGCCTCCTAGCACTAGTCCTGCACGTAGAAGAAATTTATCTGGCTCCTAGCTCGAGTACTGCACGTAGGATGATTGTATCTGCATCCTAGCTCGAGTCCCACACATAGGAGGAATGTATCTGCCTCCTAGCACTAGTTCTGCACGTAGGAGAAATGTATCTCCCTCCTAGCTCGAGTCCTGCACGTAGGCGGAATGTATCTGTCTCCTAGCACTAGTGTACGGATGTACGAAGAATGAAGCTGCCTCCTAACTCGAGTCCCACAAATATGAGGAATGTATCTGCCTCCTAAACCTAGTCTTGCAGGTAGGAGGAATGTATCTGCCTCCTAGCTCGAGTCCTGCACGTAGGAGGAATGTATCTGTCTTTAAGCACTAGTCCTGCACGTGTGAGGAATGCATATGCCTCCTAGCTCGAGTCCTGCACGTTGGAGAAATGTATCTGCCTCCTAGCACTAGTCCCACACGTAGGAGGAGTGTATCTGCCTCCTAGTTCGAGCCCAGCCCATAAGAGGAATGTATCTGTCTCCTAGCACTAGTCCCACACGTAGGAGGAATGTATCTGCCTCCTATCACTAGTCCCGCACGTAGGAGGAATGTATCTGCCTCCTATCACTAGTCCCGCACGTAGGAGGAATGTATCTGCCTCCTAGCACTAGTCCCACACGTAGGAGGAATGTGTCTGCCTACTATCACTAGTCCCGCACGTAGGAGGAATGTATCTGCCTCCTAGCACTAGTCCCGCACGTAGGAGGAATGTATCTGCCTCCTAGCACTAGTCCCACACGTAGGAGGAATGTATCTGCCTCCTATCACTAGTCCCGCACATAGGAGGAATGTATTTGCCTCCTATCACTAGTCCCGCACGTAGGAGGAATGTATCTGCCTCCTATCACTAGTCCCGCACGTAGGAGGAATGTATCTGCCTCCCAGCACTAGTCCCACATGTAGGAGGAATGTATCTGCCTCCTATCACTAGTCCCGCACGTAGGAGGAATGTATCTGCCTCCTAGCACTAGTTCCGCAAGTAGGAGGAATGTATCTGCCTCCTAGCACTAGTCCCGCACATAGGAGGAATGTATCTGCCTCCTATCACTAGTCCCGCACATAGGAGGGATGTATCTGCCTCCTAGCACTAGTCCCGCACGTAGGAGGAATGTATCTGCCTCCTAGCACTAGTCCCACACGTAGGAGGAATGTATCTGCCTCCTAGTTCGAGTCCAGCACATAGGAGGAATGTATCTGTCTCCTAGCACTAGTCCCGCACGTAGGAGGAATATATCTGCCTCCTAGCACTTGTCCCGCACATAGGAGGAATGTATCTGCCTCCTAGCACTAGTCCCTCACGTAGGAGGAATGTGTCTGCCTCCTATCACTAGCCCTCACGTAGGAGGAATGTATCTGCCTCCTAGCACTAGTCCCGCACATAGGAGGAATGTATCTGCCTCCTGTCACTAGTGCCGCACGTAGGAGGAATGTATCTGTCTCCTATCAATAGTCTTGCACGTAGGAGGAATGCATCTGCCTCCTAGCACTAGCTTTGCACGTAGGAGACATGTTGCTGCCTCCCAGCTCTGGTCCCGCATGTAGGAGGAATGTATCTGCCTCCTAGCTCGAGTCCTGCCCATAGGAGGTAAACATCTGCCTCCTAGCACTAGTCGTGCACGTAGGAGGAATGCATTTGCCTCGAAGCTTGAGTCCTGCACATAGGCGGAATGTATTTGCCTCCTAGCACTAATCCCACACGTAGGGAGAATGAACTGCCTCCTAGCACTAGTCCTGCACGTAGGAGGAATTCATCTGCCTCGAAGCTTGAGTCCTGCACATAGGAGGAATGTATTTGCCTCCTAGCACTAGTCCCACAGGTAGGGAGAATGAACTGCCTCCTAGCTCGAGTCCTGCACGTTGGAGGAATGTATCTGCCTCCTAGCACTAGTCCTGCACATAGGAGGAATGTATCTGCATCCTAGCTCGAGTCCTGCACGTAGGAGGAATGTATCTGCCTCCTAGCTGGAGTCCTGCACGTAGGAGGAATGTATCTGTCTCCTAGCTCGAGTCCTGCACGTAGGAGGAATGTATCTGCCTCCTAGCTGGAGTCCTGCACATATGAAGAATGTATCTGCCTCCTAGCTCGAGTCCTGCACGTATGAGGAATGTGTCTGCCTCCTAGCATTAGTTTTGCACGTAGCTAGAATGTATCTGCCTCCTAGCTTGAGTCCTGTCCATAGGAGTAATGTATTTTCCTCCTAGCTGGAGTCCTGCACATAGGAAGAATGTATCTGCCTCCTAGCTGGAGTCCTGCACATAGGAAGAATGTATCTGCCTCCTAGCTTGATTCCTGTCTATAGGAGTAATGTATTTTCCTCCTAGCTGGAGTCATGTACATAGGAGGAGTGTATCTGCCTCCTAGCTGGAGTCCTGCACATAGGAGGAATGTATCTGCCTCCTAGCTGGAGTCCTGCACATAGGAGGAATGTATCTGCCTCCTAGCTGGAGTCCCATGCGTATGAGGAATGTATCAGCCTCCTAGCTGGAGTCCCACGCGTATGAGGAATGTATCTGCCTCCTAGCTGGAGTCCTACGCGTATGAGGAATGTATCAGCCTCCTAGCTGGAGTCCTGCACATAGGAGGAATGTATCTGCCTCCTAGCTGGAGTCCCACGCGTATGAGGAATGTATCTGTCTCCTAGCTCAAATCCTGCACGTAGGAGGAATGTATCTGTCTCCTAGCTCAAATCCTGCACGTAGGAGGAATGTATATGCCTCCTAGCATTAGTTTTGCACGTAGGAAGAATATGTCTGCCTCCTAGCTCGAGTCCCGCACGTAGCAGGAATGTATGTATAGCCTAGCTTCCACTAACGGCCAACTGTAATAAACGATCACCTCCAATAAACGAGGCAGTTCATTTCGTCCTGATACAGGTTTGACCTCTCTTTGTTTCCTCTCTGAATTGAAACGTCTATAACACGATCAATATATCTCTGAGAAGCTGCCAGTTTTTAAGGGAAATGGCCATTTTCGCAGATTTCCAAATTCGTCCTCACCCAAACCGCTTTGTCCAATGGCCAAATTTCACAGTTATTGTCCTTTTATTGGCCTTTAAAGATTTGATAAAATGGAGGTTTTCGCGAATTAAAAAATAGCACACATTCTCACGACCCATCAATCGGTTTTGGCAACATTTTTTAGTAGGAATGGTTGATGTACAATGCTGTTTTAAAGCTGTTAAAATAGCGACCCCAAGGTAATAAATGTAGACATGATGGACCCCTTGTATGTTATGTACAGACGGATCTGTAGTCCAGTGGTAATACGCTGGACTGGTAATCCAGGGATTGCAGGTTCGATCCATCGTCTGACCCTAATAAAATTAACAGTCTTTCAGATGGGACGTTAAATCGAGGTCTCGTGTCGGTGCTTTACATCGTGCACGTAAAAGAACCAGAGGAGACTCTGGAATGGGTATCTGTCTGTATCATTGCACTATCCTCCAAACATCTAAAATAACTAATATCTTGAGGAGGCGTCGCTCATTTGGGAAACTGGTAGCGACGATAAATAAACGTAAAACACACACTCTTGTTTATTTAATGTGGGTACTAATCTGTGTGTTATCAATACTATGAGAATCAACAATTGGACATTTTTTACCTTGATATCATATATATTTTTACCCTATATAAAAAAGAGTAAACTTGAGTCAATATAATACAGGTGAACTGTTTTTATTAAGTTAAAATACATCAATTGTCTAGATTATCGACTATATACTTACGATTTTATGATCAAACTCTATCTTGACAGTAATTTTCACAGGCAGAAAGAAAATGTGCACAGAAAGGAAATAACGACACTCAATTTTAACAACGCACTAATATTACGGTCTTACGGAAAATATATTTCCTCTAATATTTCAGTGTACTCACGTGGACATTACACACTATGCTTTGATGTCTCAAAACTATGTATTTTCAAAATCTCCAGATTTCAAAGTTATTATTATCTTTTTCGGTATGTTAATGTCCGTTAATGCAGCTACAATTACGTTGTTCTAATACGCTTTTCAACATTTAGTAAGGTGTCATGAACGTGTTGAGTTGAAAGTTAATCATGTCGATCGTGGTTCATTAGTTTGATATCTTGTGAAACAGATGCTGTCTGATTTTTTTTTAAAGAAAATTAACTGCTTGAATATTCTTCAAATACAGACCTCGGAGAGGATTATTATTGTTTTGATGCTGTTCGTCCGTGTGTGCTATCCGGTGTCTGATCTCTAACCAATGGGTGGAATTTCACGAAACTTTAATCAAATATGTATCACCATAGTGCACGTATACTTTTGTCCACATTGGGCCAGTAACATCAGAGTTATGGCCTTTATTGATTCAAAATTCAATAATTTGCTAAGTAACCCCTCCATGGAACTTCATGAAACTGAAAATAAGTATATGTCGCCACAGTATGGCAGGTGATCATAGAACCTTTGTCCGGATTGGGTCAATAACAGAGTTATGGCTCTTTAATTGATTAAAAATTCAAGTAATAGTATGGAATGTCATCAAGCTTAAAATAAAATTACATCACCATTGTGCGGTATTGTCCCAAGTCTACGTCAAATTACAATAGTAAAACCAAAGTTATTGCCCTTCGATTGATTAAAAATGTTCTCTTGAAATTTCAATATATTACAATAATATAAATATGTACTATATGCCTTTTATTTATTTTGAAAACCTAAACATATGTGTGTGCATGGTGTAGGTTGTTTGTTTGTCTGTCCAGTATTGGGGATCATATTTGGCGTAAATATTCAAAATTATTTCATTTTACACATGCAATTTTACATGCAACACAGTCCGCCTCCATGGTCGAGTGTACCATTATCACATATCTCATTTAAATGAAAAAGTTGGCAGTTTCTTATGGTGGTTTGTGCATCAAGTACTGCTAAACCGCTAGAGCCTGTCCAGGCATAGTGTTAGGTAGACCCGGTAGTATAGCCCACAATGGTGCTCAGGGTTCATTCTAGGTCAGAAATTTTGGGAGAAGTGAGAAAGCGCGTAGTAGTATATAACTACCGCCAGCTAGACTTCTTACCTATTCCCTATTCCTCTCTCGTGACGTCATTATCCTATAACTGGTTGACCTTTAAGGAAGGTCGTTGTGACCTTTAGGTCACGTACTTGACCTACACAGTCTTTCAAAGCGCAAGAACGCGGGTGCGTGGGTCATCAATCATTCTATTATCTAATAAGTTTGACAAGTTTAATGACTTATATCCTGTCATCAAAAGACCTGGGGGATCCGCTGTTGCCTTTGTGATCGACCGCAAGAATGTGTGTGGGAAGGAATGTTTGGCGTAAACACGTGCATCAATTATTCTATTATCCGATAAGTTTGACAGCTTTAATAGCTTATTTCCCGTCATCAAAGGGAAAAAAGGTCGATTGTCCCCTTTGGGGTCAACCGCAAGAACGCAGGTGGTGGTTGTAATGCATAAACAAGCTCATTAATCATTCTTTTATCGGATAAGTTTGACAGCTTTAATAGCTTATTTCCCGTCATCAAAAGAACGTTGGAGACAGCGCGCCGCTCTATGATAACCGCATCAACGTGTCTCCTCGAGAATCGTAGGTCTAGCTTTGATAAGTTTGAAGTATAAATACTCCCCATCCGAATACTTTGTGATATTTTCATTTGGCACTAGTTGAACATTTTAAAGAAATGTTCGGTGCTTTAAAATCGATATTTCAAGGAGGGAGACAACCCACGTGTATTCGAAGTGATAAAGGCACGGAATTCGTAAACAAGGATTCCTTCATTCCTCAAAAAAGAAATCGTGGGATATTTCGTCACCCAGAACATCGTAAACGCGTCGTACGCGGGAAGGGCTATAAAAACTATTAAATCACGAATCGTACATTACATGACCCATCAGCAAAAGCATCGATGGGTAGATATTCTTTCCGATATCACGACTAGCTACAACCAGACGTACCATCGTTCCATTAAAAGAGCCCCAGCCAGCGAGAAACCTGGTGATTCTGTGAATCTGTGGAAACTTCAATATGACGTTATTTCCAAATCTGTAATTAAAAGCTCAAGCAAGTCTTACACCAGCAACAAGCGTTTTATATAAAGTGGGTGACCTTATTCGGATTTCGTTCATGCGTCGACAGTTTCAGCGAGAGTATGACGAACGTTGGTCGCGCGAACTCTACGGCATCAACCAAAGAGAACATTCCGCCGTATCGATTAAAAGACTACGCCGGAGACATTGTGATCGGAAGCTTTTACGAAAATCAATTGAAGAAGGCTTACGAACAAGACACGTATTTAGTTGATAAAGTATTACGTTCGCGTAAACGAGGCGGTCAAACGCAACATTTAGTGAGGTGGAAAGGCTGGAGTGCTAAGTACGATTCTTGGATTACGGAAGACGCCTTTTCGGCTATAAATAGACGCGTACCTATCCATCATAGTTAGCCCAACATGGCTAAGACATACTTGCTGTTATTCGAGCTCCAGATAGAAGCTTCTGATGTACAGAGAAGAGCTATATTGTCGACGTCCACGGAACGGCAATCTAGAGCTATCGCGGAAGCGATATATAACGTGTTACGAGGCACTTGTCCGTTACTACCCACAGATAAAACGCTATTATTCGAATACAGAACCAACATTCGACGAATGGCGTCTAAAGAGCTAACGCATAAACGACGAGGATATTCAAGAAAAACCAAAACATCGTACCTCTGTTATTAAAATCGGTCGTTAAAGCGCTAATGGATTGTTACATATACGTTAAAAGTAACGAGAGTGATAATTATTTTATTGACAACAAAACGTACAAGTTTAGCGTACAATTAACATTTCCGTTGTTTCTACCGGGAACGTGGAAAGTGGCATTAGTGGAATTTCACGCGACTGAAAAGGCAAAGTCGACCATGAAAGCTGACGACGCCCTTTTCATCAACACGGACTTGTGCAACGAGAGTATCGTACACGGCGAGCAACGATCGTTGTTGAGACGGTTAGAAAAGAGCAGTATGGGCAGATGGGATTATGTTTTAGATAATCCATTTTTCTTAACAATCAATAAGACAGAATTTAGAGAATTCGACATCTATATAAAGGGAGAAGACGACGAGTACGTGTCAGAATTTGTGAAACCAGTGCGACTAACACTTCATTTGAAGCAGTATCCGTTCTTGTAAAAATATAAAAAACGGGATGAAATTGTATGTGCCTAATCCGCAGTTTTGGGTCGATTTATTTCGAACGCTTGAGTACAGGAAAGACGTCCTTAAACCAAAGAGGTGGAGGAAGACGTCCTTGTGTGATAGCTATTAACCAATCAAAACCTTCCAACGAGAAAGGTTATACTATTAAAGCTGTTTTACCGGCCGAACAAACCACGGCGCAGGCGAAGTCGGAATTGGAGAGAGAAGATATAAATTCATCCAACGCGACGAATCCCGTTCAGATAGGCGATAGAAAGGGTAATAAAAGGAAGGCTAAAGCAAAAGCACCGAAAGGAGTTAAACGTCAGAAACATACAACAAAAAAGACCGAAGACGTCTTTAATAAGAACAAATAATGTCGGTATTCTACGAAGAAGAGTTTAGAGAAGGGTTGGTGTCGGGATTGGCTTTGTTCGATTTACCCGGTACTCAGACGAGCGTGACGGAAACCCACTACGAGGAGATAAGACCGTTGTCGCACGTATCCGGCGATGGTCCGTTCGAATTCAGTATCAGCGGTCAAAATTCTATGGATTATCTGGACTTGAAGAATTCGCAGATCTATGTCAGATTAAAAGTACGCAAGTCGGAAGGCACGGCGTTGACGACGGAGAAAATTTGTTGTTGCAAGCTATGTTTTCGAGCGTCGAAGTATCGTTGCAGAATAAAGCAAGTATTACATGCAACTACAATCCTTACAGGGCTTACATACAAATCCTGCTAAACTACGGCCATGACGTTTTGTCTAGCCAAATGCAGAGTCAAGGATGGCTCATGGATGATGCAGACAGCCCGGGCGTGAGCGATCCTAGCGGCACCAACAACGGACTATTCGAAAGATCGAAACTTATAACGACTTCCAAGACTTGGGATTTACAAGGTCCCATATTTCACGACATGTTTGCTATGGAGCGGTACCTGCTGAATCAAGTCGATGTGAAGGTGAAGATGTATAGAAGTCCCGTAAACTTCGCTTTACTAGCGATTGATGCGACGACAGACTTTAAAATCGATATCGAGGACATCTATGTCCTAACCAGAAAGGTCCGGGTGAACCCAGCTGTGATCTTCGGTCCCTCTAAGATTCTAGAGAAACAGAACGCTCTCTACCCGTTCACGAAGTTAGAGTGTCGTTCTCAGAGCATCGCGACAGGTAGTACATCCTTTAACTGGGATAATATATTTCAAGGCAGTAGATCGGAGAAGGTGATTATCGGATTCGTAAAGAGCTAGGCCGTGAACGGGGATTATACTACAAATCCGTTCAATTTCGAAAATTGCGGCATCAAACATATCGCCGTGTACGCCGACGGTCTGCCTGAAAATGGATTTTACTACCGGCGATGGAACGGCAGTCACCAGAGCCTACACCAATCTCCTACAATATGCCGTGAAATGGAGACAATACGCTGGGAATGCGCTGGACAGATCTCACTTTATAAGCGGCTCCACCCTCTTCGCCTTTCAGTTGGAACCAGCCTTCGCCGGTCACGGTGAGTACATGTCTCTGGTGAAGAACGGAAACGTGAGACTGGAAGTGCAGTTCAAGAATGGTTTATCGGATAAGTTAATGTAATATCGTGTTAATTCGAAGTATCTCTATATATAAAGTATTAATATTATGTATATTTTGAAGTAAATTACTGATTCGAAAACATATACATTTATGTGAATTTGTGTATATTAATATATTTTCAAATAACATTGCTTGAATATTTGTCCCATTGTATTTTTCAGAGCCCATGAGTTGTATCGTGTATAGCGAGGCCCCGGATTTCTTCGCGATAAACAAAGAAAGAGACATCATCGTGCAGTAATTAACACTTCGCAGCTACAATGCTGCATAGATTGCGATCACGTGTTACGTGGGAATGTATTGGGTGTATTTCCCGCGGATCGTTTACCACGGATAATAAGAAAATATCCTTGCGGATTTATCGCCAATACTGACATCTACGCTAAACCCGGCACACATTGGTGCGCATTTTATCTAGACAAACCGGGAAGCGTGGAGTTCTTTGACAGTTACGATCGTACCGATAGATATTACGGCGACCATTTCGAACGATGGATTATACGCCATACACTTCGAGAGACATATAATACACAACAAATTCAAAGTGATCATTCCAATGTGTGCGGATTGTATTGTGTGTACTATCTTCGTCAACGACTTCTAGGACATTCCATGGACAATATTGTAAATGCATTTAGTTTTGTAAAGCTTTCTCTGAATGATTATTATATGTATACCAATTTCACCAATATGTATTCCATGTGTGTAGACAATAGTTGCGTATATAACCAGATGTGTAGACCATTAATAAATATGTAAAACGTTTATGTTTCGTATGTTTTATCCTTGTCCAAGATTAGTGGTTGGTTCGAGAGGCTTCCTTTACAACACCCTACAGCAACCGAACGAGAAACGTTATCCTGTACATTGTTTCAGTATCAGGAAGCGTATGCAAACTAAATTTGGTGTCGCTACCTTCAGCTCGAGTATATGTATCCAGGAGGAAGCACAGTAGCAACAAAATCTGCTTGTGGTCATGTTCACACTTTACTAGAAATAACTCCATTGGTTCCAAGCAAGACACTTTAACCACCAGTGTTGTAGTATGCAAAACTGTATAAATTGTAAGGTAATACCTTCCAATATATTTAAAAGCCAATACATAAGATGTAGGATTATTATACTCGTTTAATAGCAATATATACAAAAGTTATATATACATAAATTAACGTTACACTCTGGTTACACAATATCGTTAAATCTCTCTTCGATTTGAATAACTTGAAGAGTGTTACGAATCATTTTCTGCCTCCATCGATCTGTTTTCATATCGGTTTGACGCCAGTCTTTGCAGCCGAGTTTAAGTTTATACATAGCGATCAATTATGGAGAAATGTCATTTTCACATTCGACAGCATTCTCCCATTGTATCAGGACATATTCCTCGTCTACGGCATTCACGATCTCATCGAAGTATAAGTCCAATTGTTCCTTTTTGGATAATATTAAGCACATATGTTTCGTCTGCGATAAATATCCGAGTTGACATCCATCGCACAGTTTCTTAATCACATTATTCAATGATGAAGACATTGCTTTAGCGTACAACACTTCGAAATAAGAGTCCAGCAGTTGAACGTGCATATGCTCCATTTTAGTGTTTTATAATCCTCAATTTATTCCAATAGATTCTAGCTTCGGAGATTGCCGTATCAATTCCTGGAGTAAGTTGTTTAAGAGTTAGCCACTGGTGAATATTTACGTTGATTCCGATAAGTGTGGCTGTGCCGTTTACGAACTTCCTTATATCCAGAGACACGTACCCGTCTCGATTGCACACTGTCGCGTATACGTGTTCATTCAGATCAAACTGTTTCACAAATACGCACGCCGATTTATTTAAATCCGGTTTCGGATGATCACCGATATCTGTACATGCGTTCTTTGGCAGATAACACGATGACTGGAACGGCGCAAGTGACAGTACTGATGATACCGATCCATTTAATAATTGTCAAATGACAACGAATGTTCCGCGTGTCAAATAACAGATCTTCATCAATCTCCGACACAGATGGTTCCACCACCATGCTCGATATTTCGTCGGATATATCGTTTTCAGCATTCATATTTATTTCCTTCATAATCGACAATCACACTCATTGCGGATAAAACAACAACTGCGATGATATTCATCTGTTTGCATGTTTTATAGTACGTGTTTGAATGAGACAATAAGTCACGTGGTAAACGGATGAAACTCCATGCAAAGTTCGCAATAAGGCCAAGTCGGAGAACAGTCTTTGCAATGAAAAATGCTTTCCATCTCTCCGTGATAATCGCGACGGTTGTCGCTAATATATCCTCGAAAGTTTGTGTCGTTCATTAACCAATGGGGGTTACATTTTGTACACTGTTCGCTTTCTAAGTAGTTTTGATGGAAACAATAATCCTCTTCCATCCGTTCTTGCTCTTCGTGTTCTAGAAGTTTTATCTCGGACATAAATTGTAATCCACAAAAGGAACATAACCATACACTTCCATCTTCATAATCCGGTTTCAACCCATTGGTCTATTTTTGGAAATGAGAAACAGTCGAAACTTTCTCGAGTGTGCTATGAGGAAAGCTGAAACACTGATTTTAGCTAGCCATTCTACGACCACGTATGCAACTCGTAGATGTTCTATAATATTCACCAAGTTTCTAAAATGACAGATTGAACACCTATACATAAACATACACAATCCAGATTAAGTCGATATCTTATATTCAGTGCTCTTCTAAGAGATTTGTTATAAATAGTACGCTGATTTTTGAATCACACATAGTTTCAAAAGTATCAATGAAAAGTTTAATACGTTTCTTACCACTTTGAACTAAAATATATGGTTTCTTATAAACACGTTTTATCATTAAACTCACTTTATCGTTTATCATCGCATATACTTGTGTCTGATCACATTTTATACTTTTAAAATCCTCGTTGTGTAAATGAAAGTTCACGAAATCCAATTGCGCTTGAGTCATTTCACAATATTAATACTGTGAATATCTCGCTGTTCCGTAAATGGATTGAATCTGCGTATGTATTTTTAATGTAGATTTCTCTTCTGTTTTCTGAAAACATATTGGAATGTCCATTTAGCTTAAAGGAATATATATTTAAAAAAATAACTTTTATAAATCAAGCTCTGACCTCCGGGTTGTTTTTAGAAATGTTTGTGACATTTAATATGAGAGAAGCCTTTCTTCTGTAGACAATGTAGTTATATGAAACATAGCATGTTTAATTGCCTTACCTGATGAGATTGTAGCATATGCTCCGTCTGTTTTTCCATTTCATCTATGGCACCTTTCAACGACAATACATGATCCCACCGTAATGAAACGCTTTTCAATAATTCCTTTTTATATACTCCGGAATCCCAACATCTCGAATAATCGTGTATATGCACAAACACAGCGTCGTTCCATTGGTTCATAACTATTTCTTTGTTACTGCTTACTTTTCCTCTCATTTTCACCAATACTCCCTTATTATCGTAAGTAGTTTCCATTTTGATGATATAACTTAAGAAACAAGTCCGAATGCTAGAGAACAACTAACGAATAGAAGAAAATCCGCCTTTATATGCACGAAGTAAATAACCAATCGAAGGCAAGAATAGACATGTATGCGCATACATTCTATATTTAAACCGATCTACGTTTTAAACGGTTTTATTTATTTAGTAACACACCTGCTATCTCATCACAGGCGCCGATCTTTCTAAAACGTTCTTTTGAATGCGGGAAATAAGTCATTATACCTGTCAATCTAATCAGATAAGTGAATGATTGATGGCCTTGTTTACGCCAAACATTCCAGCACCCATTCATGCGGTTGACCTCAAATGAGACACTGTACCTCTTATTCCCTTTGATGACAGGAAATATGATATTTAACTTGTCAATCTTATCAGATAAAAGATGATTGATGACCCACGCACCCGCGTTCTTACGGTTTGAAGTTCATTGTAGGTTAAGTACGTGACCTAAAGGTCACCGAGACCTTCATTAGAGGTCACCCAGTTATAGGATAATGACGTCACGAGAGAGGAATAGGGAATAGGTAAGAAGTGTAGCTGGCGGTAGTTATATACTACTGCGCGTGCTCGCTTCCTTAAATGGTGTTCTTTAATATACTCCTCCAAAATAGGGTTAAAATGCACAGTACAATCATTAAATACAAAATTTGAATAGAAGGAGTACTTTATAATGGGCTAGTCTATCTTACTAGACAAAGATTTGTTTGAAAATCGTAAAAACCAAATAATTAATATTTTTTTAGGGAGAAGTGGGATCCCTAGGGCGACTATTTCGCCCACATCGCCCTCTAGAATGATCCATGGGTGCTGATGCAGACGTAAAACCCGAGCAAACAAACTACCCCACTCTACATATGTATCCATATGGGGTTCGGGTCAAAACGTAACCAGACCAAAACGTACACAAACAAAAAAGTCAAAACGTACACAAAATCGGGTCAAAACGTGGTCGAGTGGTTAAGGTCGCTGACTTGTATACCACTGTAACCTATCATCACTGATGGTCACGGGTTCGAGCCCCGCTCAGACCGTGTCTCATTTATATGAAAATGTTGGCAGTTTCTTACGGAGGTTGGTGCACCCAAGTACTGGTTAACCACTGGAGCCTGCCCAGGAAAGGTGTTGTTAGGTAAACTGCCCGCCGGCGATATAGCCCAAAATGGTGCTGATGCAGGCGTTAAACCCGAAATATAACATAACACAAATATCGGGTCAAAACGTAACCACCTGAAGTCAAAACGTAACCAGATTTGCAGGTAAAAACGTACACACATCGGGTATGAAGGTGGTTACATTTTTACTTGAAAATGCTGATATGCTTACTTATTTGGTAAGTTATTTGGTAAAACTTACAAATGATGTTGTTTTGATCTAGAGAAACAACGGTTAGGAAGAAGAAAAAATTTAAATTTCATTAATTTACATCTACTAAAACTATAGAAATTTCATAATTTTATTCGAATAAATTATGAAATTAATATAATTTAGACAAATACAATGGCATAGTTTAATATTTTACTAATTTTGCATCGAATAGCACAGAAAATGGGAAACAATGGAATGCGAGATTCACACCTATGTTATGACAGTTTTATTACCAACAATAGAGGTAACAGCCACAATACATAAGGGACTTGTGACAAACTGATAAGAATAGAACAACAAGAACAGAACAACATTTTATTATCAGACTTGTACATAGTACATAATCATATAATACATAATATATAATATATTTATTTACATCACGTGACTTGTTAGTTACAGAACAGAACAGAACATAAGTTTATTCATGACGTATACATAAGTACATAGTCATAATATATACATATAATTACATATAAATAAACAAGTGATCAATAAAGCTATCGTATAGCTACTGTAATCTAATTTAAAATAGAGGATGAACATTCTAGTTAGTTGTTTTGTGTAATTAAGAAGACAAAGCGTTCAATATTGAGTTCCTATGGTTTAAAGCATTCTTAATAAATCGAGCCAAGTTTAATAAAACCTTTCTATTATCACTGTTCATTAAAGATTAAAGAACACAATTTATACATACTTGGTCTCGTGTAGTAGTATTTTTTAATAAGTACCTTCCTCAAATATGAGTAAACACGGACAAATTAAAATAAAGTGATACTCATCTTCAATATCTCTAACATTACAACATTGACAATAACGCTCATTTCTCTGTATTCTATTGTTAGAGAATCTACCAGTATGGATTCTAAGTGAATGGGCAGAAGTCCTTATTCGGGTTATAAATAATCTCAAGTTGGAAGGTAATATATCCAAGTATGTTTCATAGCTAAAATCATGTTTACAATTATTATACAATTTGAGTACGTTACTAGATGACTAATTAGTAATCCAAATTTGTATGAAACAATCAATAACACGTTGCTTAAATATACATAGGAAATGATTAACATTGATATTACATGGGTTATTCCAGATATGTGAAAAACCATATTCGTCTAGTAATTGTTTAACATGTGTCAACCAATTATCATAATCATTATTACAATCAGACAATAATTGTGCATATAATCGTTGAAGTATAATATTTTCCGAGTTGAAAACTATAAGCCAATATTTAATAATACGTATGTAGCGTGATATGTACCGAGGATATCGCCCACACTCACCATAAATAGCTGCATTACAAGTAGTGGTTCTAACATTTAGTATTTGTTTACAAATCTTTAAATGTATTCGCTCTATTTCTTTAGATTTTGTAAAGCCCCAAATTTCCGATGAATAGGTTAATATTGAACCAACAAAAGCATCGAATAGCTGACATAACGTTTTCGGTTTAAGTTTGTATTTCTTACAATTAGAAGTCAAAGAATTCAGTGCTTTCAAAGCTTTGCCGGATATATATTGTTGATTTAGATTAAAATTGCCCGTGTAATTTAAAACTGTGCCAAGATAATTAAAATCGTTAACAACTTCAATAATTTCGTCATTGTAGGACCAGTTTCCGCTTAAAATACTTTACCCCTATTTCTATGGACCATTACTTTAGTTTTACTAGTATTGACTTCTAATCCCCACTTACTACAATAATCATGTAATAAATTAAAACTATGTTGAAGCTCTTGTGCGGTTTTACCGAGAATGACCATGTCATCTGCAAATAATAATAAAATAAGTACGATATCCTCAATACATATCCCTGCGTTAATATCGTCCTGCATAAACAACTCCAAATCCTCCACGAACAGAGAGAACAGGACAGGCGACATTATCTCCCCTTGTCTTAACCCAACTGCATATTGAAAATATTCTGAATAATTACCACAATGGCGTACACAAGATTTTACCTTTTCATACATGTCTCTAATGACTCATAACAGTTTATCTTGTATACCAATATTATATAACTTTAACCACAGACCATTTCTATAAATAGAATCAAAATAACGTTTCATATCAACATAGCCGACATATAATCTTTTGTTTTCATTCAGATATTTCTTAACAATACTGTGTAATATTAAAATAACATCGGTAGTGGAACGTCCTTTTCTAAACCCGAATTGAGAGTCTGATAAAATATTATTATTATCACAAAAGGTAACGATTAGTTTATTTAAAATTGAGATAAACACCTTAGATAAACAGCTTACTAAAGTAATACCACGATAATTAGTGAACATAGTTGCATCGCCCTTTAGGAATAATAGTGCCCTCAGTCCATTTATCCGGGAAGTAACCAGAGTCAAGAATTGCATTAAATACGTCAGATATATGAGAAGACAATATATCAATACTCTCTACTAAATATTCATTTAATATTGCATCACTACCAGCCGACTTTTCACGCTTCAAACATTTCACAGCATCAATAACTTCTTGGGCAGAAATATAATTATCTAGCTCATCAAAAGTACAATTTAAATCATTCAAATCCTGTGTATTACAAAAATCGTCCGCCTCGGCATTATTACATGGGAACGTATCTGCGCTCAAACCGGCAAAATACTGTTTAAAGTCCTCGAGCGAAACAGAATTACTAGTATTTGTACATTTCTTTTTTAAAATAATCCAAACTTGTTTTGGTTTAGCATGTTTTAGCCGCTCTATATCATTAATCTTTTTGGCTTCAAATAATTGACGTTTTCTACGGCATTACTTACTTACTTACTTAATCCTCTTCACCCCGGTTGGGGTATAGGGCCTTCACCACTGCTCTCCACTTGGCTTCCCCCAGGACATCCTGCTTCGGATCAGCTCACTGTCCAGAGTCCTTCGCCATGTCGTAACTGGTCGACCTCTTTTCCCTGTGCCCTGTGGATTCCAATCCAGTGCTTGGGCTGGTCTCGTCGTAGAGTGTGCCCTATCCACCGCCACTTCCTCTGTGTGATAGAGTCTGTGATGGGGTCCTGTCTTGCTCGCCGTCACAACTCCTTGTTGGTGATCTTTTCTGGCCATCTGATGCGTAGGATTTGTCAGAGGCAGTTGTTGATGAATACCTGTAGTTTGTGGTTTGTGGTTTGTGGTCAAGGCCCTTTGTGCGTCTCCAGGTCTCAGCTCCGTACAAGATGACTGTCTTAACATTCGTCTCAAACAGTCTGAGCTTTGTCTTGCGGTGGATGTTATTGTTGTTCAATACTGGCTTCAACGTCACAAAGGCATGTCGTGCTTTCCCAATACGGGCTTGGATGTCCTCTTCTGTTCCCCCTGTTTTGCTGACACTGCCGAGGTAGGTGAAGGAGTCAACTTTATCGATTGGATAGCCATCTATCTGAATGGGTGTGTTCCTTGTCGCGTTTACCCTGAGGCGCTTGGTCTTCTTAATGTTGATCTCCAGCCCTTTTGTCTTCGCAACTGTGTGTAGGCGTTCTGACTTCTGTTGCATGTGTTGGTGTGTGTGGGACAGGATGCCTAGATCGCCCGCAAAGTCGAGGTCCTCCAACTTCTCTGTAAGTGTCCACTGTATTCCTCTTGGTCTGTCTATTTTCGTTCTCATTATCCAGTCCAGTACGACGAAGAAAATGAGAGGCGAGAGTATACAGCCCTGAGGACGCCGGTGCTGACGGGAAATGGCTGTGAAAGGTTCATGTCATGGATCACATGGCAAGTGGTGTTGTTGTACAGGCTCCGAATAATGTTGATGATCTTTCCTGGTATGCCGTAGTGCCCGAGGATGCTCCATATGACGTCTCTATCAATTGTGTCAAACGCTTTCGTGAACTCGATGAAGTTGATGTAGATTGGAGACTGCCATTCGATGGACTGTTCAACGATGATGCGTGTTGCTATCTGATATGTGCATGATCTTCCTGCCCTGAATCCTGCCTGTTCTTCCCTCAGCTTGGCGTTCACTGCATTCTTGATCCTTTCTAGTAGGAGTCTTGTGAGGACTTTACTTGGGATGGACAGTAGCTGGATGCCCCTCTAATTATGGCAGTTGATGAGGTCACCCTTCTTGGGTAGCTTGACGATGTGCCCTACTCTCCATTCTTCTGGAACCACTTCTTCATCACAGACTTGCTGTAGAAGGTCTAGTAGTAGTGCTGCTGTGGTTTCAGTCGATGCCTTCAGTGCTTCTGGTGGGATGTTGTCTGGCCCCGGTGCTTTCCCATTCTTGATCTTGTTGATGGCCCTTGTCACTTCATTCCTTGTGATCTGTCCCATCTCTACTTCCAGTTCTGGTTCGTCTGCTATGTCTGGTGGGTTGGTCACAGGTGTAACGCTGAGTAGTTCCTGGAAATTGTCCTATGAACCTTGTCATCTGGTCTTCTAGTTCTGAGAGATGTTTACCATCAACGTCCTACACTGGTTGGTTGGGGTAGCTCCTTCTGTCGGAAAGTTGTCTAGTTATGCTGTATAGGGTCTTCATGTCGTTGTGGTATGCTGCTTCCTGTGCTTGTCCAGCCAGCTTGTCTACTTGATCCCCTTTGTCTTGTCGTGCGCTCTTCTTGAATTCTTTGTTCTTGGTGCTGTATTCTCCCTGGATGTTCTGTTTCTGTGCTCTGGTTTTCGCCTGCTTCAGACGGTGTTAATTTGCTCTTCTCTCTTCAAAGATCTGGATGGTGTGGTCTGTGAGCCAGGTCTTGTACCTCTTCGTTCTAAATCCCAACTTATCTTCGCATGTCGTTGTGAAAGAGCATTTGACACGGTCCCACTTCTTTTCCAACGATCCGTCTTCTAAGTCGGCTAGGGCCTGAAACCTGTTGGCGAGGGCGATGGCGAACTCTTGCTGTTGCTCTGCTGCCTTCAGCTTGGATGTGGTGTATCGCTTGTTCTGCTGGATGCCCGTCTTTCTTGCACTGGCAATTCTGACTTGTAGTTTGGCGATGACTAGTTCATGGTCGGAACCTGCATCAGCTCATCGATACGCTCTGACATCCGTGAGGGTCCTCCTCCATCTTCTTGAGATCGTGACATGGTCGATCTGGTTCTCTGTTGCCTGATCGGGTGATGTCCATGTGGTCTTGCGAATGTTGCGGTGCTTGAAGATGGTTCCACCGATGACAAGATCATTTAGCCCACAGAAGTCGGCGAAGAGTTCCCCATTTTCATTCATGGTCCCGAGTCCCTCCTTTCCCATGACGGTCTCTCTAACAGTGTTGGTTCTTCCAACTTTCGCATTCATGTCACCCATAACAATGGTGATGTCCCTCTTGTGCACCCGGTCTAACACTCCTTGAAGCTGCTGGTAGAAGTCTTCTTTGGCGTTCATGTCTGCAGCGTTGGTTTGGTGCGTTGCGCTGGACGATGGTAACTTCTTGAAATTTAGAGTGAAATCTGGCGGTCAGTAGTCTGTCACTTATTGGTTCCCATTCCAAAAGACATGTGTGCACTTTCTTGGTAAGCATGAGTCCAACTCCGTTGCGATGTGCATCGTTCTCATTTGCTGGTCCAGAGTATAGAAGCGTGTGTCCTGTTGCCAATGTAACCTTTCCTGCTGTGGTCACTTAGTCCTAACATGTCTATTTTATACCTATCCATCTCTCTGGACACCTGAGCCGCTTTTCCCGTTTCGTATAGTATTCGTACATTCCAAAATCCGATCCGTGAGACGTTCTTAGGGGAGAGAGAAGATTTGTCCGCAGATTGCTCTGTTTCATACGCTCTCCTCTTGGTCGATACCGTAAATCCTCCGTAGTAGTTGCTGTAGTGTTGGTTTCTGTAGCGTGTGGTTGTTTTGCGTTGTAGGGGTGCTGGCCCTACGCACAACCTTCCTCTTTTCTCAGTCGGGCTTAGGACCGTCCATGGCGGAGTTGTACGGCATAAGTCCTTATAATCTTTCTTATATTTTCAAAACTTCTCCCGACTACACTCAGATTTTAATCTATTAAAAACATTTAGAGCGTCTATATAACGTCGCCTAGCAACCTTACACTCACTATCAAACCACTCGGCATTGTTAACTATAAGTTTGTCACAAAAGGAACTAATGATACTACCGTTATTATAATATACCTTTGAAAATAAAGGGTCCGCAACCTCTCTTACAATTTAAGTGAACTCATTTAATACGTTATTTACTGATTCTCTCGAATGAATGTCAATAGTATGTGTAACCCGATTAAATATGGGTAACTTACCAATTATGCTATTGCGGAATGCAGTTTTATTATTACTATTCCAGCAATATTTAATCTCATTACTGGGCTGCGACTGTGCTATACAAATATCACATGCCAATGAAAATAACAAATGCGCGTGGTCACTATACTCGTTGAATGTATATATACTAAATTTGGTCAATAAACTAAAATCACGTTCCCTAGCTAACAGTAAATCAATTACGGATGCACCGTTAGAACATACATTACCACTTGCCATTTTGATAATTCTATAAGAGATAGGAAGTAAACAACGAATTAATCTTTATTCAACATATTTTTAACAATTAATGTCAATTTTAAGTGAACACCATACTTGCTAGTCTTGATTGTGGTGAATACTCATACTAATTAATTAATTGAGTATAATGACCTGACATTTGTCAGAGTAAATACTTTCAAATTAGTGAACGAGTTCCTCCTAATTAGTGTGATATCCAACTTGTTCGAGTGAACACGCTAATCACTAATTAATGTGTGGTCCCAACATAACATCATTTTAAACTAGACTTGTGTACGTTTTGACCCGGTTTTGTGTACGTTTTGACTGTTTTGTTTTGTGTACGTAAAACATCATTTTAGAATATTAGTTCTCTTTAAAAGTCATATTAATCTGGTAGATAATTAAATACATCATTTTAAAATATTATTTCTTTTTAAAAGTCATATTAATCTGATAGATAATTAAATATATTGTGGTTACGTTTTGACTTCATGTGGTTACATTTTGACTCGAGACTTGTGTACGTATTGACCCGGTTTTGTGTAAGTTTTGACTTTTTTGTTTTGTGTACGTTTTGGTCTTGTTACGTTTTGTACCATTTCCAGGGTCAGTCTGCTGGGAAATACTTATAGTTGTATACAGTGGTAGGTGGGTTTCCAGAGTCAGTCTGTGATCTGGTTTATTAGTAGGAACGTTACTACACACATATACATGTATGTTACATGTAGGAACGTTGCTCTACATATATATGTTACATGTAGGAACGTTACTACACACATATACATGTATGTTACATGTAGGAACGTTGCTCTACATATAGATGTTACATGTAGGAACGTTAATACACACATATACATGTATGTTACATGAAGGAACGTTGCTCTACATATAGATGTTACATGTAGGAACGTTACTCTACACATATAGATTACATGTAGGAACGTTAATACAAACATATATGTTACATGTAGGAACGTTACTACAAACATATATGTTACATGTAGGAACGTTACTACACACATATACATGTATGTTACATGTAGGAACGTTGCTCTACACATATATGCTACATGTAGGGACATTACTACACACATATACAGGTATGTTGCATGTAGGAACGTTACTACACATATACATGTATGTTAAATGTAGGAACGTTACTCTACATATATATGTTACATGAAGGAACGTTACTCTACACATATATGTTACATGTAGGAACGTTACTCTACACATATAGATTACATGTAGGAACGTTACTACACACATATACATGCACGTTACATGTAGGAACGTTACTCTACACATATATGTTACATGTAGTAACGTTACTCTACACATATATGTTACATGTAGTAACGTTACTCTACACATATATGTTACATGTAGGAATGATACTACACTAATATACATATATGTTACATGTAGGAACGTTACTACACACATATACATGCACGTTACATGTAGGAACGTTACTCTACACATATATGTTACATGTAGGAACGTCACTACACACATATATGCTACATGTAGGAACGTTACTACACACATATACATGCATGTTACATGTAGGAACGTTACTCTACACATATATGTTACATGTAGGAACGTCACTACACACATATATGCTACATGTAGGAACGTTACAACACACATATACATGTATGATACATGTAGGAACGTTACTACACACATATACATGCACGTTACATGTAGGAACGTTACTCTACACATATATGTTACATGTAGTAACGTTACTCTACACATATATGTTACATGTAGTAACGTTACTCTACACATATATGTTACATGAAGGAATGATACTACACTAATATACATATATGTTACATGTAGGAACGTTACTACACACATATACATGCACGTTACATGTAGGAACGTTACTCTACACATATATGTTACATGTAGGAACGTCACTACACAGATATATGCTACATGTTGGAACGTTACTACACACATATACATGCACGTTACATGTAGGAACGTTACTCTACACATATATGTTACATGTAGGAATGTCACTACACACATATATGCTACATGTAGGAACGTTACTACACACATATACATGTATGATACATGTAGGAACGTTACTACACACATATACATATATGTTACATGTAGGAACGTTACTCTACACAGATATGTTACATGTATGAACGTTACTATACACATATATGTTACATATAGGAAAGTTACTACATACATATACAGGTATGTTACATGTAGGAACTTTACTACGCATATACATGTATGATACATGTAGGAACGTTACTATGCACATATAGATTACATGTAGGAACGTTACTACACACATAATTATACATTTATGTTACATGTAGGAACGTAACTCTACACATATATGTAACATGTAGGAGCGTTACTACACACATATACATTTATGATACATGAAGGAACGTTAGTATGCACATATATATTACATGTAGGAACGTTACTACACACATATACATGTATGTTACATGTAGGAACGTTACTCTACACATATACATGTAGGTTACATGTAGGAACGTTACTATACACATATACATGTATGTTACATGTAGGAACGTGACTCTACACATATACATGTATTTTACATGTAGGAACGTTACTATACACATATACATGTATGTTACATGTAGGAACGTTACTCTACACATATACATATATGTTACATGTAGGAACGTTACTACACACATATACATGTATGTTACATGTAGGAACGTTACTCTACACATATACATGTATGTTACATGTAGGAACGTTACTATACACATATACATGTATGTTACATGTAGGAACGTTACTACACACATATACATGTATGTTACATGTAGGAACGTTACTACACACATACACATATATGTTACATGTAGGAACGTTACTACACACACATACATGTATGTTACATGTAGGAACGTTACTATGCACATATACATATATGTTACATGTAGGAACGTTACTATGCACATATAGATTACATGTAGGAACGTTACTACAAACATATACATGTATGTTACATGTAGGAACGTTACTCTACACATACATGTTACATGTAGGAACGTTACTATACACATACATGTTACATGTAGGAACGTTACTATACACATACATGTTACATGTAGGAACGTTACTACACACATATACATGCATGATACATGTAGGAACGTTACTATACACATACATGTTACATGTAGGAACGTTACTACACAAATATACATGTATGTTACATGTAGGAACGTTACTATGCACATATACATGTATGTTACATGTAGGAACGTTACTATGCACATATAGATTACATGTAGGAACGTTACTACACACATATACATGTATGTTATATGTAGGAACGTTACTACACACATATACATGTATGTTACATATAGGAACGTTACTATACAGATATATGTTACATATTGGAACGTTACTACACATATACATGTATGTTGCATGTAGGAACGTTACTATACACATATAGGTTACATGTAGGAACGTTACTACACCCATATACATGCACGTTACATGTAGGAACGTTACTCTACACATATATGTTACATGTAGGAACGTTACTACACAAATATATGTATGTTACATGTAGGAATGTTACTCTACGCATACATGTTGCATGTAGGAATGTTACTATACACATATATGTTACATGTAGGAACGTTACTCTACATATGTATGTTACATGTAGGAACGTTACTCTACACATATATGTTACATGTAGGAATGATACTACACTCATATACATGCACGTTACATGTAGGAACGTTACTCTACACGTATATGTTACATGTAGGAACGTTACTCTACACATATATGTTACATGTAGGAATGATACTACACTCATATAAATGTATGTTACATGTAGGAACGTTACTCTACACATATACATGTATGATACATGTAGGAACGTTACTATACAGATATATGTTACATGTAGGAACGTTACTACACACATATATGTATGTTACATGTAGGATCGTTACTATACACATATACAGTTGTTGTGGGTTTTTAGTATGTTACAGATAGGAACGTTACTACACACATATACAGGTAAGTTACATGTAGGAACTTTACTATACATATATATGTTACATGTAGGAACGTTATTACACACATATATGTATGCTACATGTAGGATCGTTACTATACACATATATGCTACAAATAGGAACGTTACTACACACATATACAGGTACGTTACATGTAGGAACTTTACTACAAACATATATGTTACATGTAGGAACGTTACTATACACATATATACATGTATGTTACATGTAGGAATGTTATTCTACACATATATACATGTATGTTACATGTAGGAACGTTATTCTACACATATACATACATGCTACATGTAGGAACCTTACTACACACATGTACATGTATGTTACATGTAGGAACGTTATTACAAATATACATGCATGTTACATGTAGAAACGTTACTATTCACATATATGTTACATGTAGGAACGCTATTCTACACATATAAGTTGCATGTAGGAACGTTACTATGCATATATATGTTACATGTAGGAACGTTACTACACACATATACATGAATGTTACATGTAGAAACGTTAGTATACACATATATGTTACATGTAGGAACGTTACTCTACACATAAATGTTACATGTAGAAACGTTACTATGCACAGATACGTAACATGTAGGAACGTTATTCTACAAATATTTGCTGCATATAGGAACGTTACTACACACATTTACATGTATGTTACATGTAGGAACGTTACTCTACATATATATGTTACATGTAGGAACGTTACTCTACACATATATGTTACATTACATGTAGGAACGTTACTACACAAATATATGTATGTTACATGTAGGAACGTTACTACACACATATACATGTATGTTATATGTAGGAATGTTACTCTACACATGTATGTTACATGTAGGAACGTTACTACACAAATATATGTATATTACATGTAGGAACATTACTACACACATATGCATGTATGTTACATGTAGGAACGTTACTCTACACATATATGTTACATGTAGGAACGTTACTACACAAATATATGTATGTTACCTGTAGGAACGTTACTCTACACATATATTTTACATGTAGGAACGTTACACTACACATATATGTTACACACACCTACACACACCTCACCTACACACACATCATCTACACCTACACATACCTCATCTACACGTACACACACCTCACCTTCACCAACACACACCAAACCTACACATAGGAACGTTAGTATACACATATATGCTACATGTAAGAACGTTACTCTACACATATATGTTACATGTAGGAACGTTACTCTACACATATATGTTACATGTTGGAACGTTCCTATACACATATACATGTATGTTACATGTTGGAACGTTCCTATACACATATACATGTATGTTACATGTTGGAACGTTCCTATACACATATACATGTATGTTACATGTTGGAACGTTCCTATACACATATACATATATGTTACATGTTGGAACGTTCCTATGCACATATACATGTATGTTACATGTAGGAACGTTACTATACACATATATGTTACATGTAGGAACGTTACTGCACATATATATGCTACATGTAGGCACGTTACTACACACATACATGTATGTTACATGTAGGAACGTTACTCTACGCATATATGCTACATGTAGGAACGTTACTACACACACAATTACATGTATGTTACATGTAGGAACGTTACTCTACACATATAGGTTACACGTAGGAACGTTACTACACACATACATGTATGTTACATGTAGGAACGTTACTCTCCACATATATGTTACATTTAGGAACGTTACTCTACACATATATGTTACATGTAGGAACGTTACTACACACAATTACATGTATGTTACATGTAGGAACATTACTACGCATATATATATATATGTATGTTACATGTAGGAACGTTACTTTCCACATATATGCTACATGTAGGACCGTTACTACGCACATATACATGTATGTTACATGTAGGAACGTTACTATGCACATATATTTTACATGTAGGAACGTTAGTATACACATATATGTTACATGTAGGAACGTTAGTATACACATATATGTTACATGTAGGAACGTTACTATACACATATATGTTACATGTAGGAACGTTAGTATACACATATATGTTACGTGTAGGAACGTCAGTATACACATATATGTTACGTGTAGGAACGTTAGTATACACATATATGTTACATGTAGGAACGTTAGTATACACATATATGTTACATGTAGGAACGTTACTCTACACATATATGTTACGTGTAGGAACGTTACTACACTCATACATGTTACATGTAGAAACGTTACTATGCACAGATACGTAACATGTAGGAACGTTATTCTACAAATATTTGCTGCATATAGCAACGTTACTACACACATTTACATGTATGTTACATGTAGGAACGTTACTCTACATATATATGTTACATGTAGGAACGTTACTCTACATATATATGTTACATGTAGGAACGTTACTCTACACACATATGTTACATTACATGTAGGATTGTTACTACACAAATATATGTATGTTACATGTAGGAACGTTACTACACACATATACATGTATGTTATATGAAGGAATGTTACTCTACACATATATGTTACATGTAGGAACGTTACTACACAAATATATGTATATTACATGTAGGAACGTTACTATACACATATGCATTTATGTTACATGTAGGAACGTTACTCTACACAAATATGTTACATGTAGGAACGTTACAACACAAATATATGTATGTTACCTGTAGGAACGTTACTACACACATATACATGTAAGTTACATGTAGGAACGTTACTCTACACATATATGTTACATGTAGGAACGTTACTACACAAATATATGTATGTTACCCGTAGGAACGTTACTCTACACATATATTTTACATGTAGGAACGTTACACTACACATATATGTTACACACACCTACACACACCTCACCTACACACACCTCATCTACACCTACACATACCTCATCTACACGTACACACACATCACCTTCACCAACACACACCAAATCTACACATAGGAACGTTAGTATACACATATATGCTACATGTAAGAACGTTACTCTACACATATATGTTACATGTAGGAACGTTACTCTACACATATATGTTACATGTTGGAACGTTCCTATACACATATACATGTATGTTACATGTTGGAACGTTCCTATACACATATACATGTGTGTTACATGTTGGAACGTTCCTATACACATATACATGTATGTTACATGTTGGAACGTTCCTATACACATATACATATATGTTACATGTTGGAACGGTCCTATGCACATATACATGTATGTTACATGTAGGAACGTTACTCTACACATATATGTTACATGTAGGAACGTTACTGCACATATATATGCTACATGTAGGAACGTTGCTACACACATACATGTATGTTACATGTAGGAACGTTACTCTACGCATATATGCTACATGTAGGAACGTTACTGCACATATATATGTTACATGTAGGAACATTACTACGCATATATATATATATATGTATGTTACATGTAGGAACGTTACTTTCCACATATATGCTACATGTAGGACCGTTACTACGCACATATACATGTATGTTACATGTAGGAACGTTACTATGCACATATATTTTACATGTAGGAACGTTAGTATACACATATATGTTACATGTAGGAACGTTAGTATACACATATATGTTACATGTAGGATCGTTACTATACACATATATGTTACATGTAGGAACGTTAGTATACACATATATGTTACGTGTAGGAACGTCAGTATACACATATATGTTACGTGTAGGAACGTTAGTATACACATATATGTTACATGTAGGAACGTTAGTATACACATATATGTTACATGTAGGAACGTTACTCTACACATATATGTTACGTGTAGGAACGTTACTACACTCATACATGTTACATGTAGAAACGTTACTATGCACAGATACGTAACATGTAGGAACGTTATTCTACAAATATTTGCTGCATATAGCAACGTTACTACACACATTTACATGTATGTTACATGTAGGAACGTTACTCTACATATATATGTTACATGTAGGAACGTTACTCTACATATATATGTTACATGTAGGAACGTTACTCTACACACATATGTTATATTACATGTAGGATCGTTACTACACAAATATATGTATGTTACATGTAGGAACGTTACTACACACATATACATGTATGTTATATGAAGGAATGTTACTCTACACATATATGTTACATGTAGGAACGTTACTACACAAATATATGTATATTACATGTAGGAACGTTACTACACACATATGCATTTATGTTACATGTAGGAACGTTACTCTACACAAATATGTTACATGTAGGAACGTTACAACACAAATATATGTATGTTACCTGTAGGAACGTTACTACACACATATACATGTAGGTTACATGTAGGAACGTTACTCTACACATATATGTTACATGTAGGAACGTTACTACACAAATATATGTATGTTACCTGTAGGAACGTTACTCTACACATATATTTTACATGTAGGAACGTTACACTACACATATATGTTACACACACCTACACACACCTCACCTACACACACCTCATCTACACCTACACATACCTCATCTACACGTACACACACATCACATTCACCAACACACACCAAACCTACACATAGGAACGTTAGTATACACATATATGCTACATGTAAGAACGTTACTCTACACATATATGTTACATGTAGGAACGTTACTCTACACATAAATGTTACATGTTGGAACGTTCCTATACACATATACATGTATGTTACATGTTGGAACGTTCCTATACACATATACATGTATGTTACATGTTGGAACGTTCCTATACACATATACATGTATGTTACATGTTGGAACGTTCCTATACACATATACATATATGTTACATGTTGGAACGTTCCTATGCACATATACATGTATGTTACATGTAGGAACGTTACTCTACACATATATGTTACATGTAGGAACGTTACTGCACATATATATGCTACATGTAGGAACGTTACTACACACATACATGTATGTTACATGTAGGAACGTTACTCTACGCATATATGCTACATGTAGGAACGTTAGTACACACACAATTACATGTATGTTACATGTAGGAACGTTACTCTACACATATAGGTTACACATAGGAACGTTACTACACACATACATGTATGTTACATGTAGGAACGTTACTCTCCACATATATGTTACATTTAGGAACGTTACTCTACACATATATGTTACATGTAGGAACGTTACTACACACAATTACATGTATGTTACATGTAGGAACGTTACTACGCATATATATATATATGTATGTTACATGTAGGAACGTTACTTTCCACATATATGCTACATGTAGGACCGTTACTACGCACATATACATGTATGTTACATGTAGGAACGTTACTATGCACATATATTTTACATGTAGGAACGTTAGTATACACATATATGTTACATGTAGGAACGTTAGTATACACATATATGTTACATGTAGGAACGTTACTATACACATATATGTTTCATGTAGGAACGTTAGTATACACATATATGTTACATGTAGGAACGTTAGTATACATATATATGTTACATGTAGGAACGTTACTATACACATATATGTTACATGTAGGAACGTTACACTACACATATATGTTACATGTAGGAACGTTAGTATACACATACATGTTACATGTAGGAACGTTACACTACACATATATGTTACATGTAGGAACGTTAGTATACACATATATGTTACATGTAGGAACGTTAGTATACACATATATGTTACATGTAGGAACGTTAGTATACACATACATGTTACATGTAGGAACGTTACACTACACATATATGTTACATGTAGGAACGTTAGTATACACATATATGTTACATGTAGGAACGTTACTCTACACATACATGTTACATGTAGGAACGTTACTCTACACATATATGTTACGTGTAGGAACGTTACTACACTCATACATGTTACATGTAGGATCGTTACTATACACATATACATGTATGTTACATGTAGGAACGTTACTCTACACATATACATATATGTTACATGTAGGAACGTTACTACACACATATACATGTATGTTACATGTAGGAACGTTACTCTACACATATACATGTATGTTACATGTAGGAACGTTACTATACACATATACATGTATGTTACATGTAGGAACGTTACTACACACATACACATGTATGTTACATGTAGGAACGTTACTACACACATATACATGTATGTTACATGTAGGAACGTTACTATGCACATATACATATATGTTACATGTAGGAACGTTACTATGCACATATAGATTACATGTAGGAACGTTACTACAAACATATACATGTATGTTACATGTAGGAACGTTACTCTACACATACATGTTACATGTAGGAACGTTACTATACACATACATGTTACATGTAGGAACGTTACTATACACATATACAATCTAGTGGGCAGACGGAAGGACGGACGTGGGCTGATTACAGCGGACACTTGGCTAAATGACGGCAACGATGTTATACACTTCTACCTTCTTTTACTCTAGCGCATATGTGTGATTATTAACGATCACTATACAATATACGATATACAATATTACAAACTGTCGTCTGCTATGTTATACGGACAGGCAAGGATTTCTGGCTATTTCGGAGTGTTGGAGGCCAAGAATGACATTCTGCCTCGTATTTATACTAACACACAATGTGAAGTGTGGGATGTGCGACCTGGTGTGCACACTGTGGAATCAACACGTCGCGTGACCCACATGTCGCATGACGCTGCCCACATGTCGCATTACGTCACACACAAATTTCGTAGTACCACAGGTACTCGCAACTAAAAACTAAAATAGGACTGTTGCGTCAACTAAGCACTGCATACATATCAATAACATACATACACTTATAAAGAGGCTCCCCGAAACTTACGATTAGACAAATTCGCCCTCTATGCCAAATTCAAGCGATACACTTTGTTTACGAAAGCAGTGTATAGAACACTGTCGCATACCGTCTAATACACCGTGTACATTCAAGATAGCGGCCTACATGCTAAACAAATTACAGTTGGGTCTAAACGGCAAATTACACCCATTTACATACATCAATCACTTAACAGGAATATTCAGTAACACGGAGAGGATTAACTACATCTGAGATGCTCCTAAGTAGAACAATACTTGAGGATTATCATATCAAAACCAGTGAGAATACACCAAACTGGACCTCATGTCACCTACACACACCTCACCTACATACACTTCACCTACACCTACACACACCTTACCTACACCTACACACACCTCACCTACACCAATACACACCACTTACACACATCACCTACACATACACACACCTCACCTACACCTATTCACACCTCACATACCACTACACCCCTCATCTATACATACACACACCTCACCTACACATACATACACCTCACAAACACGCACATCACATACACACACCTCACACACACCTACACACACCTCACCTACACTCACCTCACCTACACCCACCTCAACTACCCCCACACATACTTCACCTACAATTACATACACCGTCACCTACACACACCTCACCTAGACCTACACACACTTCACCTACACCTACACATTCCTCACATACATACACCTCACCTACACCTACACACACCTCACCTACTCACACCTAATCTACACATACACACCTCACCTCCACACACCTCACCTACACCTACACAAACCTACACATACACACACCTACATACACCCCACCTACACACACCTACACACACCTCACCTACACCTACACACACCTCATCTACAACTACACATACATCACCTACACCAACACACACCAAGCCTACACATGCACACATCATCTACAACTACACATACCTCACCTAAACCTACACACACCTCACCTACACACACATCACCTACCCCTACATACACTTCACGTACACCTACACACACCTCACACACATACCTCATCTACACATACCTCAACTACACACACATCACCTACCCCTACACACACTTTCACGTACACCTACACACACCTCATACACATACCTCATCTACACATACCTCAACTACACACACCTCACCTACACACATACACCTAAACACACCTCACATACACTTACACAAACCTCACCTACACCTTCATACACTTCACCTACACTCACCTCACTTACACCTACAAACACCTCATATACACACACCTCATCTACACACACCTCAACTACACACACCTCACCTACACACACCTACACATACCTCACATACACATAAACACCTCATATACACCTTCAGACACCTCACCTACACTCACCACACCAACACCTACACATACCTCACATACACTCACCTCACCTACACGCACTGCAACTACACCCACACATACTTCACCTACAATTACATACACCGTCACCTACACACACCTCACCTACACCTACACACACTTCATCTACACATTCCTCACATACATACACCTCACCTACACCTACATACACCTCACCTACACACCTCACCTATACACCTCACCTACACACACATCACCTACTCACACCTAATCTACACACACACACCTCACCTCCACACACCTCACCTACACCTACACAAACCTACACATACACACACCTACATACACCCCACCTAAACACACCTAAACACACCTCACCTACACCTACACACACCTCATCTACACCTATACACACATCACCTACACCAATACACACCAAATCTACACATGCACACATCATCTAAAACTACACATACCTCACCTAAAACTACACACACCTCACCTACATACACATCACCTACCCCTACATACACTTCACGTACACCTACACACACCTCACACACATAACTCATCTACACATACCTCAACTACACACACCTCACCTACACACATACACCTACACACACCTCACATACACTTACACACACCTCACCTACACCTTCATACACTTCACCTACACTCATCTCACTTACACCTACACATACATCACATACACACACCTCACCTACACACACCTCACCTACCCCTACACCCACTTCACGTACACCTACACACACCTCACATACACACACCTCATCTACACACACCTCAACTACACACACCTCACCTACACACACCTACACATACCTAACATACACTTACACATACCTCATATACACCTTCAGACACCTCACCTACACTCACTACACCTACACCTACACAAACCTCACATACACACACCTCAACTACACACACCTCACCTACACCTACACACATCACCTGCACCTACATACACCTCACCTACATAAGCCTAACCTACACCTATACACAACTCACCTACATACACCTGACATACACACCTCACCTACACACACTTCACCTACACCTACACACACTTCACCTACACCTACACATTCCTCACATACATACACCTCACCTACACCTACACCTACCTCACCTACATACCTCACCTATACACCTCACCTACACACACCTCACCTACTCACACGTAATCTACACACACACACACACACCTCACCTCCACATACCTCACCTACACCTACACAAACCTACACATACACACACCTACATACACCCCACATACACACACCTACACATACCTCACCTACACCTACACACACCTTATCTACACCTACACACATCACCTACACCAACATACACCAAACCTACACATGCACACATCATCTAAATCTACACATACCTCACCTAAACCTACACACATCTCACCTACACACACATTACCTACCCCTACATACACTTCACGTACACCTACACACACCTCACACACATACCTCATCAACACATACCTCAACTACACACATCTCACCTACACACATAAACCTAAACACACCTCACATACACTTACACACACCTCACCTACACCTTCATACACTTCACCTACACTCACCTCACTTACACCTACACATACATCACATACACACACCTCACCTACACACACCTCACCTACTCACACCTAATCTACACACACACACACACACACACCTCACCTCCACACACCTCACCTACACCTACACAAACCTACACATACACACACCTACATACACCCCACCTACACACACCTACACATACCTCACCTACACCCACCTCATCTACACCTACACATACATCACCTACACCAACACACACCAAACATACACATGCACACATCATCTACAACTACACATACCTCACCTAAATCTACACACACCTCACCTACACACATCATCTACCCCTACATACACTTCACGTACACCAACACACACCTCATACACATACCTCATCTACACATACCTCTACTACACACACATCACCTACACACATACACCTACACACACCTCACATACACTTACACAAACCTCACCTACACCTTCATACACTTCACATACACTCACCTCACTTACACCTACACATACATCACATACACACACCTCACATAAACACACCTCACCTACCACTACACACACTTCACGTACACCTAAACACACCTCACATACAAACACCTCATCTACACACACATCAACTACACACACCTCACCTACACACACCTACACATACCTCACATACACATACACACCTCATATACACCTTCAGACACCTCAGCTACACTCACCACACCTACACCTACACATACCTCACATACACACACCTCACCAACACACACCTCACCTACACCTACACACATCACCTGCACCTACATACACCTCACCTACAGACGCCTAACCTACACCTATACACAACTCACCTACACACACCTGACATACACACCTCACCTACACACAACTCACATACTCACACCTCAACTAAATACACCTCAACTACAACACCTCACTATACCTTCACATCTCACCTACACACACCGCACCTACACACACCTCACCTACTCCTAAAAACTTACACATACACAAATCTCACCTACACACACACCTCACCTACACATACATACACCTCATCTACACGTACACACACCTCACCTACGCCAACACACACCACACATACACCTACACACCTCACATACACCTACATACACAACACCAACACCTATATATACATCACCTACACCTACACACACCTCTCCTACACCTACATACATCACCTGCATCTACATACACCTCACCTACATACGCCTAACCTACACCTATACACACCTCACATACACACATCTCACCTACACACCTCACCTACACACACCTCACCTACAAACACCTCAATTAAACACACCGCAACTATACACACCTCACGTACACACCTCACCTACACCTACACAAACCTATACCTACACACACCTCACCTAAACACAACTCACCTACACATACTCATACTTCACTTACAACTACACACACCTCACCTACACAAACCTATACCTACACCTCTGGCCTACAAATACATCACCAACACATATGCACACTTCACCTATACCTACATACGCTTCAACTACACCTATAAATACCTCATCTAAACCTACACATACCTAACATAAACCGACAAACACCACCTACAAACATCACCTACACCTACATACACCTCATCTACACCTACACACCTCACAAACACATACACCTCACCTACATCTATACACACCTCATCTACATATATTCACACCTCACCTACACCTACACATACCACACATACATACACCTCACCTACACATACATACACCTCACATACACACCTCACATACACACCTCACCTACACACACCTCACCTACTCAAACCTAATCTACACATACACCTCACCTACATACACCTCGCCTACACCTACACAAACCTACACACAAACATACCTACATACACCCCACCTACACACACCTCACCTACACCTACACACACCTCATCTACACCTACACACACCTCACCTACACCAACGCAGATCAAACCTACACATACACACATCATCTACAACTACACATACCTCACCTAAACCTACACACACATCACCTACACACACATCACCTACCCCAACACACATCACCTACCCCTACACACACATCACCTACACCTACACACACCTAACACACACACCTCATCTACACACACCTCAACTACACACACTTCACCTACACACACACATACACCTACACACACCTCACATACACTTACACAAACCTCACCTACATCGTCATGCACTTCACCTACACTCACCTCATCTAAACCTACACACACCTCACCTACACACACCTCACCTACACACACCTACACCTACACACACCTCACCTACACCTTCATACAATTCACCTACACTCACCTCAATTACACCTACACATACATCACATACACACACCTCACCTACACACACCTCACCTACCCCTACACACACTTCACGTACACCTACACACACCTCACATACACACACCTCATCTACACACACCTCAACTACACACACCTCACCTACACATACCTACACATACCTAACATACATTTACACACACCTCATATACACCTTCAGACACCTCACCTACACTCACTACACCTACACAAACCTCACATACACACACCTCACCTACACACACCTCACCTACACCTACACACATCACCTGCACCTACATACACCTCACACACATACGCCTAACCTACACCTATATACAACTCACCTACATACACCTGACATACACACCTCACCTACACACATCTCACATACTCACACCACAGCTAAACACACCTCAACTACACACACCTCACCTATACCTACACATCTCACCTACACATATCTCACTTACACACACCTCACCTACTCCTAAACACTAACACATACACAAATCTCACCTACACACACCTCACCTACACAAACATACACCTCATCTACACGTACACACACCTTACCTACGCCAACATACACCAAACATACCCCTACACACCTCACATACACCTACATACACAACACCTACACCTACATATACATCACCTACACCTACACACACCTCTCCTACACCTACATACATCACCTGCACCTACATACGCCTCACCTACATACGCCTAACCTACATCTATACACACCTCACATACACACATCTCACCTACACACACCTCAGCTACAAACACCTCAATTAAACACACCGCAACTATACACACCTCACCTACACACCTCACCTACACCTACACAAACCTATAACTACACACACCCCACCTACAAACACCTCAATTAAACACACCGCAACTATACACACCTAACACACACCTCATCTACACACACCTCAACTACACACACCTCACCTACACACACATACACCTACACACACCTCACATACACTTACACACACCTCACCTACATCGTCATGCACTTCACCTACACTCACCTCACCTACACCTACACATACATCACATACACACACCTCACCTACACACACCTCACCTACCCCTACACACACTTAACGTACATCTACACACACCTCACATACAAACACCTCATCTACACACACCTCAACTACACACACCTCACCTACACACACCTACACATACACATACCTCACATACACTTACACACACCTCACCTACACATTCAGACACCTCACATACACTCACCATACATACACATACACATACCTCACATGCACACACCTCACCTACACACCTCACCTACACCAACACACATCACCTGCACCTACATACACCTCATCTACATACGCCTAACCTACACCTATACACAACTCACCTACACACACCTGACATATTCACACCTCAACTAAACACACCTCAACTACACACACCTCACCTATACCTACATACATCACCTACACACACCTCACCTACACCTACACAAACGTACACATACACACATCTCACCTACACACACCTCACCTACACATAAACATACCTCATCTACACGTACACACACCTCACCTACGCCAACACACACCAAACATACACCTACACACCTCACATACACCTACAAACACCACATCTACATCTACATATACATCACCTACACCTACACACACATCACCTACACCTACATATATCACCTGCACCTACATACACCTCATCTACATACGCCTAATCTACACCTATACAAACCTCACCTACATACACCTCACCTACACATGTCACCTACACATACCTCACCTACACACACCTCAACTAAACACACCGCAACTATACACACCTCACCTACACACCTCACCTACACACATCTCACCTACACATACAATTACTTCACGTACAACTACACACACCTCACCTACACACTTCACCTATACCTACACCTGTCGCATACACATACATCACCTACACATATACACACTTCACCTATGCCTACATACGCCTCACCTAAACCTACACACACCTCACCTACACACACCTCACCTACACATACCTCACTTACAACTACACACACCTCAGCTACACACTTCACCTATACCTACACCTCTCGCCTACACATACATCACCTACACATATACACAATTCACCGATACCTACATACGCCTCATCTACACCTATAAACACCTCACCTAAACCTACACATACCTAACATACACCTACACACACCACCTACAAACCTCACCTACACCTACATACACCTCACCTACACCTATTCACACCTCACATACACCTACACACACCTCACCTACACCTACACAAATCTCACCTACCCACAATCCACCTACACTTACACACACCTCACCTACAACCACACACACATCACTTACACACACCTCACATACACCTACACACACCTCACCTACATACACCTCACATACACACACCTCAACTACCCATACACATACATCAGCTACAATTACACACACACATCACCTACACACACCTCACATAAACAGACGCACATCACCTACACCTACATGCACCTCACATACTCGTACACACACCGCATCTACTCCTACACACCTCACCTACACCTATTCACACACCTCACATGCACACCTCACCTACACATACCTCACCTGTACACATCTCACCTACATACACCTCACCTACACACAGCTCACCTACACCTACACACACCTACGACTACACACACCTACACAAACCTCAACTACACACACCTCACCTACATACACCTCACTTACACACACCTCACGTACACGTACACAAACCCCACATACACCTACATAAACCTCACAAACACCTACACACCTCACATACATATACCTCACCTACACACACCTCACATACACACACCTCACCTACACACCTCACCTACACATACCTCACCTACACACACCTCAGCTACATACACCTCGCCTACATCTACACATACGTCGCCTACACACCTAACCTACACCTACACACACCTCACTTACATCTATACACACCTCACATATACCTACACACATCTCACCTACACATACCTCACATACACACTTCACCTACACATAACTCAACCTCACATACCTCACCTACACACACCTCACCTACACATACACACATCATCTACACGTACACACATCTAACCTACGTCAAAACACAACAAACATACACCTACACATCTCACATACACCTACATACACCAAACCTACACCTACATATACATCACCTACACCTACACACACACCTCATCTACTCCTACATACATCACCTGCACCTACATACACATCAACTAAATACGCCTAACCTACACCTATACACACATTACCTACACACATCACCTACACACCTCACCTACACACACCTCACCTACACACACCTCAACTAAACACACCTCAACTATACACACCTCACCTACACACCTCACCTACACCTATGCAAACCTACACCTACACACACCTACACACACCTCACCTACACACACCTCACCTACACATACTTCACTTATAACTACACACACCTCACCTACACACTTCACCTATATCTACACCTCTCGCCTACACATACATCACCTACACATATACACACTTCACCTATACCTACATACGCCTCACCTACACCAACAAACACCTCACCTAAACCTACACATACCTAACATACACCTACAAACAACACATACAAACCTCAACTACACCTACATACACCTAATCTACACCTACACACCTCACATACACATACACCTCACCTACACCTATTCACACCTCACATACACCTACACACACCTCACCTACAGCTATACAAATCTCACCTACACACACCCCACCTACACTTACACACACCTCACCTATAACTACACACACATCACTTACACACACCTCACCTACACCTACACACACCTCACCTACATACACCTCACATACACACACCTCACCTACACACACTTCACCTACATACACCTCACCTACACACACCTCACCTACACACACCTCACATACACACACCTCACATACACACACCTCACCTACACACACCTCACCTACACACACCTCATCTACATACACCTCACCTACACCCACCACACCTACACACACCTCACCTACATACAACTCACCTACGCCTACACACCTACAACTACACACACCTATATACACATTACCTGCACACACCTCACCTACACACACATCACCAACACACACCTCACTTACACTTACACTAACCTACACATATACACACTTCACATATACCTGCATTCGCCTCACCTACACCTACAAACACCTCATCTACACACACCTAACATACACCTACAAACACCACATACAAACCTCACCTACACCTACATACACCTCACATACACCTATATACACCTCACCTACACCTATTCACACCTCACATACACCTACACACACCTCACCGACACATACTACACTACCCCTACACATACATCAGCTACAATTAGACACACATCACCTACGCACACCTCACCTACACATACACACACCTCACACACACTTACACACACTTCACCTACACCTACACATACATCACCTACACTTACACACACCTCACCTACTCCTTCAGACACATCACATACACAAACCTCACCTACACCTACACATTCCTCACATACACACACCTCACCTACACACACCTTACCTACACCTACACACATCACCTACACCTACATACACCTCACCTACATACGCCTAACCTACACATATACATACCTCACCTACACGTACCTCAGCTATACACCTCACCTACACACACCTCACATGCTCACACTTCAACTAATCACACCTCAACTACACCTCACCTACACCTACACACATACCTCACCTTCATTTACATACACCTCACCTACACACACCTCACCTATACACACCTCACCTACATCTACATATACTTCACCTACACCTACATACACCTCACCTAGACATACACAAACCTCACTTACACATACATCACATATGCACACTACACCGACATTCACCTCACCTATGCACACCTCACCAACAAACCTCACTTACACACACCTCACCTAAGCATAACTGACATACATATACACACACATACACCTCACCTGCACCTATTCACACCTCACATACACCTATACACAACTCACCTACACCTACACCTCAACTACTCATACACATACTTCACCTACAATTACACACACCTCACCTACACACACCTCACCTACACCTACACATACCTCACCTACACCTACAGCTCACAAACATACACCTCACATACACCTACACACATCACCTACAAACACCTCACCTACACACACCTTACCTACATACACATCACCTAATCACACCTCATCTATACACACCTCACCTACACTTACACACCTCATCTACAACTACACACACATCACCTACCCACACCTCACCTACACACCTCACCTACACATACCTCACCTACAAACACCGCACCTATACACATCTCACATACACCTACATACATCTCACATACACACACCTCACCTACACATACCTCACCTACACCTACACACACCTCACCCACATCCATAAACAAGTCATATACACCTACACACACCTCACCTACCCCTACACAAACTTCACCTACACCTACATATACTTCAACTGTACCAACATATATCACCTACATACACCTGACCTACACAAACCTCACATACACCTACACAACTCACATACAACTACACCCACCTCATTTACACCTACACACAAATCACATACATACACCTCACCTACACATACCTCACCTACACCTAAAAACACCTCAACTACACTTACACACACCTCACCTACACCTTCAGACACATCACATACACAAAGCTCACCTACACCTACACATTCCTCACATACACACACCTCACCTACACACACCTTACCTACACCTACACACATCAACTACACCTACATACACCTCACCTACATACGCCCAACCTACACCTATACATACCTCACCTACACGTACCTCAGCTATACACCTCACCTACACACACCTCACATGCTCAAACTTCAACTAATCACACCTCAACTACACCTCACCTACACCTACGCACATACCTCACCTTCATCTACATACACCTCACCTACACACACCTCACCTACACATACCTCACCTACATCTACATATACTTCACCTACACCTACATACACCTCACCTACACACACACCTCACATACACCTACACACACCTCACTTACACATACCTCACATATGCAAACTACACCGACATTCACCTCACCTATGCACACCTCACCAACAAACCTCACTTACACACACCTCACCTAAGCATAACCGACATACATATACACACACATACACCTCACCTATACCTATTCACACCTCACCTACACCTATTGCCACCTCACATACACCTATACACAACTCACCTACACCTACACCTCAACTACTCATACACATACTTCACCTACAATTACACATAACTCACCTACACACACCTCACCTACACCTACACATACCTCACCTACACCTACATCTCACATACATACACCTCACATACACCTACACACATCACCTACAAACACCTCACCTACACATACCTTACCTAAATACACATCACCTAATCACACCTCATCTATACACACCTCACCTACACTTACACACCTCATCTACAACTACACATACATCACCTACACACACCTCACCTACAATTACACACCTCATCTACAACTACACACACATCACCTACACACATCTCACCTACACTTACACACCTCATCTACAACTACATACATCTCACCTACACACACCTCACCGACACACCTCACCTACACACACCTCACATACGCAACATCTCGCCTATACATACCTCACCTACATACACCTCACCTACACACACCTCACCTTCACACACCTCACATACACACACCTCACCTACACACAACTCACCTACACCTAAATACACCTACAACTACACACACCTATATACACATCACCTACACACACCTCACCTACACACACATCACCAACACACACCTCACTTACACTCACCTACACATATACACACTTCACATATACCTACATTCGCCTCACCTACACCTATAAACACCTCACCTACACCTACACACACCTAATATACACCTACAAACACCACATACAAACCTCACCTACACCTACATACACATCATATACACATACACACCTCATCTACACATACGTACACCTCACCTACACACACATTACCTACACCTACATACACCTCACCTACACACACCTTACCTACACCTACATACACCTCACCTACATACACCTCACCTACACAAACCTCAACTACCCCAACACATACATCAGCTACAATTAGACACACATCACCTACACACACCTCACATACACACACACCTCACATACACACACCTCACATACACATACACACACCTCACCTACACCTCACCTACACACATCTCACTTACGCACATCACATACAAACCTCACTTACACACACCTCACCAACATACACCACACCTACACATACCTCATTTACACATACATACACCTCACATACACCTACACACCGCATATACACATACACACACCTAATTTACACATACACAAACATCACCTACACACAACCCACCTACACATACCTGACATACACATAAATACACCTCACATACACCTACACACACCTCACATACACACACCTCACCTACCCTGACACACCTGATATACACCTAAACACTCCTCATTTACACATACACACACCTCACATACATACACATCACCAACTCCTGTACCCACCTCACCTACACATACCTCGCCTACACATACCTCACCTATACCTACACACACCTTATTTACATCTACACACATCACTTACCCCTACACACACTTCACCTACAACTACACACACCTCACCTATACATAGGTCACCTATACCTACACACACATTACCTACACCTAAACACATCACCTACAATTACACACACCTCACCTACACCCACCTCACCAAAACATACCTGACCTACATCTACATGAACATCACCTACTCACACCTCACCTACCTCTACCCACACATCACATACAACTACACAGACCTCACCTACACCTACATATACCTAATACACACATACAAACACCACATACACACCTCACCTACACCTACATACACTTCATCTACACCTACACACCTCACCTGTACATACACATTCACCTCACTTACACCTATACACACCTCACCTACACCTATTCACAACTCACCTACACCTACACCTCAACTACCCATACACATACTTCACCTACAATTACACACACCTCACCTACACACACCTCACCTACAGCTACACACACCTCACCTACACCTACACACAGCTCACATACATACACCTTACCTACACCTACATACACCTCACCTACACAAACCTCACATACACATACACACCTCACATACACCTGTACACACCTTCATTTACACCTACACACAAATCACATACATACACCTCACCTACACATACCTCACATACACCTATACACACCTCACCTACACCTACACATACCTGACCTACATATACCTGACCTACACAAATATCACATACACACACAACACATACACACACCTCACATACACATACACACACCTCACCTACACCTCACTTACACACATTTCACTTACACACATCACATACAAACCTCACTTATACACTGCAAACACATAACCTACAGACACCTCACATACACACACCTAAACTAAACCTACACACACCTCACTACACTTACACATTCCTCACATACACACACCTCACCTACACACACCTCATCTACACATATATACAATTCACCTACATACGCCTAACCTACACCTATACATACCTCACCTACACGTACCTCAGCTATACACCTCACCTACACACACCTCACCTATTCACACTTGAACTAAACAAATCCTCAACTACACCTCACCTACACCTACACACATACCTCACCTTCATCTACATACACCTCACCTACACACACCTCACCTACATACACCTCACCTACATCTACATATATTTCACCTACACCTACATACACCTCACCTACACATACACACACCTCACCTACACCTACACACACCTCACTTACACATACCTCGCATACAAACACCTCACCTATACACACCTCACGTACACCTACAAACACCTCACATACACCTACACACACCTACATACACATCACCTACACACACCTCACCTACATACACCTCACCTACATCTACATATATTCCACCTACACCTACATACACCTCACCTACACTTACACACACCTCACATACACCTACACACACCTCACTTACACATACCTCACATACACACACACCACCGACATTCACCTCACCTATGCACACCTCACCAACAAACCTCACTTACACACATTTCACCTAAACATACCTGACATACATCTACACACACCTCACCTACACACACCTCAACTACCCTTACACACACATCACCTACACATACATTCACCTCACCTACACATATCTCACCTTCACACACCTCACCTACACATACGTCACATACACACACCTCACATATACCTACACACCTCGACTATACATACCTCACCTACACATATACGCACTTCACCTATACCTACATATGTCTCACATACACCTACACACACCTAACATACACCTAAAACACCACATACACACCTCACCTACATACACCTCATCTACACCTATATACATCTCAGCTTCACCTTCACCTACACACACCTCACCTGCACATACCTCACCTACACATACACACACCTCACCTACATACAACACACCTACACACACCTCAACTACTCCAACACATACATCAGCTACAATTACACACACATCACCTCACATACACTTACACACATCTCACCTACACATACACACCACACCTCACCTACACACACCTCACCTACCCATACACATACATCACCTACACCTACACATACCTCACATACACATACTTCACCTACACACACCTCACCTACACCTAAACATACCTCACCTACACACACCTCACCTACACATACCTCACATACACACATCACATACACCTTCATATACCTCGACTACATACGCCTAACCTACACCTATATATACCTCAACTACACGTACCTCAGCTATACACCTCACCTACACACACTTCACATACTCATACTTCAACTAAACACACCTCAACTACACACACCTCACCTACACCTACAAAACATACACCTACACACACCTCACCTAAACACACCAAACCTACACATACACACCTCACCTACACCTACACATACCTCAACTACACACACCTCACCTACACCTACAAAACACCTGACCTACTCACATCTCACCTAAGCATACACATACTTCACCTACACCTCACCTACACCTACACACATACCTCACCTTCATCTACATACACCTCACATACACACACCTCACCTACATACACCTCACCCACACACCTCACCTACACCAACACACACCTCACCTACACCTACACAAACCTCACCTACACACACCTCACATAAACCTACACACACCTCACTTACACATACCTCACATACACACACAGCACCGACACTCACCTCACCTATGCACACCTCACCAACAAACCTCACTTACACACACCTCACCTAAACATACCAGACATACACATACACACACTTCACCTACACATAAACACACATCACCTAAACATACCAGACATACATATGCACACACCTCACCTACACATACACACACCTCACCTAAACATACCAGAAATACACCTACACACATCACCTACACATACACACACATCACCTACACACATCACCTACACACCTCACCTACACACACACATCACCTACACATACCTCACATACACATACACACACACACATCACCTATACATACACATACCTCACATACACACACATATCACCTACACATACACATACCTCACATACACACACATCACCTACACCTACACACATACCTCACATACTCATAGACACACATCACATACACATACCTCACATACACATACACACATACATCACCTACACTTACACACACCTCACCTACACACACATCACCTACACACACATCACCTACACATACACACACATCACCTACACACATCACCTACACACATCACCTACACATACACACATCACCTACACACATCACCTACACATACACACACATCACCTACACACATCACCTACACACACATCACCTACACATACACACACATCACCTACACACATCACATACACATCACCTACACATACACACATTACCTACACATCACCTACACACATCACCTACACATACACACATCACCTACACATACACATATCACCTACACCTACACACATCACCTACACCTACACACATCACCCACACCTACACACATCACCTACACCTACACACACCCCTCATACACACAGATGACATACACACATCACCTACACATACACACACACCTCACATACACACACCTCACATACACATACCTCACACACACATCACCTACATATACACACACACCTCACATACACACATCACCTACACATACACATACACCTCACATACACACACATCACCTACATATACACACACCTCATATATACACATACCTGACATACACACACCTCACATACACACACACATCACCTACACATACACACACACCTCACATACACACACATCACCTACATATACACACACCTCATATACACACATCACCTACACATACACACACACACTTCACATACACACACACATAACCTACACATACACACATCTCATATACACACACACCTCACCTACACCTACACATACACATACACACACCTCACATACACACACCTCACATACACACACATCACCTACATATACACACACACACCTCACCTACACCTACACATACACATAAACACACAACTCACCTACACATACACACACACACCTCACCTACACATACACACACATCACCTACACATACACACACCTCACCTACACATACACACACATCACATACACACACCTCACATACACATACACACACCTCACATACACATACCTCACACACACATCACCTACATATACACACACACCTCACATACACATACATCACCTACACATACACACATACCTCACATACACACACACACATCACCTACATATACACACACCTCATATATACACAAACCTGACATACACACACCTCACATACACACACACATCACCTACATATACACACACCTCATATACACACATCACCTACACATACACACACACCTCACATACACATACACACATCACCTACACATACACACATCTCAGATACACACACACCTCACCTACACCTACACATACACATACACACACCTCACATACACACACCTCACATACACACACATCACCTACATATACACACACACCTCACCTACACCTACACATACACATAAACACACAACTCACCTACACATACACACACACACCTCACCTACACATACACACATCACCTACACATACACACATCTCAATACACACACATCACCTACACCTACACATACACATACACACACTTCACATACACACACCTCACATACACACACATCACCTAACATACTCACATACACACACATCACCTACACATACACACACACCTCACATACACACACCTCACATACACATACACACACCTCACCTACACATACACACACACCTCACCTACACATACACATACATCACATACACACACATCACCTACACATACTACACACACACCTCACATACACATACCTCACCTACACATACACACAGACCTCACCTATTTTACCTCACATACACACACATCACCTACACATACACACATCACCTACACATACACACACACCTCACCTACAACTACAAAACACCTGATCTACACACATCTCACCTAAGCATACACATACTTCACCTACACCTCACCTACACCTACACACATACCTCACCTTCATCTACATACACCTCACCTACACACACCTCACCTACATACAACTCACCCACACACCTCACCTACACCAACACACACCTCAACTACACCTACACAAACATCACCTACACACACCTCACATAAACCTACACACACCTCACTTACACATACCTCACATACACACACAGCACCGACACTCACCTCACCTATGCACACCTCACCAACAAACCTCACTTACACACACCTCACCTAAACATACCAGACATACACATACACACACTTCACCTACACATACACACACATCACCTAAACATACCAGACATACACATACATACACCTCACCTACACATACACACACCTCACCTAAACATACCAGACATACACATACACACACACACCACCTACACATACACACACATCACCTACACACACATCACCTACACACCTCACCTACACACACATCACCTACACATACATATACCTCACATACACATACACACACATCACATACACCTACACACATACCTCACATACACATGCATACACATAACCTACACATACACATACCTCACCTACACACACATCACCTACACACCTCACCTACACACACATCACCTACATATACACATACCTCACATACACATACACACACATATCACCTACACATACCTCACATACACATACACACACATCACCTACACCTACACACATACCTCACATACACATACACACATCACCTACACATACACATACCTCACATACACATACACACATACATCTATTACACCTACACAAACCTCACCTACACACACATCACCTACACACACATCACCTACATATACACACACAACCTACACACACACCTACACACACATCACCTCACATACACACACATCACCTACACACATCACCTACACATACACACACATATCACCTACACACATCACCTACACACATCACCTACACATACACACATATCACCTACACACATCACATACACACATCACCTACACATACACACATCACCTACACACATCACCTACACACATCACCTACACATACACACATCACCTACACATACACACATCATCTACACCTACACATATCACCTACCCCTACACACATCACCTACACCTACACACATCACCTACACCTACACACATCACCTACACCTACACACACCTCACATACACACACCTCACATAAACATACCTCACATACACACACATCACCTACATATACACACACACCTCACATACACACACATCACCTACACATTCACACACACCTCACATACACACACACATCACCTACATATACACACATCTCATATATACACACACCTGACATACACACACCTCACATACACACACACATTACCTACACATACACACACACCTCAGATACACACACATCACCTACATATACACACACCTCATATACACACACATCAACTACACATACACACACACACCTCACATACACACACATCACCTACACCTATACACATCTCATATACACACACACCTCACATACACACACCTCACATACACACACACATCACCTACATATACACACACACCTCACATACACACACCTCACATACACACACATCACCTACATATACACACACACACCTCACCTACACCTACACATACACATACACACACCTCACATACACACACCTCACATACACACACATCACCTACATATACACACACACCTCACCTACACCTACACATACACATACACATACACCTCACCTACACATACACACACATCACCTACACATACACACACATCACCTACACATACACACACCTCACATACACACACCTCACCTACACATACACACACACCTCACATACACACACCTCACATACACATACACACACCTCACCTACACATACACCTCACCTACACATACACCACCGACACATACACACACATCATCTACACATACACACATACCTCACATACACAAACCTCACCTACATATACACACACACCTCACCTACACATACACACACATCACATACACATACACACACATTACCTACAAATACACACACCTCAAATACACACACATCACCTACACATACACACACATCACCTACACATACACACACATCACCTACACATACACACACACATCACATACACATACACACACATCACCTACACATACACACACATCATCTACACATAAACACACCTCACCTACACCTAAACATACACATTCACACACACCTCACCTACACATATACACACATCACCTACACATACACACTCATCGACTACACATACACACACATCACCTACATATACACACACATCACCTACACATACCTCACATACACACACATCACCTACATATACACACACACCTCACATACACATACACACACCTCAACTACACATACACACATCACCTACACATACACACACATCACCTACACATACACACACCTCACCTACACATACACACACATCACCTACACATAAACACACATCACCTACACATACACACATCTCACATACAAACACATCACCTACATATACACACACCTCACATACACATACACATACATCACCTACACATACACACACATCACCTACACATACACACACATCACATCACCTACACATACACACATCACCTACACATACACACACATCACCTACACATTCACACACCTCACCTACACATACACACACCTCACCTACACATATACACACATCACCTACACATACACACACATCACCTACACATACACACACATCACCTACACATACACACACATCACCTACACATACACACACCTCACACATACACACACATCACCTACACATACACACATACCTCACCTACACATACACACACATCACCTACACATACACACACACCTCACATACACACACCTCACCTACATATACACACACACCTCACCTACACATACACACACATCACATACACATACACACACATTACCTACACATACACACACACCTCACATACACACACCTCACCTACACATACACACACATCACCTACACATACACACATATCACCTACACATACACACACACACATCACATACACATACACACACATCACCTACACATACACACACCTCACCTACACCTAAACATACACATTCACACACACCTCACCTACACATATACACACATCACCTACACATACACACACATCGACTACACATACACACACATCACCTACATATACACACACATCACCTACACATACACACACCTCACATACACACACATCACCTACATATACACACACACCTCACATACACATACACACACCTCACATACACATACACACACATCACCTACACATACACACACATCACCTACACATACACACACCTCACCTACACATACACACAAATCACCTACACATAAACACACATCACCTACACATACACACATCTCACATACAAACACATCACCTACATATACACACACACCTCACATACACATACACATACATCAACTACACATACACACACATCACCTACACATACACACACATCACATCACCTACACATACACACATTACCTATACATACACACACATCACCTACACATTCACACACCTCACCTACACATACACACACCTCACCTACACATATACACACATCACCTACACATACACACACATCACCTACACATACACACACATCACCTACACATACACACACCTCACCTACACATACACACACACCTCACATACACATACACACACATCACCTACACATACACACACCTCACCTACACATAAACACACATCACCTACACATACACACACATCACCTACACATACACACACCTCACACATACACACACATCACCTACACATACACACATACCTCACCTACACATACACACACATCACCTACACATACACACACCCCTCACCTACACATACACATATCTCACAAACACCTACACACACTTCACCTACACAAACATTACCTACACACACCTCACCTATACACACCTCATCTACACTTATACACACATCACTTACACCTACACACACCTCACATACACCTACACACACCTCACCTACACACCTCAAATACAACACCTCACCTAAACATACATCACCTACATACACCACACCTACATGCACCTCACCTACACACACCTCAACTAAACACACCTCAACTACACACCTTACCTATACGTACACACCTCACCTACATACACCTCACCTACACATACACATACTTCACCTACAACTATAAACACCTCACCAACACACCTCACCTAAACACACATACCTCAACTACACCTACATACACCTCAACTACACTTACACACACCTCACCTACACCTACACATACCTCACCTACACACACCTCACTTACACCATACATACACCTCACCTTCACATACAAACATCATCTGTACCTACATACACCTCACCTACACACGCATAACCTACACACCTCACCTACACCTACATACACCTCATATACACATACACACCTCAACTAAACACACCTCACCTACACCTACACACCTCACCTATACACATATCACCAACACCTACACAAACCTACACGTACACACACCTAAACACACCGTACCTACACACACCTCATCTACACCTACATACACCTCACCTACATACGCCTAACCAACACGTATACACACCTCACCAACAAACCTCACCTACACACACCTCACATACTCACACCTCAACTAAACACACCTCAACTACACACACCTCACCTACACCTACAAACCTCACCTACACATACCTACACACCTCACCTACACAAACCTACACGTACACAAACCTATAAACACCTACACACACCTCACCTACACCTACACACACCTCATCTACACGTACACACACCTCACCTGCACCAACACACACCAATCTTACACATACACACGTCACCTACATACAACTCCCCTGTGAATACATACACCTCACCTTACACCTTACATACACCTACACATATCTCACCTACATCTACATACACCTCACATACACACACCTCATTTACACACACCTCAGCTACCCATACACATACTTCACCTACACCTACATACACCTCACCTACACACAGCTCACCTACACATACACACACCTCACCTACACCTCACATGCACACATACCTCACCTACATGTACACACACCTCACCTTAACATACCTCACCTACATCTACACACATCACCTACACACATCTCACCTACATACACCTCAACTAACTACCCCTACACATACTTTCCCTACACCTACACATACCTCACATACACCTACACAAACCTCACGTACACCTACACCAACCTCACCTAATCCTACATACACCTCACATACACCTACACATACCTCACCTACACATACACACATACCTCACCTACATATTCATACATCTCACATACACATACCTCACCTACACCCACCTCAACTACCCCTACACATACTTCACCTACACCTACATACACATCACCTACACCTACACAAACCTCACCTACACACACCTCACATACACCTACACACACCTCACTTACACATACTTCACCTACACACCTCACCTACACTCACCTCACCTACACACACCTCACCTACACGCCTAACCTAAACATACCTGACCTACATCTATCCATACCTCAAATCCCACTACACACAACTCACATACACCTACACACACCTCACATACATACACCTCACCTGCACAAATCTTACCTACACACACCTCACCTACACACAACTCACCTACACCTACACTCACACACAACTACACACACATATGCAAACCTCACATACACACATCTCACCTACATCACATCACCTACACACACCTCACCTACACATACATATATCTTACATACAGCTACACACCTCACATACAACTACACACACCTCACATACACCTGCACACACCTCACCTACATACACCTCACATATACACACCTCACCTACACATACCTCACCTGCACACATCTTACCTACACACACCTCACCTACACACACCTCAACCACCCATACACATACCTCACCTACAGCTATACAAACCTCACCTACAACTACACACACCTCCCACGCATACACACACACCTCGCCTACATATACTACACCTATAAACACCTGATCTACACATACACACACCTCGCCTAAACATATCTGACCTACATCTACACACACATCACCTACTCACACCTCACCTACATTTACCCACACCTCACATACATCTACACACACCTCATGTACACATACCTCACATACACATACTTCACATACACTCAACTCACCTACACACATCTCACCTACACACACCTCACCTACACACAACTCACCTACACACCTATGCACACCTGATATACACCTACATACCTTACATACACCTACACACACCTCACCTACACATACATCACTTACACACACCTCACCTACACACACCACACCTACACACACCTCACATACACATACCTCAGCTACACATGCAAACATCTCACATACACCTACGCACCTCATATACACCTACATACACATCATCTACACCTACACACAACTAATCTACACCTGCATGTACCTCACCTACCCCTACACACACTTCACCTATATCTACACACACCTCACATGTACCTACATATCACACCTACACCTACATATCTCACCTACACCTAAATACACCTCATCTACACATACCTCACCTACACACAACACACCTACACATACTTCACCTACACACCTCACATACACACCTCACTTACACACACTTACAATATAATACCATACAAAACCATACAATACCATACAATACCATACAATACCATACAATACCATACAATACCATACAACACCATACAATACCATACAATACCATACAATACCATACAATACCATACAATACCATACAATACAATACAATACCATACAATACCATACCATACAATACAATACAATACCATACAATACAATACCATACCATACCATACATTACCATACAATACCATACAATACCATACCATACCATACAATACCATACAATACAATACAATACCATACAATACCATACAATACCACACCATACAATACAATATCATACAATACCATACAATACAACACAATACCATACAATACAATACCATACAATACCATACAATACCATACAATACCATACAATACAATACAATACCATACAATACCATACAATACCATACAATACAATACAATACCATACAATACCATACCATACCATACCATACAATACAGTACCATACCATGCATACAATACCATACAATACAATACAATACCATAAAATACAATACCATACAATACCATACAATACAATACAATACCATACAATACAATACCATACAATACCATACCATACAATACAATACCATACCATACACTACCATACAATACCATACAATACCATACAATACAATACAGTACCATACAATACAATACAATACAATACCATACAATACCATACAATACCATACAATACAATACCATACAATACCATACAATACCATACAATACCATACAATACAATACCATACCATACAATACCATACAATACCATACAATACAATACCATACAATACAATACCTACCATACACTACCATACAATCCATACAATACCATACAATACATAATACCATACTCCACCATACTACAATACATACAATCCATACAATACATACATACCATACTCATACAAACAATACTACAATACAATACCATACAATACCATACAATACCATATACAATACCATACAATACCATACAATCAACAATCCATACCATACAATACAATACCATACAATACCATACATACAATACCATACAATACCAATACCAATACCAACAATACCATACAATACAGTACCTAAATACATACAATACATTACATACCATACAATACCATACAATACAATAATACTACTACAATACCATACAATACCATACATACCATACAATACAATACCATACAATACCATACAATACCATACAATACCATACAATACCATACAATACCATACCAATACCATACAATACCATACAATACCATACAATACCATACAATACAATACCATACAATACCATACCATACAATACCATACAATACCATACAATACCATACAATACCATACAATCCAATACCATACATACAATACAATACCATACAATACCATACATCATACCATACAATACCATACCATACAATAACCATACAATACAATACAATACAATACAATACCATACATACATCCATACATACCATACAATACCATACAATACCATACAATACCATACAATACAATACCATACAATACAATACCATACAATACAATACAATACCATACAATACCATACAATACCATACAATACAATAAATACCATACAATACCATACATACAATACCATACAATACCATACAATACCATACAATACCATACAATACAATACAATACCATACAATACCATACAATACCATACAATGCAATACCATACAATACAATACCATACAATACAATACCATACAATACAATACCATACAATACAATACCATACAATACAATACAATACAATACAATACCATACCATACCATACAATACAATACAATACCATACAATACCATACAATACCATACAATACCATACAATACCATACAATACCATACAATACCATACCATACCATACAATACCATACCATACCATACAATACCATACCATACCATACAATACCATACAATACCATATACAATACCATACCATACAATACAATACCATACAATACCATACAATACCATAACATACCATACAATACCATACAATACCATACAATACCATACAATACAATGCAATACCATACAATACAATACCATACAATACCATACCATACAATACCATAAAATACAATACAATACCATACCATACTATACAATACCATACAATACAATACCATACAATACCATACAATACCATACCATACAATACCATACAATACCATACAATACCATACAATACCATACAATACCATACCATACAATACCATACAATACCATACAATACTATACCATACAATACCATACAATACCATACAATACCATACAATACCATACAATACAATGCAATACCATACAATACCATACAATACTATACAATGCAATACCATACAATGCAATACCATACAATGCAATACCATACAATGCAATACCATACAATGCAATACCATACAATACAATACCATACAATACAATACCATAAAATACAATACAATACCATACCATACCATACAATACAATACAATACAATACCATACAATACCATACAATACCATACAATACTATACAATACCATACAATACCATACAATACAATACCATACCATACAATACCATACCATACCATACAATACAATACCATACCATACAATACCATACAATACCATAAAATACAATACCATACCATACAATACCATTAAATACAATACCATACCATACAATACCATACCATACCATACCATACCATACAATACCATACAATACAATACCATACAATACCATACAATACCATACAATACCATACAATACCATACAATACCATACAATACCATACCATACAATACAATACCATACAATACCATACAATACCATACCATACCATACAATACAATACCATACAATACAATGCAATACCATACAATACAATGCAATACCATACAATGCAATACAATACCATACAATGCAATACAATACAATACCATACAATGCAATGCAATACCATACAATACAATGCAATACCATACAATACCATACAATACCATACAATGCAATACCATACAATACAATACATAAAATACCATACATACAATACCATACAATACCATACAATACAATACCATACAATACAATACAATACATACAATACAATACATACAATACTACAACCATACAATACCATACATACAATACAATACATACATACCATACAATACAATACAATACCATACAATACCATACCATACAATACAATACCATACAATATACCATACCATACCATACATACAATCCATACAATACAATACCATACATACATACCATACATACAATACAATACAATACCATACAATACCATACATACCATACCATACACTACCACACATACAATACCATACAATACCATACCATACAATACCACACATACAATACCATACAATACCATACACTACCACCACATACAATACCATACCATATACAATACCATACCATACACTACTATACCATACAATACCATACAATACCATACCATACCATACAATACCATACAATACCATACCATACAATACCATACAATACCATACCATACCATACACAATACCATACCATACAATACCATACCATACACTACCATACAATACCATACAATACCATACTATACCATACACAATACCATACAATACCATACCACACACTACCATACAATACAATACCATACAATACAATACCATACAATACGATACACAATACCATACACTACCATACCATACAATACCATACCATATACAATACCATACCATACACTACTATACCATACAATACCATACACAATACCATCATACCATACAATACCATACAATACCATACCATACAATACCATACCATACAATACCATACCATACCATACACAATACCATACCATACAATACCATACAATACCATACCATACAATACCATACCATACAATACCATACAATACAATACATACCATACAATACCATACAATACAATACCATACAATACCATACAATACCATACAATACAATCAATACCATACAATACATACATACATACCATACATACCATACAATACAATACAATACAATACCATACAATACCTACAATACAATACAATACCATATAATACCATACAATACAATACCATACAATACCATACATACCATACAATACCATACCATACAATACCATACAAATACAATACCATACAATACAATACCATACAATACCATACAATACAATACCATACAATACCATACAATACCATACATACCATACAATACAATCAATACCATACAATACCATACAATACCATACAATACCATACAATACATACAATACCATACAATACATACAATACCATACAATACCATACAATACAATACAATACCATACAATACCATACAATACCATACAATACAATACAATACCATACAATACCATACAATACCATAAAATACAATACAATACCATACAATACCATACCATACAATACAATACAATACCATACAATACCATACAATACAATACAATACCATACAATATATACCATACAATACCATACAATACCATACAATACCATACAATACCATACAATACCATACAATACCATACAATACCATACATACAATACCATACAATACCATACCATACAATACCATACAATACAATACCATACAATACTATACAATACAATACAATACAATACAATACCATACAATACCATACCATACAATACCATACAATACAATACCATACAATACCATACCATACAATACAATACAATACCATACAATACCATACAATACCATACAATACCATACAATACCATACAATACCATACAATACCATACAATACCATACAATACAATACCATACAATACAATACAATACCATACCA